>CM065391.1:20777500-21172500 GCA_033060915.1 Euryodendron excelsum
TCAGGCTAAAAATTGCATGGTAGTCACTAGTACAGGCGCCCAAATCTAGTCAAAGATACGTTGCTTGTCGACCTTAAACATTTCCTAATTGGCTGGTGCCACTAGTAGTGGCGCCAAGCCAAAAAATGGCCTAGCGCCAGTGTAAAATTTGGCCTGGCGCCACTGCAACAGGCGCCAGTGTTGTCCAACTTCTATAAATACAGAGCCTCATTCAACGTGAAAGGGGTCTGCAAACTTAACCTAAAAATCCTATATTTCGATATACAGAGCTCGAGCACCTCCAAAACCCTAGCCTCCCTAGGTTCTCCCAAACCCTAGCCACTATACACAAACCCTAGCCTCCTATACACTCATACACTCCCCCATACACTCATACACTCCCCCATACATTCATACACTAGCCTTTAACCATCCTTTGAAGACTTGAAGAGCTGCAATCCAAAGATTGAAGACAATCCTTGAAGGTTGAAGAAGAAGATCAATACGAAGACCGAAGACCGAAGACTGCACAGCGCGCAAAATAAACAAGATACCAGATAGGCTCCCTATTTAAATTTCCGCACTTCCCCCCTCTCTCTTCTCTCTCCTAACCCACTTGGGTTTTCTCTATTTTAATCCCCCATCTCTTTCCCCCCCTTTCTTTGTATGTTTGAAACAAGGGGATTCCCGATCCATGTGTAGGATTGGGCTATTGGAGAGTCACCGTGTCGGGGGCTTTCTTCTAGTCTAACCAAAGACCACGTGGGTCCGGCCCCCTTGATTATGTGGTGAAGCCTTAACCTTGTATGTTCACGACCCCAAATTGCATTGTGCATATCATAGTCTTGTATCTTCCAAAAAAAAACGTTTTCAAAGTTGTTTTTCAAAACGTTTCCAAACTTGTTTTCAAAATCGCATCAAAATCTCTTTTTCAAAAACTTGTTTTCAAAACCACAATTCTAGGGTGATTCTAGCCTTTCCATGGCTAGGGTTGCTTTAGGAAAGTGTTACATTAAAAGTGACCTTTTTTGGTCTATATTTTCAAATCTTATTGTTTTCAAAAACCACTTTCTTAAAGTGGTTCTAGCCCTCTTATGGCTAGAATCGCTTTAGGAAAGTGAGACGTTTTCATACTTTCTAAAAACTCTCTCTTCATAAATCTCTTCCTAGAAATCTCTTTTCAACATACTTTCCTAAAACCCTCCTCTCCAAAATTGTTTTCTAAAAACTCCCTTCCAAAATCTATGTTTCAAAATTCTCTTTTTCAACTCCTCTCCAAAATCTTTTTCTCAAAATTCACTTTCTAAAAACACTCCTTAGACTCACATTCCTAAAAACTCCTTTAAAAAATCTTTCCAAAAACTCTCTTGCCAAATTCACTTTCCCAAAACTCCTCTCTAGGATTTTTCTTCTGAAACCTTCGTTTCTAAAAACACACTTTCCAAAAACTCTTTCCTTAGAGCCCAAATCAAGCCCTAGAACTCACAATTAGGAAACCCTAATTTTCTTTCCAAAAACATGATTTTCAAACTTTGCCCCAAACCTAGGTTTCCAAAACCTCTTATTTTTTACATTCAAACTATACATTTTTCCAAAATCTATTTTCTACGCCAAAACTATAATTTTCCAAATCTAGGGTTTCTAGAATCTCCCTTTCCAAATCCTATCTTTCCTTTAGGAAACCAAATCAAATCTCCCCGTTTAGGAAACTAGATCCTATCCTTCGTTTTTGAAAACAAAATCAAACCTTTGCTTTTAGAAACCAAATCCAATCCCTTCAAAATCCAACTCTTTCCTAATTCAAATCCTTCCTAAACTTCCACTTTCCTAAACCTTAAGTTTCCAAAACTTGAACATAAAAATCTTTCCTAAGTTTTAAAACTCAACTTTCAAATCTTTCCTAATTCAACCCTTTCCTAATTCTATCCTCTTTTCAAATCTTAATTTTTCAAACCTAAGTTTTCAAACTCTTCCTAAATTCAAACCTTTCCTAAATTCAAGATTTTCTAAAACCTTAAAATTTTCTAAACCTTAAACTTTCTAAATTTCAAATCGTTCCAAATTCAAAACTTTCTTAAGTTAAATCTTTCTAAACCTAAATTTTTCCAAATTCTAGACTTTCCAAAACTTCAAAATCTTTTCAAATCTAGAACTTTTCTAAATTCAAAACTTTCTTAATTCAAACATTTCCTAAATTGAAAACTTTCCTTTTTCAAACCTTTCCTAAAACGAAACTTTCTTGTTTTCAAAGCTTTCCAAATTCAAAACTTCCCTTTTTCAAAATACTTCTAAATTCAAAACTTTTCAATTTTCAAAACTTTCCAATTTTTAAAGCTTTCCTAAACCTAAAACTTTCCTAAATTCAAAACTTTCTTAATTCCAAAACTTTCCAAAAATGAAACTTTCCTAATTCCGAAACTTTCCTAAATCAGACCTTTCCTAATTCAAACATTTCCTAAATCCAATTCTTCCTAATTTCCTAAATCTTCCAAGCCGAGTCAAATCTTTCCTAGGTCTCTTCTCTTTCCTAAGTCTAGGTTTTCTTAAACCTTCTCTTTTCCAAAACAAGTCCAAATCTATCTTTTCAAATCCAAGTTCAATCTTTTCCAAAATTTCAATTTCCAATCTCCTCTTCTAATCTCAAACCAAATCCAATTTTCAATTCAGTTTCTTTCTTCCAATTCAATCTTTTTCTTCAAATCAACTCTTCTATTTTTAATCGGACTCCTGTTCGAACTACGACTGACCTGATTCCCCCAAAGGGATACGTAGGCAACCTTCATAGGTGCGGTCACAATACCTTTCAAACTTTCAATTCCACCCTCATGGGTGTGGTTTTCAAAATCTTCTCAAATCTCAAATTTCAATTGCAAATTTCTATTTTCAAATTTCTACTTTCAATTTTCAAACTTTCCAATTTCAATTCCATTTCTCCAAATCTATTTTCAAATAAAATCAATTTCAAATCAAATCTATTTTTCAATTCTCTTAACTTGCACTTGCATATCATGCATCATGTTAGTTTCTTTTCAAACATTGTTTTTCTAAAGTGAATAGGGTTGAACATATGTTAATTAAAGACTCTTATAGGAATCTAGGGTAGATTGACATGTAGGTACCGAAAGGGCGGGGTAGGGTGATAGCTTAGTGCGTCTTCCCTACACGTAACCAACCTCCGAACCTAGATCACTGTTTTCAAAGACCAAAATGAGTTATTTTTCAAAAAAGGGCTAAATGTTTTCCAAAGGTTGCCAAACAACCCGTTTTCCTAAAAAAACCTTTTCTTGAGGATGTTTTTCCAAAATCGTTTTCCAAAAACCCTAAGTGTAGTCTTCGGATTATTCTTAGTTTTTAGGTGACCTAACTCACCTTAATCAAGTTAGGTGGTGACTCCAAATCTTTTTCAAAAGCCCTTTATTCAAATCTATTTTCAATTCAAACCTAGTCGCACTCATTCTTTTAAGAGGGTGAGTTCTAACGAGAGAGTACAACATTTTTCCCGCTTGTGTGAGTATTCCTCGAGTGCGAAAAATCTGGTCGCGACATTGGACCCTTCCTTCCCGTTTCGGTACCCCAACGCCCGAGTTGGCACAACTCCAAAAACCTAAGTATTGAAATTCTAAAACTTTGCATAACTTTCAAACCGGGACACCGATTGACGTGTCGTCAACTCCCACACGTCACTCATGTCACACCGGTGTCTCCCACTAAGTTTCGCACTCCTCGGACTCTTCCTCCCCATTTCGGTACCCCAACGCTCGAGTGGGCACAACTCCGAAAACCTAAGTATTGAAATTCTAAAACTTTGCATAACTTCCAAACTGGGATGCCGATTGACGTGCCGTCAACTCCCACACGTCACTCATGTCACAACGGTGTCTCCCTTCAAGTTTCATACTCCCCGGACCCTTCCTCCCCGTTTTGGTACCCCAATGCTCGAGTGGGCACAATTCCAAAAACTTAAGTATTGAAATTCTAAAACTTTGTATAACTTCCAAACCAGGACACCAATTGACGTGCCGTCAACTCTCACACGTCACTCGTGTCACACCGGTGTCTCCCATCAAGTTTTGCACTCTCTAGACCCTTCCTCCTTGTTTCGGTACCCCAATGCTCGAGTGGGCATAACTCCGAAAATCTAAGTATTAAAATTCTAAAACTTTGCATAACTTCCAAACTGGGACACTGATTGACGTGCCATCGACTCCTACACGTCACTCGTGTCACACCGGTGTCTCCCGTCAAGTTTCGGACTCCCCAAACCCTTCCTTCCCGTTTCGATACCCCAACGTCCGAGTGGGCACAACTCTAAAAACCTAAGTATTGAAATTCTAAAACTTGACATAACTTCTAAATCAGGACACCGATTGACGTGCCGTCAACTCCCACACATCACTTGTGTCACACTGGTGTCTCTCGTCAAGTTTCGCACTCCCCGGACCCTTCCTCCCCATTTCAGTACCCCAACGCCCGAGTGGGCACAACTCCGAAAACCTAAGTATTGAAATTTTAAAACTTTGCATAACTTTCAAATCGGGACACCGATTGACGTGTCGTCAACTCCCACATGTCACTCGTGTCACACTGGTGTCTCTTGTCAAGTTTCGCACTCCCTGGACCCTTCCTCCCCATTTCGATACCCCAACGCCCGAGTCGGCACAACTCCGAAAACCAAAGTATTGAAATTCTAGAACTTTGCATAACTTTCAAACCGGGACACCGATTAACATGCCATCAACTCCCACATGTCACTTGTGTCACACCGGTGTCTTCGTTCAAGTTTTGCACTCCTCGAATCCTTCCTCCCCATTTCGGTACCCCAACGCTCGAGTTGGCACAACTCTAAAAACCCAAGTATTGAAATTCTAAAACTTTACATAATTTCCAAACCGGGACACCGATTGTTCTGTCGTCAACTCTCACACGTTACTCGTGTCACACTGGTGTCTCCCGTCAAGTTTCACACTCCCCGGATCCTTCCTCCCCATTTCGGTACCCCGATGGCCGAGTCGGCACAACTCCGAAAACCTAAGTATTGAAATTCTAAAACTTTGCATAACTTTCAAATCGGGACACCGATTGATGTGCTTTCAACTCCCATACGTCACTCGTGTCACACCGATGCCTCCCAATATACAAAATGGCGAATATGACCCAAACTCACACATATTATATGAAAAACTTATTTTTACATAATATTAAAGTACAAATGTTAACAAGCTTTATGGACCATGTTCATAGCAACATAGTGGTTTTCTAGTAACGCTAAGGCTAGTAGGTAGATAGTTTTAAAAGTCATTGTTACCTTCATCTTTCGAGAAGTTTGAAAGTTCTGGGTCAGAAAGTAGCAATGGATCTTGAATAATTTCTATTATTTGTTGCATTGGATCAATACATTCTATCTTTTCATGCTCTATAAAACGATATCTATCCAACCTTCGTTGCATTTAATTAATCTCGCGTTCAAGCGCTTTGATGACCTTCTTGTTAGGTGATCTCCTGTTAAACATTTTTGTTGAATGAGCCTTTGGGATATGGAGGCCATGCCATCGGCAATACATCGCTTGTTCACAACGTTTATCAAACAAGTCTTCCCACAGCTCTCTGGATATGCATTGGTCGTCGGTGACCCCGGGGGGTGGATGTAAGGATGCTTCGCCGATAAATATGTGGCTGACCGGACCCATAATATCATGCATTAGGATAGGTTAGTTAAGAAAGTAACATTTTTGGCCATACCATTTGTTACCGATTGAGTCTGTGTATGTACGCACTGCATGGATGGTTGAGGATTGGTTTTCAACCGTCTCGTTGCTTGGAACCGAACGACTAGACGATGCCCCAAATAATCGTTTTTGCTTTGATATTTTTGTAAGTATGGTTTAGCAGTTCTTCACATCTTCAGACAATGTATATATAGGCAATACAGTACAGTGCATAAGTAAAGGGTTCACGTGAATTCATTAGGTTGTGTGCAACATCAGCCTTCACGTGAAGGGTCAAGAATAAGCCAGGCTTTAGCATTGACATGACACCTTAGAACAAAGGCTCATATACCTTCACGTGTCGGTAGCTAGTATCAAGTACTTAACGGTTTCAAAAAAGATGAACAACACATGACTCTACATTTGACATGACTATTCACCATCCAACTTGCAACCTTCATGTGAAGTGTGAACCCATGAATGCTTTATTGACTATCTGTTGGCATTCCTATGAACCTAGTGTGAACCCGTCAGCTGAGATATGTAAGCGACACTGACATGGCTCCTCCCAGTGGCACTTTGTGAAGGAGAAAGCAGCACAAGTAAGCAAAGAACGCTGACATGACTGCTCCTAGTGGCGCTTTGTGAAGGAGAAAGCAGCACAGGCAAGCAAGGGATGCTGAGATGACTCCTCCCACTGGTGCGTTGTGAAGGAGAAAGCAACATAGGTAAGTAAGCGACGCAGACATGACTCCTCCCAGTGGCACGTTGTGAAGGAGAAAGCAGCACAGGTAAGCAAGGGGCGCGGGCAAGGCTTACGCCAGTGGCGAAGGAGCAAACCCAATTTCCCAAGACCTCTCATTCCAAGACATCCAATGATGGACACCCCCCATTTCTATAGGATCAGCATTAATAAATGTTCTTCATTCCTACAAATTATCTAACGATGGGCAACACCCATTACGTGATTGTGTTGGGCAACCCCCATCTGTCTCCACTTAGGGGTAACCCTCATGATATGGTTAAACCCCTTTGTTTGCATTATCCGAGCCACCCTTTCTCTATTGATACTTCAATATCAGGCTACCTCCTATGGCAAGGTTGCTTTTTTAAGGGATTAATGACTGAATGAGACAAGACAGCCTATACTTTACTGCAAAGGGACTTGTCACGGATTAATGAATTCACGTGAATAGATTCCTGACAGTCACGTGAAGTTATTCATGAACCCTTCATGTGGATGCTTTAACTTGCCTTTACCCAATAAGTGCTTGTTCTGAAGCCTTCACATAATTGCTTAAACTCACGGGTTGAATTCATACCCCACCATTTTGAGTAAGTCTAATTTTTTTTGGTACAAAGTTTCATACAATCAACTACAACAACAGTAATATTTTATAAAATGACATGAACATACGAAGGCCATATAAAAGATAAACTACACTTTACATATGTTGTAACAATTTTTTTTTTACAAAAGGCAATACAAAATGGAAAACTAAATACCCTAACTACAATACATGACCTCTACAAAAAAGTTTCCATAACAAACTCCATAACAACAAATGGACCTCTAAAAAAAGTTTCCATAACAAACTCCACAAAACAAATGGAAAACTAAATACCCTAACTATTATACATGACCTCCCATACCACACGGGGGTGGCCTCTTATCTCTCATCGACCTATGGACACAGACACGTGGTATCAATGGCTACGGATGTGCCTCTACCTGTGTGATCTGTGAAGCATCATGTAGGTTATCAGTAGGGAGTGCGTTTACCTATGTGATCTGCGCTACCACTGAAACATCCGGATGCCCACTGCTCAGCTGGGTAATCAACGATAGCCCCTCTACGTATGATGGTGGGAATGGAGGTACCGACTGGGATGACATGGCAGGTGAAACTCAACCCTCTGTATGGATAAAGAACGTCTCGATACGCTACCCTGATGCTAACAATGGGTCATCATATGCGTCAGCGTCCACGTCATCACCTAGTCCCGAGTAACCAGATCCTTGGTCATATGTAACAGGGGAGCTAATATGGCGGGGGCCCGGCGACGCGGTTTGACCTCGTAACTAGTCGCACGTGATGAAGATGGTACATCTCGTAACTCACTGTGATATGTGTACACTGGCATCGTTGAAGTCACATGCGATGAGGATGGTCGAAAAGCATCGAAGGACGGTGGCACCTGATGCTTAGATGATCCTAGAGGGGGTGGCTGCACGGGAGGGGGAGCTGCTGACTGTCCAATCTACTCATGCTCACGTAATACACGAAGTAACGTGGTACTAATGTCCCATACCCTATATAGATTCTGCAATACAGCTGGCTTGCCATACGTATAAATGGCACGATCTGTATGCTGATGTATGGATGTGGTATGGCGAGCCTACAAAAATGAGAGAAAGCATTTATAACTAATTGATGTATACAAGTGACGTTGAAACAAATGAACATGTTATGGCTTTACTAACCGTAATATCTATGGTGGAGCCGACCTCAAGGTACCCAGTAGTAGGCAGGTGAGTTGGATTGCCCACTAATGGGTGTGTAATACGGCGGTACCACACCATGTATGGATCGTTATATCATATCTGTGCAATATCAGGAACTCCAACTACCAGATGATCACGCCTATGCTCCCATCAGTTGACATACTCTGCATGAATCTCGGTCCAATCAGTGGTGTGTCGTCTTTCGCACAAGTTAATAGCATGTAACCTAGGCGAGGTATAACACTCCTCTGGTACATCCTATCTGAACCCAAATTGTTGTAAGACACGATCAGGTAAATGTAGTTCAACGAACTCTAAGCATACTAAAGGGGACTGAGTCAGCCATATATCCCTCCCTGCCTGGCAATAAGTCGGCAGTGTATGCATAATCTGATCGTATGGCCTCCAGGTGAACTGCAAACGTTTACAATGACAGTACTTGTTTTGTAAGTAATGATAGGACAACTAAATAATATGAATTACAATTTCGAACATATTATATGTACCTCATCTGGCCGTAATTGGTCTAGCTGGTCTCTGTATACGTGGACAACATGGGTGGAAGTAATGTATGTGCTATATTTAGATCTCCACCTGACATATACATTAAACATATTGTAATAATGTTAAAACAAATTGTATGAATGATTATAGGTCAAGAAGCGTACGTAATTTTTTCATACCTAACTCCCCATGGTCCGGCAGGGAACTGCACCCCTCTTATAAGTAATGTCTGCTGGGCCTGAGTAGGGTCCTCCATGCGCTGCGGGCATATACGTGGGAACCACTCACATGCCCATATCTGTACAAAATGAGTGTGTCACTTGCACAACAACTAAAGCGAACTAAATATTTAAGCATTATTATAAAACACTATCAATTATGCAAGTTGTTTTACTTGTACAAGTACAAATGCCCTGCCAATCTGCTTAGTACTCGTCCACGCCGCCTAGCACATGAACCTATAAAACATGGCTAGGACTACATTGCCCTAGCTATATCTCACTACAGCAGCAAAGTGCTCTGAGAATGCAAGATATGCCATTCGCACATAGGTCTGAGAGTAATCTGAGAATAGTATCCCCCCAATCAGTCGCATAATGTAGGCACGTGCGTGCTGCTGGACTGTAACCTCATCAGCATCCTCTGGAAGCACTTGGAATGTGTCACAAAGCCCAGTAAGCCTGAGACAGCCCTTCTTGAACTAATTTGCAGCAGGGGCAATGCCCAATAACTGTACACAAAGCTGCTGGCAGTCCACCACTGTAGTAGGCAGGTGTCACCGTATGATGGGGTCCCCGTCAATAGGTAGTCCCAACAGAATAGAAATATCCTGTAAAGTGATGGTGGCATTGCCTATAGGCAGATGGAACGTGTGTGTCTCCTCTCGCCAACGCTCTACTAACTCGGTAATCAAGTTGTGGTCCAAACGGATGGGCCCAAGTCGGTAGACACCGTAAAAACCAGCCTATACTACATACTGCAGCACAC
The DNA here is from genome assembly GCA_033060915.1 of Euryodendron excelsum. Classification (NCBI taxonomy): domain Eukaryota; kingdom Viridiplantae; phylum Streptophyta; class Magnoliopsida; order Ericales; family Pentaphylacaceae; genus Euryodendron; species Euryodendron excelsum. The sequence continues at coordinate 20,787,182 of CM065391.1, forward strand.
GCGGGTGTAACTGCACATCATACAGATGGGAGGTACCACGTCTGCACTATAGAGCCTCCGTACCCTGTGCGACTATTAGAGTATGCAGTAAAAGGCGTCAATGTTAAAAACTTAAAAATGTGCTTGTAAGTAAATATAATATGTTAATTGATGTACCCCATGCTCCCATATGTACGACAAGCAATGATGGGCCTGCAACGTAAATACCGTAGTATTGACTGGCCCTGGCAATCCCGTCTTCATAGTCCCTGCATTGTGACATGCGTTAGCACATGTGTATAATATGACTGTCCACAACAATGCAAAGCAATAATGTAAAGTGTCTACAATGTCTACAAAATCAGGTAAGGTTGATGAATAAAGCATGTCACGAAAAAGACTAATCTCTGTAGGCTATGTGAATGATTTGACTATTCTCAACTTAGTTATTGTCACTACGACTATTCAATATAGGATGTGAAGGCATGGACTGCCCTTTGCAGTTCAAAATAATGTCAAGTGTCTACAATATAGGATGTGAAGGCTAGCAATGACGTGACTAAAGCCTGAGAAAGCCATTATTGAATTGCCAACTGCGTTCAGCCTTGCAAAATGATGTCAACTCTACAAAAGTCATTGACTTGGAAAATTATGACAAGTCCATGTAATATTTAGTAACACAATTAAGTTCACATATAGATACAACTACCCATTATCTGAATACTAAATACAAAATAAGTCTTTACTAGCTAGCTAATTGTTCTTGCAATACATAAGTCATGCACTCCGGTTTAGACATTTATGCCTATCATGGCCTTGTTGCTTGCAAATGCCATAATTATTGGTTTGACATCTTCTAGAGACGTCCATCTCATTCTCAATTCGTTTGTTTTTTGGTCCCCCGGGAGTGGCTTCTAGTCGACGGGTGGGATTTGAAATGACCTTAGGACCATTGTATAAAGACCAATAATGCTCGTGCACCATCGGTTGAAAATTTGATTTGTACACGTGACCATAAACATCGAGGTTATATTGAGGAGCAATTAAGCCCCATGGCTGTATGCTTGTTTTTGCACACACTGCCAGCATGTGCAAACAAGGATAATGATAAATGACCCATTTTCCATAGTCACATGAGGGAGGATTCAAAGTCACCAGATGTCTGTTATTCCCTTTCGTGCCTACTGGATTTATAATAACCTCAGCAGAACCCTAAGCCCTGCAATTGGAATATAAACACATGGCGGTTGCAATAGACATTGAGACTTATACAAATATATCAATACCCAATGTGAGTTAAAAACATTGTATAAATTATGTGACATTACCAATTAAAGACATTAACACGATGCATTGCCGATCAAGCTTGATAAGATTCTATCTTCTTTTGCACTTTGGATGTGTACCTCAACCCATTCTTTACGACACGACCAATTTGTAATCGTTGGTTGGTGAAAGTTGCCACAAAATGGTAGAAAGTAACCTTAACACACGCAATTATAGGCAAGTTTCGTGCACCTCTTAAGACATTATTATAGCATTCTGAATCGTTGGTGGTTAAAACTCCCCAACGATAACCTCTGTCATGCGCCAATGTCCACTTACTGGGGTCCTTGTTGCACAGATCACAAACTTGCGCACTTGACAGGTAGTTCTAGCTTTCCATATAAGATCCTTAACTTTAGCGTTATTGAACTTTTTTTGGTAATTACTTTTAAAGTGCCTAAGGCAATATTGATGGACTCCAGCTGGTTGCTTGTCTTGTGCTCTTTCCCAATAATCTTTTACCGCACTTAATATAGCTGCATGCCAATCAAAATCAATGTGATCCCCTCTTTTCTTGGCCCAATAACATGCCTGACATGGTAGATAAATCATGACCAATCACGATAGTTTTCCAATTCAACTACAGCGAATACTAGAGAAAAAATGTTGTTGGCAACAGTTTTGGCCACAGCAATCAACAACACTCCATTATATTTCCCATGAAGGTGGGTACCGTCGATATATATCACTGGCGGGCAGTGGTTGAAACCTTCAATGCATGGCCGGAATGCCCAAAAAATTCTGTCAAGCACGACATTGGTTGACATTCCAATGTCACGTGTTTCCAAAATCATAGCCGTGCCTGGGTTCCTAAACTGCAACGTTCTTATGTACTTTGGTAGCTTTTCATAGGAATCATCCCAATCCTTGAAAACCATCTTAATGACTTTCATTCTTTCAAGCCATGCTTTTTTGTACGATACTGTGAAACCTATACTATTTTTTACACTCTCCACTATGGAAGCTATCCTCCATCCAGGGTCTTCCTGTACACGACAACAAACGAAAACTTTAAATTTTACTAAATTATACCATTATTGGATAATATGAAAACATCTTACTTTTAGTTTATAATACATACGGACTTATTGCCACTTGTGTCTTAATCACGTGTTCAATGAATGTCGAATTGAGGTTGCGGTAATCCAAACTCTCCATCCCATGTAAACATATATGAGGCCCCGGGTATTTCGTGATCTTAAAAAAAGTATGCTTCTTTTTCAAACAAGCACGCAGTTTCCAAGCGCAATCGTGATTGCACCTGCTGCTCCAAATATTTTTATTTGTTTCCACAACATAATAATGTTTGTTCTTCTTTACATGATACCAATTATATGCATGAATCACTGCATCTTTATCTTTAAAAACCATCCCTTTTGCAAACTCTGGATTAGAATCTGACTATGTTGGATTGCGCTAGTATAAGTCTCGACCAGCTACAGAATGATCTACCCCATCCAGGTTTGTAAAAAAGGGCACCGGAATGTCATTCAATTTAAGAACGTTGACTTGTTCTTACCCATTGCCATCAGAGTCGTCATTATCATGATGTCTCAGTAAAACATCAATATCTTTCTCTTCTTCGTCGGATTGAACAACATTTACATCTTCATTTTCATCTTCAACTACCCATCTACCAATGTCATTAAGGCCCACAAGCCGTTCTACGGGATCCATACTTGCATTGGGACCTCCCGCCGCTACGCACCCCTCTTGCCCCGAAGCATATTGTGGGTGATGTTTGGGTAGATTTTGAAAGTCATGTAATTGTTCAACATTACTCTGACGCTGTAAGTAATCCTCGTATGGGGTGAAAAGGTTATACATTTGTTGCCCCGGTGCATCATCTGGGAAGACAATTTGACTACTCTGCCAAACTGTAAGCATTTCAGTAAATGTCCCCAAGGCCGACACATCACCCATTTGTCAAGATTTCACTGTAGAACTGGACATCTCCCTAATTAACAGCTTGATGACCGATATTGGTGGTCATTGGGCTCTCTTTCTTCACAACATACATCTCAACACAATACAAATCAGGAAATTTGGAAGGCAAATTTAAGACAGTTTGCAATGTCCTGTCGTCCTTTACCAATAACTTCTTATATATCAATACTTCTCCATTTCGTCTCAAAGGGTATCTACATATGAACTTTATATTTACATGTTCTCTATACTTATCTATCATAGGAATGATCATGTCCTGTAACCCACCAAGTGAGATTCTTAGTTCAACATCATAACATGCACTACCCTCTCTATCATAGGCTATACATTCTCTGTGATCTCGTACTATTTTCCCCCCTTAATAAAACATTACCGTTGTCGTCATGCTTTCGATAATTTCAAAATGACCCTTGTTGAACCTACAACACAATACTTAACACAGTACTTAAACAACAATTCTTAATTTCAGCTCACCTAGGTATAAGCACATAAACAATGTCAAAATAATATACAGCTATAATAATTTTGTTTTTACAAATTCAATGGTTGCCATTTTATATTTCTTACATGAATGCATTGCTTGCTAAAAAAAAATACCTTCAATTTGTTATGAATTTCTTTGATCATGGACTAATTTTTTTTTTCATTCATGTGATCTACACACATAAACAATTGTCCTGAAACCCATTAATATTTTCTCTTTTACTGTTTACCGAAAGTGGAGGATTATGGTTACTACACAAAATAAATAAATAAATAAAAAACTTCCATTGGCCTTGAAGCCGTTAAAATTTTGTCAAATAAATGAAGAATCTTTGTCAAATATTTCACAAAATAATAAAAAGTATCCATGTTTAACAATGTATTTAAACTTTTTTAAAGCTTTACAAATCTTCCATTTAAGGTGAATTTATTTATATTTAAACAGGCGAAACCTTTTTGTATTTTTATAGTTTATATAAAGTCTAAGACTTTAAAAGTTTTCTACTATTTTCTTTTACAAGATTTATATTTCAAATAGCACCTTTATATCCATTATTTATTCTCAAAATGAAGACTTGGCTTTAAATTTATTTATTTAACTATTCTACTTTTAAAGGATTCATAATGTTACAAAATTAAGATATGTTTGGATCTTGGATTTACAAAAAAAATTAAAAAGAAATAAATTACTTATAAACACTCATTTTTTATGAGCAACCAAATAAAAAGTAATTTTTTTGGACGTATTTATTTATTTTATTCTGGATTTCCTAACAACTAACTAAAAATAGTAAACATTTTAACTTTATTTTAAAAGAAAACTAATATTTTTTAATTTTATTTTCTTTAAATTTTTTTCTATTTTCTTTTCCTTTTTAATTTTATTTTAACAAAAAATCATACTTCAGCCAAAAAAAAAAAAAAAGAAATGAACATAACTCAAAATTTGAGCATTTTTCAAGAACCTAAATGTTTTTTTTTGTTTTCAAATTTAATTTAAACAACAATAGAAAACAAATAGCAAACAAATACGTAGGCAAGTCATCCACAATAATAGGAAACAAATAAAATGGAAAACAATATGTATATGGAAGGTATACATGCCTGAAGACTATAATAGGAAACAAATAAACTGTATATATACGTATATATACATACCTATTAGAGAAACGCGAGAGAGAGACCCGGAGCTAAGCGAGAGAGAAAGACGTGAAAGAGAGAGAAACCTGCAAGAGAGAAAGAGATCTGCAACAGAGAGAGAGACGCGTGCGAGAGTCTTCAGTTGGCCTTGAAGCTGAGAGAGAGATGCGAGAAAGACAGGCCGCGTTATATAGTTAGGGCACAAAAAAACGCTTTTCATAAAGGAGTTTATCCGCAAGAAGAAAAGTTTTTACGAAAGATGTTTATTGAGAATAACACTTTTACGAAAAGCGTTTCTACGTCTAAAGTAACGTCTTTTTAAAAAGCATTTATACGCTGATATTTTTAATTTTTGGTAAAGGTGGATGGAAAAATACAACGTAAAAACGTTTTTTAAAAAGTATTTTTATATAAACATCATTTGAAAAGCCGTTAAATTTTAATTGCTAAATAAAATTAAAACAACACTCAAGCTGAAAAATAAATTTTTTTTTTACCTCTGTCAGCAAAATTACCCCATATACACACACCTTACATCGGCGATCAAAGCATTTGGGGCAGTACATAGATAAGGATGGGATGGGAGAAGTCTCTCCCATATATTACAGCATAGAAAGAGAAACCCACATATTTACTCCCATTTATTGTAGCAAAGAAAGAGACACTCATATTTCTTGCAATTAGAGATGGAGAAAGGGAGAAAGAGAAGGGCAGAAAACACAAAAAAAGCAAATCACGGTTCAAGAAGGAAGCGTCAGCCATGGAAGCCCCTCACCAATCTTCTCCGGCCACAGATCAAAGGCACGCACGGGCTACACTGCCACCCACCGAAACTCTCAAATTGATTGTCACGAAACAATGAGAGAAAGAACCGATCGTCCTTGGAAAGGCTGGAACAAAATTCGTCGGAGACATAGCTTTTGTTGCTGGAGATTTGGCTGAAAATCTTATCGTCTCCCTCAAAACTTTTTCCGCTTTTATTTTGTTAAATCAAACCGGCCGATCCCAATGAACCGTCAACGGTTCGAAGGATTCAGCGGTTCAACCGCAGTTTTAGACGGTTTTCAAAAACTAAGGCGTTTTTAAACTTGAACCGTTTGATGGTTATATTTGGACCGTTTGTAGAACCGGTCAATCTTTTAACTGGTTAGATAGACTGGTCCGGTTCGATTTTCAAAACATTAGTTTGGGCCTAACTTTTTTAATAAGTGACTTATAGTTTATAGTTGCTTAAGAAAAGCCATTTAAAAAAATTATTTATCAAACTATCATTTAAAAAAACTGTGTGTACACTTTACACATCTTTGTAAAATGTAACTTAAAAAAAACTACTTTAAACATAGCTATCCGTTCAAACATTCCCTATATATTACTCTGGCCAAAGTGAGGTCACTAGTTGTCATCTCTAGTTCTGTGCTTGATTTGTTTGCCGATGGAGGATTTGCAGAGAGCATTATCAGAACGAGGTTTAACAATTTCAACTCTCCCAAAAAAAGGCCGCTGCCTCTTCTCCACCAGAGAATTCTCTCCAAGTCTCTCTCTCTCTCTCTCTTTATATATATATATATATACACACGTTTGTTGTATGGCTATTTAATTCTTTGATAGGTTGAGTGTTAGATAATGCTTGTTTATAGTGAGTTTGAAGTAGTCTAATATTGAGCTAAGCTGGGGTAGAGATGTAAATCCGGCCTAAGCCCATAGGCTACCCGAGCCCGATTTGGGTCAAAGTTCGGCCCAAGCTCGAGCACCTTATGGGTGAGCCTAAGCCCGGTCCAAGCTTGACCCGCGAGCCCAAGCCCATACCCATCCTGAGAACCCGAGCCCGAGCTCAAGCCCAAGAAACCCCCCTCCTCCAAATGGCTCTTTTCCTTTCAAATTTAATTTGATTTTTTTTTTAAACACTCCCCACCCATACCCGCAACTCCTCATTTTCAAATTCATCTTTTTTAAGTAAGTTTATTAATTTTATAAATGTAATTGTATAAATAATTTACCTTAGTTAGTAATTCTTATTAATTATATATAATAATAAATGTAAGTGTAAAGTTTTTTTTACATAACAAAGAAATTAAATATATATAAGCTTACAAATAAATTTCTAATTCATAAAATAATAATGTATAATTTATTATAATTAAATTTATTAGTTTTAAAAACATAATGCTACAACAAAAATTAGCCCAAAGTTCGAGACTCGAGACCTAAGCTGCAGCCCGAGTCTAAGCCTGTGGACTGGGTTTGGGCCTTCTCCTTCACATTTTTACTCGGTCCAGCCCGACCTAAAAAATAACAGGAGACCGCAAAATCCGGCCCGGGTCGGGCGGCCGATTAACATCCCTTGCTGGGGTAGTAAATGAGTTGCTGCAAAGAGGACTCTAATTGGTTTAATTTTGGGTATTAGTCCATCGTAAGTGTCCTTTTATGTGCTAATTATGGATTGGTTTCAGTGGACACTGATGATGATGCAACCTATAGATTTTGCAACTTCATTGGAGAAAACCACGTCCTAGGAGCCCAGGTACTTTGAAGTTGCAAGCACATGAATTCCTCATCTATATTCATAACTCAAATCACAATTTTCTTTTACCAATTTTAGAAGCGGGGCGAAATAATCCCAAGAAAATCAGTTTCTTTCGATTTTATTTTTTCTCCCCTTTCATTGCAATCGTTAATAGGCATATTATGATGGGTGAAAGAAATAATTTTGATTGATATATGTTGCATGTTCACATGGTCATTAGAAGTCTCTTGTTTTTCTTTTTCGGTTTTTTGGGTAGTTCATCAGAAGTCATTATCTGTTGAAATTGATACCAAGCAACCAATAAACCTTTTTTTTTATATTTGTTTTTCCCTTCTTCCAACAGAGAGAATTTGAACCCGTGTCATTCACTCCGAGGTGATGGCAACCATGGTGCGAAAACACCTTTACTTGTCAGAGTTATTTTACTCCAAACTCTGAAATTTAGGGACATCAATATAAGAAGAAACAAAAAAAGAATGAATGATTGACAAATGATCCATTGATATTAATCCAATTGTAATATTTGTTTGGCACTGCGACTTTATAACCAAAGGAATTTTTTTTTTAAGTTTCAACTCTATTTTTCATATTGAAACCATGCATATAAGCAAGTTTTGCTTAAATTCCCTATATTTTTCTCTCATGTCCATGTTTATAGGTCATTTGATTTTTACGCAATTCCATATGCTTGTGGCATGTTAGCCCAGTGCACATCATTTGCCATCCTTTAGCCTTATTTTGCGTCTAATTGTATCATCTGCAAAATGCCTCTTTTATATCTGTCTTTTTTTCATTATATGTCAGTTTTTTTCCATTCTAAACCAAGACATGAAGTAGGTAAAGATTTAGCAGCTGAATTTTACATATGTAGATACTGCAGCATGAATCAAAACTGTCCAGAAAAGTGCTGATTCCCCACCCCACCACACACCAATGAATAACATAAAATGAAAAAATGAGGTTGATCTTGTGCAATTCTTTCACAGCCAAAGGTTGTTATTTGGTACCTTCATTGCATATTATTATGTTTGTAAGTTCTATCCACAATTATTTGCCAACATGTTTTTTCAGAGTAAGGTTTAGATCTTTTCTAGTACCATGCATCTTGTGATAAAATTAAAGAGATTGTAAAGACAACATTCTTCTCCAAGTTTGATCCAGAATTATTTGCCAATGTTTTCTTTTAGAGAAAGGTTTAGATCTTTTCTAGTACAATGCATCTTGTGTTGTAAAGACGAAATTCCTCTCTCTCAATTTATTTATTTTGTAGTTATTTTGTAAGTTCAAAATTCTGCGACTCAGTATTTTGTATATTTTTTGTCTTCTAGGAAAGCAAGCAATTAAACTTGTTAATGATTTAGGAAACATATGCAATAGTTGTGAATAAATTGTGCATTTCTATATGAGATAGACCTCTGCTGTATATGCTTAAGGAAATTCAGATGTAATCCCTAAACTTTGCAAACATTCTTATTTAATAATTTATTAATTCAATTGTAACAGAAAAATAGTACCATGATATTACTTACTTGAAACTCAGGTGAAAACTAACTCATAAGAGCTGTTGTGTTCCTTCACAGTTGAGTTGGCTTGACTAAACTGAGTAGAAGTTCAGCAAAAATTCTGCATGAGATGCAGCCTATCTGAAAACTGCTCAGATTATTGTCATGCTGTCAGTAGCATTGGACTTCTGTAATCCAGCAATGTAACACAGCTACACATATCCAAAGCCTAAGCAGCATCTACATCATATATGTGTCTCTGAGTGACATCACATTACAGTATTGGTTCGTTTTTAACTTCTTCTGTATTTACTAATACAACTTCTACATTACAGGAGATGTGATTTTAAGTGAAGAACCTTATGTCTCTGTACCAAACCGAGCTTCAGTTTACTCAAGATGTGCTTGGTGTTTCACTACAAGTAACCTTAAAAAGTGCTCAGCTTGTCAAGCTGTTTGGTACTGTGGGGGCACATGCCAGGTATACAAAGGCGATATATATTGTCATCATATATCTTTACCTTTATATGTATGCAATTGTATGGGCCAACAACTTGGCCATTAGATATGATGTGGTTCTTGACCATGAATTCATCAGATACAGATCTAGTGACATTCAGTTATCAGTTTTGCAAGGGCTTTAGTGATGATTTCAATTTTTGTGGTTTATAATAGATACAAAAATGATTCTTCTCCTTCAGAGTGCTACCTAAAGGCAATTTGTATTAGGACACGATTTCCTACCGTACTTTATCAGCAAATAAACCTTATTTTGGCCTGTGATGTCATCAATTGACATGAATAAACTGGCAGGAGTTCTTAGCAACTAAGACTTGATTGTAGTATCTAATACAATAAATTCACATGAATACTGTTTTGGCATGACCTGGATACCAGAGAGTTCTTGGCTAAGACTTGTGGTGGAACAAATGTAATATCATATTCTCATGCGAAAATTCGCTAAAGTCGGATTCAGTCTAGTTGGCTGAATTTGAATTGGTCAAAATTCAACTGAACTTTTCAATATTGGAAAAGTTCAGATTCTGAATTCAAGAAAAACAAATTTTTAATTTTTTTATTAATTTGATTGAAAAGTCGTCCAAATTTCTAAAAATTTGGCAAAGTTCACTAAATTCGATTGAAAAATGAAAAATAAAAAGTTTGGATATTTCAAATTCAGGCCTAGCGTCCGAAATTCAGATTTAGACAAGTTCTCCGAGTTGAATGAAAAATTGCTTCTTCAAAACCGTGGTCCATTATTATTCTTGTCTTTCTTTCAATATCTAATTTCTGTGATATCATTAGATGTTTATTGCATTTGTAGATGTACTTATTTATTCCTCTGTGAAGGTTAGATGCACAGTAATGTCTTCAACCGGCTGTGTAGAATATCTCTTACCTGAGCAATAACTTGTACAACTATATTTAAGCTACAGGTGGCTCTTAATTATCAAAATTTCTGATTGCCAGATTATCCCAACTACTGCAAACCGATAACTACAATCTGGTGGAAGCTTTGGTAGCTTGTATCCTTATCTATTTTAGTCTTTGAGGTTCTGTTCACAATTTTTTTTACAGGTTTAGTATTTGAGCTTCCAGTGTGCTTTCTGTAGTCACTTTCTTCCATTTTAGATTTCTGTAGGTGTGGCTGTTTTGTTTAACAATTTTTTCATGAAGATATGTCTGACATCGATGAGAAGCAATTGCTGTTGTACGCACAGATGGCTAACCTTGTCAACTTGATACTTCAGCTGCCTGGCATCAACATAAAAAAGATTGCTGAAAACTTTTCCAAGGTATTTTATTAGAAAATGAACCAAATTACTTTGTCATTCCTGTCTATGGATAGATGGTTAAGAGTGTTCAGTTTCAGAGAAAGCATAAACGAACCCTGTACTTCTGCATTTATACAAGGAATGTCCCCTGAAAATAATTAATGTCACAACCTAACCCTTCTAGTTTGGTATTGCATTGCTTAAAATTCAGTTTTAGGGCTTGCAGTATCCCTAAACTTTAGGGTATCCCGAGCATTTATATAAAATTTCATTATTTGTTTTTGTTTTTTTGGTGTTGTGGGGGAGTTCTTCTTGTCTCAGTTTTGTTAGAAATCCAGGAGAGCTCCAGTCATTTATGAAAACTACATCTAACTGTAATTTCCTGTCTGATATTTTGTTGTTTCTTCTCATGGAAATCCATTGTCTATTTATTGCACATGGGCATGATGTTTCATTTCAAAATGGTCTCTACCCATCAGGTTACGATCTGATGAATTCTCATCTGACATCTTCTCAACTACATGCAGCTTGCATGATGTTAGAAATCAAATTTTTTTTTTAAAAAAATAAAAAAATAAATTTGACAATTGGTTTCAAAATAACTAATTCATAGTATGAGATATTTAGAAATGTCACACATTCTTGGAGTTATATAATACCAACAATCATATTAAAGTCCTGAAATTACATGACTCTAAGTCAATGAAACTCTTTTTAAAATAAATTTGACAATTGCTTTCAAAATAACCCAATTCATGGTGTGAGGTATTTAGAAACGTCACACATTCTTGGAGTTATATAATAACAATCATATTAAGGTCCTAAAGTTACATGACTCTAAATCAATGAAACTCTTTTTAAATTATACAGGAGGCCAGCCAAAAGTCTTTCATGTATAAAAAAAAGAAAAAGAAAATTTTGTTATGTGCGAAATCAGAATATATATATATATATTTTAATGTTTATATCAAGATATGGGTCAACCATACACCTTCCCTATTTAAAATGTTAAAATAACAATCGGTTAAAGAATCTTACAAAAGTTTTTGACCAAGTTAAGAAAGAGTTATAATGTTCTTTGACCTCAAACAACATGCCAAATTTATGGCTTCTTAATAAAATAATAATTAAAGAAAAAATCGAAAAAAATACCTTTAAAATGGTAAATGTTAGTAATACCTTTAAAATGGTGACGGTCAAACTTTTAGCAATACCTTTAAAATGGTAAATGTTAGTTCGCAAATTCATTCCTTGCATGCATTTGCCCCAGTGTGGGGGGTGGCTCCCAATTTGGGTTTCTGAATGAAAACTATTTGTGGCGCTAGTAGGCTCACTAATGGATTGCTTTATGTTTGGGAGGATGAAATGATGACTCCCATTCATTCTAGGGGTTTAGCTATTTGTTGCTTCGCTAGGACATCCTTCCGGGGTTACTCGAATTTCAACGATCTACATGACTGACTGTCACCTCTCACCCTTTTGTATTTCCCCTCTCTCTATAATTTCTGTTTCTCTCTTTTCTCTTTTTGGAGTCAGAGATTGTTTCTGCTGAAGGTGGTGCTTATGCTATCCTTTCTTTCAAGTTAAGGTAAACATTTCAGGGGAAATTCCTAGAGTAAAACATCATTCATGAGAAAATGCGAGATAAAGGGATAAACTAGCACTCATTTCATTTTTTTTTTCATTTAGGGATATTCACATGGCATGACAGTTCTTGATTTCAAACAAAAATGACTTATGAGAATTAATAGAAGGCCAAATAATAAAGGATAGGAAGAAAAGCAGATGGATCTAGAAAATATCCCTTTTTCTTTTGGACCGGTGAAACCTTTCAAACAGGTTTTGGGATGACACCAACTTCCTCGATGCTCCATTAGTGTGGTTCATCTCCTAGGTGCCGATGACCTTAGCGTCGATCAAGTCTTGTATTTTGTGTTTCAGGACGAGATAGTGCTTAGTGTCATGCCCCTGTCTTCTGGAATGATATTCACAAACAAGAGTCAGGTTGAAGGTAGTGGGTAAAGGACTTGGTAACGGTGGGGCCGGTATGGGATTCAGGTATCCAGCCTTCAAGAGACTGTAATAGGCTTCTGTTTGATTGCAAGCTAGGCTAGTGAAGACGTGGGGTCGAAAGTTTTGCCTGTGTGGTCAGACTGCAATTGTCCCCGGAGTAGGTGCTTGAATAGCCACGGGTGGCTAGAATTGGTGATGTTGGGTTTGACTGGGCAGGATGGCAGACACTTTACCCTCTTTTTTACTTACTTTCCTCGTTGTGCTTGCAGAACTTTCTTTAATTTTGGAATAGGGGTCAATGATTCTTTCAGTTTTTAGGCCATTCTCTATCATCTTCCCTTACATGATCAGCCCTGAAAAGCTCTTCCCTATGCTTGTGCACAATTTCTCATAATACAGCCCCCGAAAGGTTTGCATAAATAGTTGCATATACTCTTTCTCTTCTAGTAGAGGATTGACCTGTGTCGCAGACTTCCTCCATCTCAGAGCATAGGCTTTGAAACTTTCCTTTTCCCCTCGGGTCATCATCATCAGGGCACACCTATCTAAGGTGAGGTCACTGTTGTGCTGGTACTGTAATTGGAAGGCAATGACTAGCTTATTCTAGGTTGTTATTTTTCTCAGATCTAAGCGAGCGAACTATTGCAAGGCAGACCCAAACATGCTATGTTGAAATAGTTGTATCAAAAGTTTGAGGTCATTTCCATGACCACGTAACGCACTTGTATATAATCTCAGATAAGCCACAGGATCTTCGCTTATCATATTTTTAGAAATCAGGCATCTTGAACTTGGACGGCCTTAGATGATTAGGGAAGAAACATAGTTCATCATAGGATGTCCCACTGAAGGTATCATGACCTTGTAAGCTGCGCAGGGACTCTTCTAAACCTTATATCTTCAGATCGAGGGGATCTGGGCTTTCCTTTTTTGGTATGGCGGTCGACAGGATGGTTTCAGGGTTATCTTTTTCTCTTTCCTCGATGTGCACCACTTTGGAGATTTCTTTGCTCTTACTGGTATTGTCAGTACGCACGGTGAATTTGGTGGGATGACCTCAGTTTCTTTGGAGAGAGACGTTGAAGTTGAAAGATCTATGGTGGGTCCCTTGAAGGCCATCATTTGTACGAGCTTAAACATCTCGTCTATCTTTGTCTTCATTTCATTCACTTTCTTCTGTGTTACCGGGCTATTCTGTTGATCGGGAGTATTGCCCTCACTCGTCATTTGTGTTACTCGATGGTGGGTAAAGATTGGTGTTCGAAATATGGAAGGCACTAGTGTTCCTCTCTTTCCTTTTTTAGGAGCAATAATGACCTTGAATGTAAACAAATCTCACTAAAAACTATTTCTAGCCTTTGGTGAGACCGCCGGAAGGGGGGGGGGGGTTGGGGAGGATAGAAAATAAAAAAAATAAGAAAAAGATCATATGTTTCTGGATTGAGAAAAGTTTTATGCAATGCATGATTTAGGGATGCCACTGCCTTTCGAGGGGGACTAATCATGATGTTTTGGCTTAGGTTTTGGAGATAGGGCCTTGCCCCTATTATGCAATACTGTACCTGTTCCTGTATTCATTCATTTATACACTTATTCATTCAACAAAAATAATAATTTTATTGAGATAAATTTCCTTTGTACATGAAATTTGAAAAAATAAATTGAAATGGGGAGAGGGAACATTTTTTTTAGGACTTTCACCTATACTATTTTTACATTTGAGATCCTAAACTACTCTTGAGTGTTCAGATTTGCCTTCTTTGATGGAGGTCGGTGAGAGACCTTGATTTTGGATTAGCCTTTGTCTTCTTGACAACCCAATCTCTGTGAGCGCAGAAGGATTAATGCCCATCTTTATAAAATGACTTTGATGCATGCCATGAATACTTAATGTCACTTGGTACCCTTAGGAGTTTTGGTTGGTTTGATTTGAGCGAGAAGGTCTTTGGACCATTCTCTTGGGGTGCTCAAATGCATGGAATTGCAACGACTTGAGTTACTTTGACAACTTTGGTATTGAAATGAATATGGATGCATGAATAGTTATGATGTAAAAAGGTGTATAAATATTATAATGATAGGAATCAAGCAACATAAAAGCATGAATTGAACAAAGTGTAACAGAAAGTAATGCGGTCATCCTTTCCTTCTTGGTTTTGAAATTAATGTGTGTGTCTTAAATCCAGCAGAGGTTCGGCTATGCATGGGGTGCTACATGAGCATGAGGTTGGGGGTTTACTAATGTTTCCTAAAAAGCTCGGTTCCCGAATCTTCAAACCTTCAGTGTCCATCCCCAAGAGGGTGAACTCCATTTTTGGTTGGTGGTTCAAGAGGGAGAACTATCAAGAGACCGTGGGCTGAGAAACTGACACATCATCTGCCCACAGTCAATATACTATTTTCCCTTCTATCTAGAATGGTAGTAACTAGGTAATTATGCAAAAATACAAATGTAAGTGAGAGCACCAGGTGTGTGTGAAATTTTCAAAAATGGAAGAAAGGACCCAACAACACACATCCCATTCTATTCATTCATTACATTCATGGCAGTTAATTATGACATAAAAATGAGATGTGAACAAATGTCCACATACAAAAGAAAATGCAAGGAGTTAGTAACTTTTCGAAAAACTCAATGCAAGAAAAACGGATAGTCGATGTAAGAGCATGAATATAGAAAGTAATGCAAGAGCATGCAAATGGATGTCGATATAAGAGCATGAATATAGGCAATGACACGTGTTTGAAAACTGCTTTGAAAAATAATGTTTGTTTTTACAAACTTATGATTTTGAAAAACGTTTTTAGGAATTTAGAAAAATTTTGAAAAGTGGATAAAACTGGATAAAGTAACCGGAGATTCTGGGCGAGTGAAGGGTGAAGAGACACGACAATGGTCTAACGCTCTAAGTGTCCCTAACGAAGTCGCTAGTTTTCGCGCCCAGTTTTTGGAACTACCAGGCCCTACTTGGTTCGGAAAAAAGCACGATGCTCTCTTGTTAGAACTTATTATCCTAAAAGAACGAGTGTGACTAGGTTTAAACTTGAAATTGATTTGATTAAGGGCTTTTTAAAAAAATAAGAGTCGCCACCTAATATAGTTAAAGATGTATTAGGTCACCTAAAACTAAGTGTAATCCGAAGACTAAACTTAGATTTTTCGAAAAGGTTTTGAAAATGTCCTTCTAAGAAGGCTTTTTAGAAAAAAGGGTTTTTAGCAACCTTTTTGAAAATGTTTGGAAAGCTCTTTTGGAAAGCATGACTTCGGAATTGTCTTTGAAACAGAATTCTATGGTCCGAGGGTTGGTTACGTATAGGAAAGATATCCCAAGATTATCATCTTACCCCGCCCTTTCGGTACCTACATGTCTAATCACTCTTAATTCATTCACTTGAATAACCAGTTACTAATATTCACTTTAGAATTTTGAAAAATGGGTTTAGTCATCACTTTTTGGAGGAATGATGCATAATGCAAGTTTTGAAAAAAGTATTTGAAAAAAAGAAAACTTTGAAGGGATTTGAAATAGAAATCTTGAATGGATAGAAAATTTTGAAAAGAGAACTTGGGTTGAAATGAAGGTTATGATTGCACCATTTTAGGTTGTCTACGTATCTCATTTGGCGAGAATCAGGACAGTTGTAGTTCGGGCAAGGACCCAATAGAAAAGAGGCACACTGGGGCTTTTAGAAAGTTTGAAGACACTTTGAGGTCTTTGGAAAGATTGAAAGACACTTTGTGATTTTTGAAAAAAGAGAACTTAAGAGTTTGGAAAAATGCCTTTGAAATAGGACTTGAGATGTTTGAAATGTTTTTGAAGTTTGGATTGAAGAGGATTTTAAATGTTTTTAACTAACTCAAGGGAGTTTTGAAATATTTTTGAAACAACTCAAGGGAGTTTTAGAAAAGTTTTGGAATACCTCAAGGGAGTTTTGAAATCTTATTTTGAAAACTTTGGAGGTAGAGTTTGGCTTGAAAATGTTCTTGTAAACTTGTCTTCGAAAAGTTTTTGAAATTCGTCTTTGGATACCTTATGAAAGGCATGCTTAATGTTTCATTACCTTTGAGATGTTAGTCATTGAAGAACTAAACTCTTTTAAGACAATGAGTTTGAAAAAAAATTTGGAAAAAGGGTCTACAGACTTCCCATTGGTTTTTAAAACTTTTGGGTTATAGAACCTTTCTTGAATGTCTCACTTACACTTAAACAATCCTAACCATGGAAAGATTAGGGTTGTTTAAAAAATGTGATGTTTGAAAATCATTTTTGAAAAAGTGTTTGAAAACACTTAGGGTTTTGGAACCTACTATGGAAAAACCTTGAAGGTTGTATTTAATGTATCACCTCCCCTTGAAATCCCCAACCACAAAAAGTTAAGGACACCTCTGGGTTGTGAGTTTTAGAAAAAAAAATTTAAAATAGTTTTTGGAAAATATTAAGTGTTTAGCCATTTTAGTTAAGACAAGTTTAAGAGAACTTTTTTGGAGGCATTTTAAAGATAGAATGTAGGGATATTTGAAAAGGTTTTGGGGTTGATTTTTGAAATCTCAAGAGATTAGGATGTTTTTGAAAGTATATTATGAAAATGGTTTTTTAGTTAAAAGATTATTTAAAAAGGAGTCTTTGAATTGGAACCTTGAAACTTACTAATCTAGGTTGGGTTGATCTAGGGTTAACTAACTTGAGTTAGGTTAACCTAAGGTTGGGTTGACCTAGGGTGAACTAGAAAAAGGTTAGGATAACCTAGGGTTAAGTTGACCTAGGGTTAACTAATTTGGGTTAAGTTAATCTAAGGTTTGGACAACTAGGGTCAAGTTAGCCTAGGGTTGAAAGGTAGCTTTGAAATGTGGTTTTGAATTAGGGTTTTGACCTAATGGTTGTGGAAAGGTGGTTTTAAACTAGGGTTTTGACCTAGTGGTTTTGAAAAATTGGTTTTATACATGCACTTTGAAAATGGGTTTTGAAAAATTATGGTGTAAATGTAGAGAACTTGAAAAACAAACTTAAGGAATTATGTAAATTTGAAGAAGATCATTTCTATAAAAATTTGTCTCTAGAAAGTATAGGGTTTGTATGGTCAAGAATGAACAGTCATTCCAAGGAAGGCTTATGGGGACCATTATATCCTCTAACTTAAGAGAGTGAAAACCTTAAAAATCAATATGTAGACAAGATAGTTTTGAAAGTTTCTTTGATTGAAAATTAAAGAAAATAAACCTTTAGAAACTATTTTTGAAAAAGAGGCTTTGTAAGACCATTTTTAAGGTGACAAAAACCACTCTAAAAAATAAGGGTTCATATAGTTGATTTAAGGGAAATCACTCCAAAGGGGACTCTATAGAACCATTCCAACCACAATATTCAAGAGGGCAAGACTTCTAAACATCAAGATGAAGATGGTAATTTTTGGAAAACTAGTTTTATACAAATTTTCAGGGAATGAACTTTTGTCAACCTTTCTTGAAGGGGTCAATTTTGAAATGAATAGAACCAACTCTAATGAACTAGGGTTCATATGGTCAAGGTAATGAGAAAACCACTCAAGATAGGGTTCCAAGAGATCATTTCAATCACAAAGTTCAAGAGAGTAAAATCCTTGAAAATCAATATAGAAGAAGAGGGTTTGAAAGCCGTTTTAGTGCAATTTTGAAAGGTAATGAAATATAGGGTTGCAAATAAAGTCAAGGGACTTAAAGAGGGTTTTCTAGGGTGTAGAAATTGAGGGTTTGACTTAGGCTTTAAGGAACCAACTCTAGAATCATTTTTAATGAATCATTGAATATGGAGCTTGGTGAATGATATAAAAAAGAGATAGTTAAAGTTTTGAAAAAATGATTGTAAACATGAAAACAAAGCTAAGCATGCAAAACATGAACAAGATAACTACATGCAAAAGGGTCATGGAATCATACAAGGCTAGAGGTTTCATCAAATTGCAAGGTACTCCTAGGCCATACTATCTTAAAGTAGGTTTGTGAGAGATCCCCCTACACAATGGCTCTCACAAACTTTCCTTTAGGCATGAACTAAGAGCTTTCTTTTTTCAAGCTTGCAAGAAAGGGGAGAAAAAGATGGGGGTTAAAATAGGGAATAGCCTAAGTAAGTTAAGAGAGAGAAGTGAGGAGTAGAGGATTGCAAAAATGTAAAGAGAATACCACCTTTTGTCTTCAAAACAATTTTAAGCTTCCATGGATGACTTCTCTTTAACTTGAAGGGCCTTAAGGAGGCTTGAAGGCGCTGTAAATGGTTTTTCTAGGGCATTGGGAGCTTTGTAGGGAGAGCATATAGGCTAGAGGGAGATAGAGTAATCTAAGTGTTTGAAGGGTGAGGTGTATACAGGATTTCGAATTTCTGGAGCAGTTTCTGCAAAGTTTCGCTACCAATTTCGATTCTCGAATATGCAAAGGGGGAGACATGTATTTGTAGGCAAAATCCCTGGGAGCTGGAGCATGTAGTGTAGCACATGCACTTGGGTAAATTTTGCCCTGATGCATGTGTTACATGCGCCAGTACTGTTCCTCTATTTGATTGCCATGTGACACACTCTATACTGGCTCAACTTAGGGAGCAAGCAAAGTTTTGATCGATCTAATCAAAATCTGGATACATGTAGCATACGCTATGCCATCGGGAATGTTTGTTTAAATTTTGCCTCGATAATTGTGCAATCAAAAAAAGATTCAGGGAAATCAGTTACATTCACGATTTTTTCCTAGTGTTTCTTATGAACTTGGTATTGTCGGGAAGGTTGGAAGGTGTTCGAGAGAATGAGATATCGTCTCCTAAAGTGTGCATGAAAACACACTCTGGTGAAGCGTCTATGATACGCTCCGCAGATGTTCAAAAGTAGCCCTCTTTTTGCCACGTGATCGGGGCCTTCAGGAAGCGATATCTCCGATCGGACCGTACCGATGAAAAATGCTCAGGAAATAATTTCAAGAAATCCCTAATTTACATATTTCTTAAGTCGTTTGATGGTTTGTTCTAATCAGGGAATCGGAAAAAAAGACAACCTTGGCAGAGCGTCTATGAGATGCTCCAAGGGTTACTGAAAGTTGTAGTTTTCGAGCCATGCGATCGGGGGCTTCGGGAAGCGATCTAATCAATCGAGCTGTATCGATGGAAAGACCTATGGACGGGCGTCTGGGAATTCCCTAATTTGTGCATTTCTCAAGTTGTTTGATGGTGTGATATAATCAGAGAATCAGGAGAAAAGATAACCCTGGCGGAGCATCTGCGAGATGCTCCAGGGGGCTTTCGTTGATCTAGAAGTGTTTAGAGTCAAGGGCTCACCTTGGATTAAACTGGGGCGTATGATAAGATCTACCGTTCGATATCCAGAGCCGGTGTGATTTCAGAGCGCGTTTGGATTGTTAGGGGTAAAATAGTTATTGTGACCGAAATTGGTCGAAAAGAGCCCAGATGGGTTGGAATGGCATGTCGAACCACTCAGGGATATTCCTGGAAGGCGTGTTTACTGTCTGGAGGGATTTGCGCCGTGCTGGGGCGTTCAGGGGCAAAACGATCATTTTAACCGGAGTTGACCGGAATAGGATCGGAACTGGACAACATGGCATGTTAAGTATACTTGATTCTCTAAGAACACTTTGGAAGGGTGAACTTACAGTCTTGAGGGATTTTAAATTTTCACAAGATATGTTTGGAGGTCCATGGGGCAGGTTTGGTTATTAGGCCTTTGTTGGGCCCAATGAGCCCGAGAAGCGATTGACTGATTGAATAGGGGTTTGAAAATTAATTTGGGCTTGAATGTGCTTATGGAGTTTTGAAAGAGAGTTCAGTCAGGCCGGAGATTGTCGAGCATGCAAAAATGGGGTGCTTACACTGTTGTTATATCCTCTAGCCTGTCTGAAGGCCAAGAGAAAAGCCTTATGAAAGTGCTAAAGAATTATAGAAAAGCCTTAGGTTGGATCATTGGATCTTCATGGTATTTGTTCTCTTTTATGCATACATCGCGTATATCTTGAGGAAGAATCTAAACCGATATGTCAAATGCAAAGGCGTTTAAATCCCAACATGAAAGAAGTTGTAAGAGGAGAAGTATTGAAATGTCTCGATGCGGGTATCATATACTCCATCTCTGATTCAAAGTGGGTTAGTTCAACAAAAGTTGTTCCTAAGAAATTTGGAGTCACGATAATTCAAAATGAGAAAAATAAACTAGTGCCTACTAGGATTTAAACTGGGTGGCACATGTGTGTTGACTACAGTTGATTGAACGTTGTTACTAGAAAAGACTACTTCTCACTCCTATTCTTGGACCAAATCTTAGAATGAGTGGCAGGACGGACCTTTTACTGTTTTCTAGATAGGTATTCTGGATACAATTAAATTGAAATTACCTTAGAAGATCAGGATAAAATAACTTTCACATGTCATTTTGGTACTTATGCTTACAAAAGAGTACACTTTGGCTTGTGCAACATCAGCCACCTTTCAAAGGTGCATGATGAGTATCTTTAATGATATGGTGGAGAGATTCTTAGGGATTTTCATAGATGATTTTTCTATATACGGAGATACCTATGAGAGTTGTTTGGAACACCTTGAGAATGTGTTAGAAAGATGTGAAGAGAGTAACCTTGTCCTAAACTGGAAAAAGTGTCACTTCATGGTGATAGAAGGTATAGTGCTTGGGCACATTGTGTCTAGCAAGGGGATTGAGGTAGATAAAGCCAAGGTTGAATTGATTAAAAAACTACGTACCCCTAGAACTGTGAAAGACAATCGATCTTTCCTTAAATATGCTGGTTTCTACCGGCGATTCATAACAGGATTTAGTACCATCTCCCGTTCAATATGCCATCTATTGTCAAAAGATGTTTCATTTGAATGGACGTCTGTATGCCAAGAAGATTTCGATAAGCTTAAAGAGCTGTTGACAACTACACCTATCATTCTGTCACCCGATTGGTCATCACCTTATGAGTTGGTGTGTGATGCTAGTAATTATGCTGTAGGAGCAGTTTGGGATAGAAAGTGGACAAGAAACCCTATGTTATCTATTATGGAAGCAAAACCTTGAATGATGTCCAATTGAACTATACCACAACTAAAAAGAAACTTCTTACTGTTGTTTTTGCATTCGATAAATTTTTATCGTACTTGGTGGGGTCATTAGTCATCATATATACTGACCATTCTGCACTAAAGTTCTTGTTAATCAAGCTTGATGCAAAACCACGCCTCATAAGTTGAATTTTGTTGTTACAATAGTTTCACATTGAAATTCGAGACAAGAAAGGGGTAGAGAATGTAGTTGCTGACTATTGTAACGGATCCCTACTGATAGGGAAGCTAAAAATACTCTCCCTATGAATGAGTATTTTCTGGATAAGCATAATTTCTAAATCCAAGCACTTTCTCAAGTAATTGTTCCATGGTTCGCTGATATAGTTAACTTTTTGGCTATTGGCAAGATATCGTCACATTGATTTTACTTAGATAAACGAAAATTCTTTCGAAATGTGACATATTTTTCTTGGGATGATCCATCTTTATTCAAGTACTGTCCTGATCAGATAATTCGTTGGTGTATCCTCAACAATGAGTTTCAATCTGTCATGGAGTCCTAAGATAACAGAAATTTGAAAATGAGCACTAATGCTCTTAACCGGTTGTGTATCTAACACAATAAAATCTACTAGATAGTAAAACTTATCTATTTAAATGAGAACATCCATCGTAATACCCCTAGGAACTTTAATAAATCTGTCAACTAGTTGCAAGGTAACACGTGTAGGGCGTAACTCACTTAATTTGAGTTGTTGATAAATCGAATAAGGAAGTAGGTTGACACTTGCTCGTAGATCAAGAAGGGCTCAATCTATCTTGTTTCCCCCTGTTGTACATGAAATAATAGGACAGTTGAGGTCCTTATACTTCGGTGGGGACTTACATTGCAAGATCGTAGTTTGACTCTCATTCATGAAGGCATTTTTCTTGACATGCAACTTCATTTTCATAGTACACAAATCTTTTAAGAACTTGACATAGGAGGGAATTTGCTTAATGATATCTAGGATTGGAATGTTAAACTTGCCTTGCTTAAACACTTCATAAATATCATAATTCAGAAGCTTATGTTTTGGTTTATTTGACTACGCCTAGGATATTTCAATCTATTAACACCCAAGTGCAGGTGCGGTAAAGTAGTAAATAAAATCCGGTAAGACCGCAGTTGATTCACAGGGAATAATTATCAAAACATGCAAAGTTACGTGCTAAAATTCACCTACGGAAAAAGATTAGATAGCACTAAGTTATGTTAGACACTATAGTGTTACAATGGCTTTAATTGGAACCTAAACCAACCTATTTGAATTTCACCTTAAAAAGTACCAATGAGAATTGGACAATTATTATAGAAAATGATAACCAAAGCAAAATAATTTAATTTGTGAGGATTGATGGATGTAAAACGAGACTTTAATTAAATTAAATAAAATAGTCTTGGATCCAATTGATCTAATAACCTGATTCACCTAAAATTTCAACGGAACTTTTGTAACTCAAATTATTGGCTTCGTCTTGAGCCTTTGGTTCGGAATATCAAGCTATTAGAACAAAAATTCAATAATAATTAAATCTAGAATAATAAAATTAAAATCATAGATTGATACCATCGATTTGTGCAATAACTATACCAAACTAAGATTTGTATATAGAAATTACCAAACTTACTCAATAATCTAAGTTTTCTAAAAAATCTAGAATTTAATTACCAAGAATTGAAAATTTTTTAAAGATAACAATAAAGATTCAATTACCTCTGTTGATATTCCAAGATCCTCAGATTATCTTCATAATTGGCTCTAAGAATAAAACTAACTACTGATAGTATTGAAAAGATATGGCTTGAAAAATAATTTCATAAATAAAAAGGTTTATTACAGTAGAATATCGGCAAAGAGAATACTAGGACAGAAAATTAATTAACTGAAAAACACTAACAAATTAACTGGAATCTAGATAGAACATAAATTGAAGAAGCTCTCTACAAATGCTTTATTGCCCCCTTCCTCTCTGCTCTCTTCTCCTCCCTCAACTCTCCCTTTTATAGCCGAAGATGAGAAGTTTTTTATTATTTTTTATTCTTCTTTCTTCTTTTCATTGTCTTCTATTGTCCCATAATCAACAATGGTCGTTGTCTTCTTGTGTCCCACAATCAACAATGGCCAAATGGCCTTATCGGCCGTTTCTTTTTTATTGCAATAATTCATTTAATCATTGTGTTGCACACCTGCAGACACACACACGCGCACACACACACACACACACATATATAATGTACGTCACCTTATTTTATTTTGCTTGATTTTATCTTTAAATTTGCTCAAGGCGTATAAAACATGAAAAATACTACAATTATATAAAAATGATAAATAACACACAAATAATAACTAACATTAACCTGCACTTAGTGACTCTAATTGTACTTTTTTAGAGTGCAATTATTTAGGTTCTTTTATGAGTTTGATGAATGAAATCTGTACATCTCTTTTAGATGTTGAGAAGCTCTTGCCTATTTAGATTGACCGTTCCAGTTTATCAAAGTATGTTATCTTTCAGCTTAACTCCTTGGTAGGAGATTTATCAAAAGTTCTCTTACTATTTTGACTAGCTGCTAGTTTGACGTGTGTGTTCAGGTTTAAAAGTTGTGATGTTATGCCTGCAGAACAACTGTTTCTTCTGCTATTTGATATGGTATATTATTGCCCATTTTAGATTATTCGTAATTGTGGTTCAAAGTTCCACTTTCAGGATGTCATTTGTTGGTTACTAATGTGGAGAAGTTTTTTTATTTTTTTTAAATGCAATGGGAAGAGGTACTTATCAACAAAAAAAAAAAAAAAAAAACAAATGGAAGAGATGTAGAACGTCAAGTGGGAAAATAGGAAAATATGGACACAACTTCCAATCTAAAGATACAATGACATGAGTAGGCAAGTCTGCCAACATGAGGATAGGCTGTCTTTGCCTGTAGGAATCCCATTGGCTTCATGAGTTGGGGCATAATTTGGTGACTTTGTTCCAAAGCTTCCAGTCTGTTGCAATCTTTTGTTTTCAACATTAGAAACATTATTACCAGAGAAAGGGAAAAGAAAAAGATGAACTAAACAAAAGGTTATTTCCATAAAATCACTTCTCATCTTGTTGTATGTATTTACTTTTATTCACACTTAGCCTGCTAGATCTAGCCAAACAAAGAAAATTGTCATAGTGGTGCATTTAAAAACTGCCTTATACATATACATACTAACATACATATATATATATATATAAACATTCAAATAATAGTATTACTCATAGGATTCTAACGCAAACAACTAGTCTTTTAAATAGACATCCGGCAGAGAAAAGACACTGATAAGTAGATAGTAGATACTATCTTGAGATTTGGGTAGCTTTCAGCAAAGCTGGTTTCATTTGAATCAAGAGGCATGGCTTCTCCAGAGAAACAGTAGAGGCAAGAACTTGCAGTTGTTTAGTGGAAGTTACAAAGAGGAAAGAAGCAATAAAATTGTGATTATAAGAGGTATGTGATATGGGTAAATCCAGTTAAAAAACTAAGGGTCTATGAGTGGTCTCTACTCTAACTTCATCCCCTTGAGATGATCTCTAAGTCATCATTGTGTCCTTTGTTACGAACCATTCTTTATGCCTTATGAGTTTGATTGGCATTTACAGAATTCTCTTATCTGTAACTGAGTGAAGGATCTAAAAACATGATCCTAGTGGTCAGTACTTGTTGAATTTTTCTAAACTAGATCGTCTATTCTTGTGAATATTTATCAGCGTTTTTGACTCATAAAAAAGTGGAATTTTTAACAACATTTTGAAATCATATTCAAATTCAAGACATAGGAAGTGAGAGCTTCGCTACTAAAGTTTTAGATCCTTACCAATATGGTTTTCCCTCCACAAATGTTGCGGGTTCCTTTCATCCCAACCTGGGTGTCTTTCACACTTGGATGGTTGTGACGATAAATGCTTATTTGTAGGAATTGGTTTTTTAAAGTAGAGGTGTCATGCATAATGAGGTGTAAGAGATGTTGGACATTTGTTTTTGCACTGCAAGATGCCTTGAGAGCATTACATGCTGGTGTTGTCTCTTCTTTGATGTGCTGCTAAGTCAGCTTTCGATGGGTTCAGCACTGGTGTTGCAGATTCTCCTAACACTACTTTATTGATGTATTTGAAGGAGAAATAGAAAAAAATTTCAAGGCATGGCACTCAAAATTTTGAAGTTGAAAAGTATCCTAAATAGAAGGGTTTTTGTGTGTGAGGGTTTTTAAAGGATTGTGCAGCAATTTTCTAGGGTCTCTTGGAAAGGTCACTGTTTTGTGGACTTTTGACACTCTTAAAGATTATTATGTAAGCCTAGGAACCGGTGAACTGGTTTATTTGACTAGTCTCGGTTTGAACTACTTCTACTGTAGTTTGGTAATTTAAAGAAGGTGGTCCTTTTCAATACTAATTTCCTGCAGCTAATACCTTGCCCAGTGTATTCTAAGGGTTGCTGGTTTCGACATAGTCAAATTACATAGTTGATGCTTTATCTTAAAAGTCCAGCTCTAGCAGCCTCCAAACAAATATCAACAATTGCAGGAAGTTCTGGTTAAGATGGGTCTAGGTGCGCAACACAGCATTTTGGTGCGTTGTTATTATCCATCTTCTTCCCTTCTTTTTCTTCTTTTTCGTAAATGAAATTCTTTTGTGTAATATGGTAGGTCATTGAGACCTTTGACTGTTTAGGATAAATATTTAGAAATCTTTTGATGATGGCGATTTGTTGGTTAGGGCTTTGATGTGGGGAATCACAATTGAAACTCTTGATTCGATGGAATTCATGCTGTTAGGGATTTGATCTGGAAGTTTTCTCTTTTCCATAAGTACCTCTCTCTGTCAAGTGCTTTGATGTGGGAAATCTCAATTGAAGCTCTTGGTTTGATGGTTTTACATTTTTGTCTTGGCTTTTGTATAGTGTTGTTTTACAAGGCACCACTTTTGGCATTCCTTTTGTTTACTAAAGTTTCTTACTTATTAATCACATTGAAAGGGGTTAAATAAAAAGTATTTTATAATATGATAAACAAAATTAGCAAATAGATTTCAAATTTCTGTACCAATAATCACACATCTATCTTGACTACCATATTGCATTCTTATGCTTACCGACTGCTGAGGTTTTAAAATGCATTTATGTGTTCCACTCATTTATGTGACCTTTCTACTTCACTGCAGGAGTATATCTAGGGTTCCATTGTTTGCTTGGACTGCAATATTATACTTGTGGGAAACTTGAGTGGTTAGAGTTCCATCTTTGCTTTGCTTATTCCCATCTTCTAGAAGCTAGGTTCTGTTCACTAATAACTTTTTAAAATGCTCAATTTATCCATTGGCACACTGCCCTTATGTTTCGACTTCCATTATGCACATATGATGCACAAAATCATGATCACTTTTAATTCCCCACTTGCATCTGTAATATTTGAAAAACATGACTGTGAAGTGTTTTCATATATATATATATCTTCTAATGGGATTTTTTTTTTTACATACATATATGGCTGCTGAGCATTATCTTTTGTTTATTACAGAAATATGTATCTTTTATTATATTTTCTTAGAGAAGCAAGAATATATGAATGAAAATGAGCACTAGGAGGAAACCTTATTACACAAATTAAACATAAATTTAGATGATGCAACAACAACAAAATTGCTAAGGCAGACAGGAAGCAAGGAGTCAAAATTTTCCTTCTAATAGTTTTAAAAACATTTCCAGAGGCTCCACTTATAATTGGATGGGTCAGTCATCAAAATTGGTTGTCCCAGTTAAATATTAATAAATAGACTAAAATTCTTATTAAACTGAGGATTTCTGCTGAGCAGGAAGGCCCTGTCCAGACCAATCTAGAGAAAAAAAATCAAATCCCCCATACGGATTCTTGTGCCATGATTCCAATTGCCCTGAATCATCCTAGGCAGAACCACGTACAA
Organism: Euryodendron excelsum; assembly: GCA_033060915.1. Taxonomy (NCBI): domain Eukaryota; kingdom Viridiplantae; phylum Streptophyta; class Magnoliopsida; order Ericales; family Pentaphylacaceae; genus Euryodendron; species Euryodendron excelsum. The sequence continues at coordinate 20,814,897 of CM065391.1, forward strand.
TGATCTCACTTGCATTTGAAATAGCAAGTTTCCAATTGATTGAGATGGCTGATGAGGAGGTAGAAAAGGCAAACATCTCGGAGTTACCTCTCATGATTTATCTTAGGATATGGCTTACAGACTGTAGCTAAATGGAAATCCCTGTCATTTCTATGACTTTGATCTTCTAAACACTTGAAGGACTTGAATAATGAATCCGTAATTCAAGTCTCCTGTTCTTTTCTTCCCAAATACAGCATACTCCACCCAGGAAAGGCAAATGTAGTGGAGTAATCTCTCATGATTTCTCTTAGGCAATGGCTTGCAGACTCTGGCCAAATGGAAATCCCTATAGGGTCTGTGAATCTGTTCCTCTAAACTCTTGAATGATTTGAATAGAGAGGCACTACTTCAAGGCTCTCCTGTTCTTCTCTACCAAAATGATATACTACACCCAAGATGTCATATCTCCAGAGATGAGGGCAAACCTAACCCAATTGTCCTACTTCATTTGTCTGCAAGTATCAAATGACTGGTATGGAAAATATTAGAAACTTTTATTGGAAAGATAACATTTGTAGGTGGACCACAGTAGCATAAACCATAGATATATAAAGAAGGAGCTAATGTAGAAGCATCTAGGGGATGGAGTATGAATCCCTTTTGTTGGGAATTCAAAAGTTTGGAGCATTTAGGCAGCCACCAGACAACATTCACAGAGAAAATATGAGGTTAACTTAGAAATGAAAAACATTTAGATTGCAGCTTAATTGATATATCAAATCCAATAGCAACCAAATTTGTCTTTTTGATACATCTCTAAGAAGCATGGACAAGGATATGCAACACGGATAAGACAACGCGGATATACCGACACTAGAATTCTCAAAAAGGGTTAATTGCACTTTACACCCTTGCATTTTACACAAAATTCCACTTTAGTACCTTCATTTCAATTGTAACAATTAAGCCTTTATACTTCTAATTTGTTGTAATGTTAACCTTTTGCTAACTTTCGTTTATAAAATAGATGAAAAATTCGTATGTAACAAGCATGCAGCCTTTTTTAATGGGCAAAGATGTAAAATCATGCTTCTTCATAATAATCTACCATAAATTTCTCTCAAACAACTCCAAAATCTTGAGTGTAATAAACTTTGTGATATATATAATATAATTAGGCTTCATGTAAAAACTCACAATTCAAATCACGTGCGATACATGTGAGGCTTTGAGATAGAAAAAGGTTGAATTTTACACATTTATCCCTTGAAAAAGGCCATGTAGTTATCAAATGTGAATTTTCTGTCCATTTCCCAAACAGAAGGTTCACATTGTAATCAATTATGAGTGTAGGGGCTTAATTGTTACAATTGTTCAATTAAAGGTCCTAAAGTGAGATTTGTTGTAAATTGCAGTGGTACAAAGTGTAATTAACTCTTCAAAAAATACAAGAAATGACATGGCTGGAATACAACAAAAATATATATAGATATTTTTATGTCACATATATATGAATGTTTTCTATATGCCATATATATATATATATATAAATATTTTGTTATATTTCATAAATCTTCTTATATATATATGAAAAAATTTAAGATGACACTAATTGTAATTAAAAACTATGTATTCCATAACTTAAATATCCAATGGTGGATAAGTCCCGTTTTACTTTTCAAACTTACAACGTGTTTCATCTATGTTTGATCGACGAACAAGTGTGTCCTCTAAGTGTTGGAATTGTGTCAAGTTCTTAAAAAATTTAAATATAATAGGACATTTGTCTGACATGTCGGAGGAGTATAAGAGGAATGTCCTAACTTGTTTGACACATACATGGCACCTTTTTAGAAGTGTCCGTGCCGCTAAGGTAAATGTTGAATTACCAACCACCCGTATTTCTAATAGAACATGAATAGAATTATACCAAAAGCCTGCTAACTGCTAAATTTACATAAAATAAGACTTGAATCAACTTGAAAATTAATTACATGAGGTCTCACGTAGGCTCCATATGAAATTCCCAAGGTTTCTTGTGTGTTCTGCATAAAAAATTAATGATGAAGAACAGATGATAGCTTATTTCCTCAGATTTTACAAATTGAATGCAAAAGTTTTCATTTTATTATGTTATACAAGCTTATATTTTAGCAAACTCATTTTCTCTCTTGGGAGATGTGCCCCCCCTGGGATGTGTTATGAGCTGAGGTTTTAGTTATGCAGGTTAGTCGGGGACATGGAGGATGCACTTAAATCCTTGACCAAGGCGGTGGACATATTACAGATTACTCATGGAGCAAATACTCCTTTCATGAAGGAACTCTTGATGAAGTTGGAGGAAGCTCATGCTAAAGCTTCTTACAAACTCTCATAGAACAACTCATCTAGGGATGACAAGCTAAATTCACCTTCATTTACTTCTCTCTAAGACCTCACCAGTAGTATACGTTTTACTGCTGCGAGCTATGTGGAGGAAGTAAGAAGCTGCATTGTGTTGTGTTTAGTTGAGATTTAGTCGTTGCAACCATGTCCAAAATCCAGATTGGCTTCTTTCAGCTCATAGCACAGATTGACTCCCATATTTTGTTACTTCTGCTTGGACAAGTATCTCAGTTCCTATACTCACTACACAAGAATGAGGAAACCAATTTCGGCTGACTTAAATTATTTCTCACCTATCTTTGTGTTCTGCTCATTACTGATGAATTTCCTAGAATCGTTCAGTAGCACTAGCTGGCGTATTGAGAACAGGCTAGATTCTCTACAGTATAATGCTTTGGATATTCCTTCTCTCTCTGTTTTGGGCCGCTGGCATTATATTCCATTTCCAATAGATGTCCAACCAACCTTCTCTGATTATGCAGTTCTGCAAGGGGTAAGTTGCCCATCTCGAACTCTTATTTTCGCAACTCCAACATGAAGGTGAAGTTTGGACGCGAATTCTCACTACTTGGACCGGTCTTCTCAACATCATTTTCCTTCTATCATATTATCACGTTATATCTACTATGTTCCTTCCCATATATTTTCTGTTTTCAATTTTTTTTTCTAGTAATTAAATTTAATATATGTTTTGCATATATGATGCATTGACTGATTCCAAAATGATCGGAGAAGAAATTTGTCTACCAAACAGTATTTAGCTAATGATAACTCAATATCAGGTTCTGCAAACTTGGCACTTTTTGAAGGTTTAAGTGGAATCAGATTGCCGACATTGTCTATATCAGATGGTTTTTATATGATTCATCAGCAACAGGAAACCACCAAATAGTGGATTTAGTCATTTTTGTATGCAGACATAACAAGAACAATCAAACTTTGTCTTAGAGAGATTTTTTTTTTTTTTTGATTTTTATTTTGTTTCTAACTCGCTTAGCCAAAAGATTATGCTTCATAGTTTGATTAACTGACAAACGAACTTGAGCTACATTAGTGGCACTCACAATATGTTCAGAAATCTGTTCTCATGCATCTTTATCATTTATTTATTAAAAAAAATTTCTTCAGAAACCTGTGTAGTGAAGGTAAAGTTAGCATGTATGAAATGCAATTACGAAAATCAAAGTAATATTGGAGTTATATGGGTTATTTGAGTATTTATATTCATAACATTATTACCATTATGGATGGCTTTACATTCCAACGTGAATGAGGAAGGTTTTTTAAAAATAGCTTTTTGTCTTTCTTGTGGTAGTGAATTTGATGAGAAGAATACTTTTTATGTCCCATCAGAGTTTACACAATTGCTATATATATGGGTAAATTACAGTTATCACCTCTGTACTTTGATCACAATTTCATTTTGGTCATTGTACTTTTAATTGTCCTACTTTACCCATTACACTTTCAATTAAATAGCAATGTAATTTTTCCGTCAAATTTTCGTTAATAAAAGTAACGAAAGGCCCTTTATTATTTTTTTTCTTTTAAAAAAATAAAAAACACTATTTGTTTATTATGTTTTATTTTTAGTTGTTCACAAAATTTTTGAAAATAAAATGAAAAACACTAAAATGGGTTTTTTTTGTTTTTAAAACATTATTTTGGTACTATTGGCATAAAAGTAACCTACAAATGTATTGAAAACAAAAAAAAAAAACATTTTAGTGTTTTTCGTTTTCTTTTTTCAAATTTTGTAAACAACTAAAAACAAAAAAAATATTAAACAATCACTACTTTTTATTTTTTTTAAGAAAAAAATTAAAAAACAAAAACAAAAAACGTTATCAAACAAGGCTTACATTTTTTTAAAAAAATTAAACAAACACTGTTAGCATAACGGTAACCTACAAATGCTTATTATCAGACAACAAAAAATACATAGCAAAAAATGAAGTAAAATTCCTTTTATGGGTTTTTTTTTTTGGTTTCCAAAACATTTGCAGGTTACTTTTATGTCAATAGTACTAAAGTAATATTTTAAAAACAAAAAAAGAAAACACCCATTTTAATGTTTTTCGTTTTATTTTTTTAAATTTTGTAAACAATTGAAAGCAAAAAATATTAAACAAATACTATTATTTATTTTTTTAAAGAAAAAAAATAAAAAAGTGTTTTCCGTTATCTTTATTAATGAAAATTTGACGAAGGGGTCACATTGCTACTTAACTAAATGCGTAAGGAGCAAAGTGGAATAATTAAAAATACAGGGATCAAAGTAAAACTGTGATCAAAGTGCAGGGGTGATACTTGTAATTTACCTTATATATACATGTAATATCTTTACCAACAAAGACGAGTGAAGTTTGATTCTATTAGTGAGATCTTTCAAATATATTTTATTATTTTTATTTGATATTGGGATGATCAACGAACTATTACTTACACATCTGCACTTGAAAGTGCACCCTTGTGAAGAAGCAACAGTTGAATCCTGAAAGGTACACCGCCATAATCTATTGCTCAGGGTCAAATACTTAGAGGAGTGCGATCTATTCTTAAGAATAGTGACTACACGCTTCTGTCAATGAGTTCTTCTTCTTACTTTATTTTGTAAAGCATTGTAACATGTATTTTATATTTTATGTGTTAAATTCGTGAGATGAATATTATGTTTTTTACTTGATATTTCCAATAATCTTAAGAATAGATATCTGTTAAATATATTAACAATTAGTAGTTTATTTTATTTTACTACAAGTTCAAATGATATTGAAGCTTGAGAACATCATTAGCATGTATAACGGATATGTCTGTTTGGTAAGCAAGATTGCATGAATTACAAGTATATATGCTTACATAATTAGGCCATGACCGTGTGATCTGTGATACGTAGTGCACGTGAAGCTTCTAGAAATTTGTCAAGCCTATAACTACGTGTGAGCATGATAGGAACCTTGATATCCTAGGGATCTATGTTTCAGTGCAACATGAATACTTAAATCTAATATGCAGGTTACTTCAGTTTATGCAAATCATACTTCTCAAATATAATACTTTGAATTGTGGGGTGTATTACATGAACAAATTTGCATACTTTCTCAAATTCTAAATTGCTAATTTGTCCCTTGTTTCTTTGAAAAATATGATTGGATATAAATATGTTTTATATTTATAAAGTGGACTATGTATTCTGTTCATTTTGATAAGAAGTTTTCATGACGTGGAAGTTGATTTGAAGTTATGTGAAAGGGTTTCAATATACATGACCAGAGTATAGTGAAGCTATTCTTTTGAATTAAAATGAATATTTGTACCTTATTTGAAGTGATTGATCAGAATAATTGTTTGTATTAGCAAGAAAGGACTTGGAGCACCCGAAAAGAAAAACTTGTGATGCAGTTGAATCAGAATTATCAATTTTACCTATTAAGGCAAACGAGGATTTATCAACGATTGAGTTAAAACCTTGGGTTTTGTTCAAGTTGTTGATTTGATACCTTGGAGCAGTTTAAGGTTTCTCTTCAAGATGTTGTGTTGGTCCATATTGAAAGTGGAAACGAGTGCCTTGAAATTGTTAAAAGGCAAAATATTTCAAATTGCTTTATGGATAATTGTCTTTATGGTGAGAATAGTGCACAATGGCCATGTTGTGAAAGGCACAATGCCTAAAAATTTTATTTGGTACTTATGTAACGTCGGTCAAAGAGATAAAAATGATTGTATTAAAATTTTGGCTAAGTTATCAAACATCGAAGGAGATGAGGCTTATGTCTATACAAGAGCCACAAGCGATGGGAACCTAACTTATATGAATGGAGATCTCAAGATGTAAGTTCATATGGGTAATAACAAGTCACTTGGTGGTCGTAAGCACTATCTATTATTTTGAGAGTCCATCCCTATGGTGTGATAGTGCAACTGCAATGTTGAATGTTGAGTGTTATACTCTCAATGAATACCATAGCTCAAAATGTGGGTGGTGTGTTTAATTGTAGTGCACACTTGATAGATTCACCTATATGGGTGTGGGAAGGGGCCGCTTCCTATAAGAGTTTAGGTAGACTTTCTAGAGCACTCATGAATATCCAGGTAGGATGCGTCTATAGTGCCAATCCACGTTGAACAAGCTCATATTAGAGGGTCTAATGTTGGTGGCAAGTTTAGTCGTGTTACATTAAAGGATTCTAGTTCATAGAAATTTTATACTTTACTAGTTTTCTGTAGCCCTGACTTGTTTATCTTAAGTGTCAGTTTATAGTCCAAAAGACACCGGCAAATGCATTAGATGTTCGTGTCCCATTATCGAATCTATTTATTCACTTATTTTTATAGTTTGAAATATGTGGGGAATTGTTGGAGTTACATGTTTATTTCAAAATATAGAAACTATTTTATTGTTTAGATAATATTATTGCACTTATTAATACAAAAATTACTTTACTCATAAATACATTTTTATTCCATGTCAATTACAATGTTTACTTCTCTAGCCGTTTTACCTGAGTTATTTGAGCATGTATATTCATAACATTATTACCATTATGGATGGCTTTTACATTTGAATGTGACTGATGGAAGGTGTTTTAAAAGTAGCTTTTTGTCTTTCTTAGGGTAGTGAATTTTGTTGAGAAGAATACCTTTTTATGTCCCATCAGAGTTTACACAATTGATATATATACATGTAGTATCTTTACCAACAAAGATGAGTGGAGTTTGATCCTGTTAGAGAGATCTTTTAAATATACTCTATTGTTTTATTCAATATTTGGGGTGATCCACGAGCTGTTCTTTACAACTCTGCACTTAAGAGTACACACTTGCGGAGAAGCGACAGTTGAATCTTAAAGGGTAGGCCGTCATAACCTATTGTACCAAGTCACGTACTCAGAGGAGTGCGATCTATTCTTAAGGACAGTGATTACACACTTCCGTCGATGAGTTCTTCTTCCTACTTTATTTTGTAAAGCATTGTAACATGTATTCTATATTTTATGTGTTAAATTCATGAGATGAATATTATGTTTTTGACCCGATATTTCCAACAAGTAATACAATATATAATTCCATTGCCTTATAACTAGAAGTGAGAAAATGTTATGAGAAATGAGATTATGTGTAGTATTTTTTAGTATCAAGCATGTGGGGAGGCCAAATAACATACAGTATACACAATAAGGAACATAATGGGAGAACAAATCCACCTTACAAAACCTAAATCTAGAAATTTTTGGAATTGAAGTTCTGATACCATGCTAGATCACTGTACATCAAAAAAAGCACGGATTTTCAAGCCAGTAGCTTTAGCCCTCAAACTCCCTTTTGCTTTCACAAGGAGTGGAGGATCCCTCCAAGTTGCAAAAATATTTTCATGTTCGAGTGTTATTTAATGTTAAATGTGAGCAAAAACAACTAACATCAAATGTATTGTGAAACTTTCTTCTAGCCTCAACCTCTACATTTACTAATCTTTATAACACGGGCAAAAGGAAATCAACTATCAATTCACCAACCCATAGTGGCATTATCTCTAGTTATCTCAATAGGGTTATAAAAGGAATAAAGTTACTCGAGCTTGGCACCAAGTTGTTAGAAGTCATATGTTTTCTACTACTAAAATCCCATTCAAGATATGTAAACAACTCACGTTGAACACATTTTTAAGCTCGTTAATTTTTTGAGTTCAAGTTGAACTTGAATCGATAAACTTATATACACTTTAAAAAAAAAAGAACTACTCAAGCTCGACATAATTACAACTCTTTTAAAAATGGCTTAAAAGTTAAACAAGTCAAACTTAAATACCCTTAGAAGCTTGTTAATTTTTCACATCAAGCATGAACAACTCAACATTCAACTCAACTCATTTACAACTCTAATTGCCTATGACTAACATAAAAAGTTTTCTTCTTGCAACTCATAGTACCATTATGCGCTGTTTGTGGATGATTGGGGTAAAGGGGTCTATGTGGTTTTGGGAATCCTAGTGGTCACTAACATGGCTTTGCCTCTCAAAAGGTGGCAAAGAGATAATCAATGGCAACCAAAAGAGATAGAAAGATAGAGATTCGCGAGTGTGAGAGTGGCAAGTCAGGCATCTATTGTGTTGGTTATAAGTGAGCCCGCTATTTATAGTGGGGAATGAGCTTAACCAATTGTGCTTACTTGTGATCAATATTGTTAATGGCACGTGACGCTTACGAATTGTGCATTCAAGTAATGTCATGGCTAGAACAATCATGTCAACGCTGCCGGAGCCACCTAATGAGGTGTGGTGAACACTCCAACATCTATAGTGGATGTGAAATGTTCCCCACTCGGAGTGTCTCATGTGCAACCTTATCGAATGGAGTTTAACTTTGCATCAAATGTACCAAATCTTTTTATTAAATGTTTTAAATCTTAATCTAGGACCTATTGAATAATTTCTCGTTTTCCAGGCAATGCTCAATCCACAATTCAATCAAAGGTCCCATGCAAAGGTAAGGTGGAGCCTATGTGGAGAGTGTTTTTAAGTTTACGAGAGTTGGCCTAAAAGGTGAGCTGCTCCCTTATAGCTTGAGTTATCCCGCCCAAGCTCGCTGGGTAGGGAGCGATTGTGTTGCTGTCAATAAAGGTACAATTGTTGCTGTTGATGACGTGACTCAATAAAAAGCTATAATTGCTGTTGTTGATGATATGTCCCAATAAAAAGCTGTTGCATGACAAACACCACAGGTCCGCATTACACCAAATTATAAACTTGCCAAACCCCTTTCTCTCTCTATCCTCTCTCTCTGTGAACTGTAACCATTGTTGAAGCCTAAATCATCTAGCTGTGGCCACCATGAACGGCCACCCCACTTCCTTTTCCTCATCCTTTTCCTCTCTCTAAACTCAACGACTTGAGGCCCTGAACCAACACACTATCTTCTCTCTATCTTAAAAACCATATCAATAGACTGTAGATCCATCTCTCTCCATACTCTCTCCTATGAGCTCGTTGCTTTGTATTTATAAAAATTAATTAATAAAGTGAAGAAATAACAAATTAATTTGTGATTCTTTTTTTCCCCTTCAATTTATAATAATTTGGATTCAATCATAAAATTAGGATACCAAAAACCCAGTAATAGAGATGTATGATACGCTTCCTCAAACAAAAAAGTATCTATTCAAATCTTTCAAATCCATCATCTCACCGTCGCCATCCCCGGTTTTTGGTGGCTATGGTTGAGCATATGGAAGAGAGAAGGAGGGAGACGGGTGTGAAGGTAGACTTTTAGTCTAACCATCAAAAGAGATTTGAATGACAAAAAAAGAGATGATAGTGCATAGGTGGAGGTCTGCCGGAGTTGTGCTGGTGCTGGTGAAGAGGATTTCAAAGCTGTTTGGTTTTCTCAAAAAAAAGATAAAGCTTAGATTGAGAGTGTGAGTGGAACCGGGAAATTTAAGGTTTATAATCTGGTGCAATACGAACCTTTGGAGCTTGCCACGCAACAGCTTTTTATTAGACCGTGTCATCGACAGCAACAACTGTACTTTTATTGAAAGCAGCAAAACCACCCCCCATTGAGCGAACGAATGATCATTGGTCAAGGCGAGGGAGCAAGCACGTGCCTTGTACAAGCACCCCTCGAGACGAGACTTACTACAGAGGTTGCCACAAGATTCCTTTGGAGAAGGAGACAATATGGCATACCAGCTGGAGGTGGGGCCCTGCCACGTGCCTCATGAACATAGGAGTACCTACTCTCTTCAAGTATGAAGAACAATGGATGAAAAGGTTGAACCAAATGGACATTATCTCATGAGACCTCTATTTTATCACAGCGGAAAAGTACTCATGTATTATGCGATTATTGTAATCAGAAATAGTTCCAATGGTACAGTATTTCCTGAGATCCTATAAAGACCACCAAAAACAAAGTTATGTTAATGCAAACCCATATAAGTCAAACTGATGTTGGAATACAAAACTGATAGCTCCATATGACTATGCAAAGAAACCTAATGCATCAATGAACGTACCTTTGGTGAAGAAAACAGCATTTGCTTGTAATTACTGAAAAAAATAGTGACAACTTTGTTAGTTCACACATGCACTAAATAAAGGCCACTTTCTTTCATATGAAACTCGCATTGATTGACTACACATCAAATGCTAATCCAAAAGATATTACAGGAATCAGATGCAGCCCAGGACACAAGAAATGCCAGGTTAATGCAGCAAGCACTCGGTGGATAATTTCTTTCTGATTCCAACACACGAGAAATCAGCAGGAATAGTTACAAAAATTACTACAAATCAGATGGAGAGGCTGATTGAATGAATAGCTGGCCGGCACCAAATCCTCCCTAAAACAAGAATCGACTCACCAAATTTATTGACTTACATGGCCACAGCTTTATCTAACCTTTTCCTTAGTCTGCTAATTGTTCCTGGAGTTGAAAACAAATATTTGACATTTCACTGAGCAACTTGCGCTGTGGATCTCTTGATATTGATACCTCCGGTCTGGGGTCCCTTAGTAATTCCTGGAGCTGACCACATAGCATCAAAGCTTTCTGGTTATTTGCACAAGATTCAGTAATCAACTGAAGCAATTTACAGCTTTGGTCTTGACACGAAGACAATTGATGTGGGATTGGGGGAACAAGAAAAGGGTGTTGAAGCAGTTGAGGAATCCTCCACCTTTCGTTCCGGTCCCATGCAAGACATTTCTTCATCAGATCAAGAAGCCATGGATTGGATACTGGTTCATACGAAATTTCATGGTTTGGGTCTGTTATGACTTTGAACTTGGCCCAGAAAGTCTTGAATTCTGAAAAGGGCGTTCTTCCATAGACCATTTGGTAGAGGATGCAACCAAGCGACCAGATATCCGATGGACGACCACATTTTATGGTGTTTCCATTTGCATCTGTTTCGTTGCACATAAATGCTTCAGGAGACATGTAACTCAGTGTACCCACCTGCATTGTTGGTTATCAAAATATAAAGCTATATCAAAATTTTCATGTAATAAACTAGACCCCTTCCATCAGGTGACCAATCACGAACTTGCCACATACAATTTCAAAGCTTTTTTTTTCAGGTAATTAACAGAAACATCCCAGCATCTTGATGTGGCACCATGTGATTGGTCACTTTACAAGTAAAGAGGAATAGAGAAGGAGATGCAGTATAGTGAAGTAACACTCAGCAAAAGAAAGGAAGTATGGATATAGAATAACCTGCGAATCCCGTTGAATGTTAGTCGTGTCACTCATTATAGCTTTGGCAATGCCAAAATCGATTAACTTCAGTGAGCCTCTGACAAGAAGAAAATTACCCGGCTTTAAGTCTGAGTGCACAATACGGTCCTCATGTATGGTGTTAACAGCTAGAAGTATTTGCTGCCAAGTGTTTAAGAAAGGTAATATCAGATTCCCTTCTTCGGAAAACCCTACAGGAATAACCTATTATCTCTCTACCTAGTTACAAGTTCCCATATTGTTAGGCTAACTCCTTATCTTTTTCCATCTTGTCAATCCTTAATCCATACAAGAGCTTACCATTTTTTAAATAATGCTGTATAAACAGAAAGTACAGAGAACTTTTATACGGAATAATCTGGCTGAATTGAGACCTATCATTTAAAAACAAAGTACTCACTAAAATGATTTTTAATTGTTAAATTTTCACTGTCACGTCATTATTGGTGGAGGATTCTATATAAAAATTGTATAAGAATAAAAATTTTCTTTTTCTTTTTGATATGTCCAGCGCAAGAGCTTACAATAAAATGTTACACATGACATCACAAAGCAAAGAACAAAGGGAGGAAAAACAGAGCATAAAACCAACAGTTGATTCACAGGTCAGTGCTCACTAATAAGTCACTATTATCTAGACAGTCAACTACAAGTACATATTTAGCACCTTTTTATTTTTACTAAAAATAGAAATAGCATAAAATACATAAAGCAAATTCTCTTTTAGTGCTACTTACCGAATAAAAAAATCAGTTTTTAGAGCTTGAAAACTTTGGTAGTGTAACAACCTAGGTTAACAAGTTCTATAAGAAGCCAACCCCAGACTGACAAATGGGATTTCTCCTCTGAAAATCTGAAGATATATTTCAGAGTTTAATTGATGCAAGTAGGATTGTAAATGAGCCAAGCCGAGTCAAGTAGTGGGTCGTTTAAGCTTGGTTTAATAACCTTAACGAGCTTCAAAATGTGTTCAAACTTGGCTTGTTTAACTTTTGAACCGATCTCAAACGAGCTTTAATCGAGCTGAACTTGAGTACCTTGATTTTTTCTAGTGTATATAAGCTTATTGAGCCTTAAAATGTGTTCAAGCTTGACTTGTTTACATAACGCGCCGATCTTGAATGAGCTTTTAGCGAGTTAAACATGAGCCAAGCTTGAATAACTTGGTTCGTTAAAGCATGACATGCACACACCATATATCTTATAAAGATTTTAAATACACTGGCAAATTAAATTAGACAGGTAGCAAAATATTACATAAAATACCTATATATCTTCTTGTAGTTCACTTACAACATATAACAATTCATTTAACCAATTTGATCCTTAAGAGAAAATAACATAATTATCTTAACAAAATTTACAAGTTTCTTGGTTCAACCAGTTCTAGGCCGGAGATTAGTCAAATATCAAGAAACTATTGGGTATTTAGATACATGGAAGTGTCTTAACAGTTCAGCTATATCAATTCTTTGCAACTCAGCAAACACTAAAAACTTCCCTTATACTATTGGAAAAAATAACAAGGTAATTACAGCAAAGGCATGACCATGGTTTAAAAATCTAGTGATATGTAATTTTGACCCCCAAAACCCAAGAAGACCACAATTCCCTAACTGTACAGCAAATACAATGCCTTACCTATTCCTCAATAAGAACCAACTTCGAGGCAGTCCAGGTTGATTCATGTAAACTTTTCAATGGAGAAGTATTTAAGCATTTCTCAGCAAGGACTTGAGCTTGCCAACTTACATCTGGCCACTAAATATATTGCGCAGCTTGAAACATCCAGTGGATTCTATGTTCCAAGGAACCATAAAAATTTCAACATCATGGGAAACAATAATTCGTCACAAGCTAGAACTTAGCATTTTGTGCAATTTTGAGGATAGAACATTAAAAATTAAACCTATAAACTACTTCATAAGCTAAAACTTAGTTGAACTAGTTGGAAATGCAGATTTCTTCATTGATTTTGTCACTTTCTGATTGTCAAAACTAACATGTAAAAGGGAAAAAAGGTACAAGGTATAAGGTATTGCATGCAAATATTTGTCTTCATCAGATACCCAAAAATTAAGCATCCAGCAAACTTGGTTCTCGTATTAAAAAAAGAACAAGGTTGGTTATGGTCTAAAGACCTCATAACTCGTAATATAGAAAATTGGGTCATGTTCTGGTTATGCTTGGAAATGAACCTAAAAGAGATACATCAATGTATACTGCAAGGAAATAGTGCATGTTTCTAATGTTTCTCAACTGAACTTCATTAAAAACCAAAAAGTTGCTGAGTTATCCATGGTTATTTGGTTAGTAACCTATACAGTCCTAAGTTCCTTCACACTTAACTTCTCCAAACCATCCAGATCCATAGCATTTGCATTATTTACACAACTAGGTCATTCACACTGCTCATAGAAAATATAAGGAAATCCCTTTAATCGCTTGCTATATTAGGTCCTTCATTAGTAACTCCCCAAATCATCGGACATCCGGAAACACAATATCATGTGACATACAATGAGATCCTCTAAAAGGTGTTCTACAAAATTATGTCATTCAATGCGTTCACCACAACGGGAAACATGTTATCAATGGTTTCCAAAGTTCATAAAGAAGTCACTAAAATCCAGCAAACATAGGAGCCTAGAAGGAGATTTTAGTTAATATATGAAAGATGCACATGTATGTAGAAATAAATGTAAAATTTATTAGATGCCAAAAGAAAAGAATGAAAGAAAGAGAAATCAAATAGCAGATCACAAGAGGAGAAACAATGAAGAACTAGCCAACAACAAAATCAGATTTAGTAACCAATTTCAGGAACATCAATCAACTTAAAAGCAATTACTATTTTGTCATATATTAAGAACAATAAAGGAATAAAATCTTGCCATTCTTGATATTTTAGGCACAAGCCACAAATATTTAGGGGGAGGGACAAGACCAAATAATAAGACAAGGAAAAGGGCCAATAATATTCAATAGTTGTGAATTCTTTGATGAAACAACAATTATTATCATAAAATTACTATTGCTCGGCCATAGTTAGAGACAATAACAGAACAAGGAGTTACTAAAGCACCTGCCAATAAAACCGAAGCCAGTTCTCATCTATAGCCGAATTAGTGCTATCCATTTGCTTCCACTTCTGGGACAGCATGTGAGCCAAATCAATTTCTCCGTATTCAAGCACCATGTATATATGTCCATCTTCCTTGACTCTGCCATCCTTGCTACTCATGGAACCATTCATGACATCCTGGAGCAAAGTCTTTTCTGTCACCTAAGAAGGAAATAAATGTTAGTGGTAGCCAAATCAAAAACCAGGCCTTGCAAATCCCTGAGCCCTTGCCTTTCTGTATTACAAGAAAACAAACATAGTAGCCACCTTAAATTTCTTTTCCCAATAGATCGTATAACTTGCTGGGCACAAGAGCATTATGAAAGAAAACTCTATTTCAGTGTTAGTACTGACAGCTAAAAGTCCTCCTCCCCCACCCAGCCCTCCCTCCATCACACACACACACACAAACACAAGAAAGAAAAAGGAAAACAAAATATGTAGGATTGTGCTAGAAAAAAGAAGTGTGATACCCAAAACTTCATCCACACCTCCCAGCACTATGCTTTTCTAACTAGAACTTTGTATTGTAAGAACAGATGATATTTTTTTATTTTCTCATACGTCAAAATCATTCTTCCCAAAGTAACTTCGAAAGTGGGAACGGCAAAGGGACATAGCATGCCTATAAAATAAGTTTAAAGACAACTCAGAGATGAATCTGAATTCACTACAGTACTCAACTATGCATCTAAAGGGCGTACCTCATAGTCAACGAGTTGTATAATGTTGTTCCTTCCCTTCAGCTTGTTTAGATACTCGATCTCCTGACAAAACCCATATGCAGTAGCATAATCACGACCTTTAAGCTTTATTTTTTTAAGGGCATAGATTGTGCAATCTGATGAAATGACTTTGTGGACCTCACTACTTCCACCACTACCTATCTTCCCAAGCCTTTGATAGAGCTTCCCATTAACTTTGAAAAACAAGTCGGGATCATAATTCCTTTTACGAGGTGCCGCTTTACCACTTGCAACTTTTTCTTGTTTTTCTGGTTTTGAAGGCTCCAACTTCACATCTGAAGATGGGTTTTTGAACAAGGAAGCCTGAGATTTTAAGTCAGTAGCATCACCTGGAGGTCCTTTCCCTTCTTTAGACTTATCATCAAGAGGGGACGGATCTTTTGGACTGTCACTTTCATTTGGCTCACTGCTTTGCAGCTCCTTAGCCAGACCATATTCCTTAACTTCCACCCCCGTGTCAACAGTGGCGCTGGGAGGTTGGGCTTCAATGGCTGTCTGGTCAACTGATATTCTGCTGGTGCACTTAGATGAAGAATAAGAAGGCTGCACCATATATCCTTGGGTCATGGGTTGAGAACTGACATTGCCATCTCCCAAAGATTCTATGGCCATGTTAGACCCGCTATTTTGAGGAGGACAGTAACAGTGCGTCATCGAATTAAGCAAAGGAGCAGAAGCTGAATGGACTAATGTTGTAGTAGCACAAAATGACCCAACAACTGAAGATTGAGTCATGGGGTGGCTCAAGTCACCATGTAAAAAGTTTCTGAATTGATGCATCTGATCCTGAAGTTCCATTCTTCTCTTTGCCAACGAAGAAGAATCTGCTCCATCAGGCCTCATTATATCTGCTCCTATGTTGTGAAAATTGTGATGCTTCAAGTCATGACTAGTAGCAGTGACAGCCTCTGGTTGATTGCTTACATCCCATTCCATTTCTGTCAATGCAAGTGAACCCATATGAGACATTAAGTTGCCTATTCCAGTGGCCATTTGGTCATCGGCCCCTGCATAGACAAAACCATCGAAAGAGAAGGCAAAAATGTGGCAGAGCATGCTGATTTGTGATATAGAGTGGGCTTAACTTTGCAGTATGTTTGCTAATTTTGCCAATTGTTAAGATATATGCAAAAATATTAACTTTCAAGCCCTCAGAAATCTCTGTCACAAGGTCACATAAATAGCTATTAAAGATGTATTCAGTCCAGCAACCAAATTCCTAAACTAACAAGTAAAAAATTTATTACCCTGAGATCCGGCATTGTTACTCAGTGAAACCTGGACCTTCTTCTGACCATCAACCAAGGGAACATGTTGAGATTCTACAAGCGCTGAAGCAACTGTATCATTGCTTTTATTATCAGCAAAGGATCTGGGTTGATCTATCTGAATATCAAATGGTTTAATACTGTCTTCATATGTATTTGTAATGGTGCCAGCCACGGAAGGCAGTGTGATTGATGCACCTACTTGATTTCCGTTTACAACAGAGACTGCATTCACTGTCTGTGCAACGCAATTCCCAACAATGCGGTCTTGACTCCCGAAAGCCTCATCTTGGGTCTTCTTCAGGTCCACTGTTGGACCCAGATTTGATGCAGAGCTTTTCAATGTTTCTCTTTGAGGAACCAAATTACGCCTTGGCCTTATGTTATTCGACTGCATCATACCTGCAAAGTCCTTGCAGTGGACATTAAAAATATACAAGAAGCCCTATATTTTAGGGTTCAAAATTTGTTAATCCATCGATCAACCAAGATGAAAAACCCTCCCTCAGCGAAAAGAGTGATACAGAAACAGATTTGGCAAATTCCAAAACACCGAAATTGTACTTGTAATGCATTACAGAACCACAAACAAAAAAAATCCCTAATTTTACTCTCAATAAGAAGCAAAATGGAACCTACACAGAAAGTACTAGAACCAAAGGTGATTTTGAACAAAAGCCCTAATTTTGGTTTTCAGAAGCCCACGTTTTACTACCAGAGAAAGAAAAAAAATGAAACCTACACCAGGAGGTATAGAAGCAAACTTTGCAGAGGAACAAAAAGCCCTAATTTTACTTCCATTGACATACAATGAAACCAAAAAAAAAACAAAAATTTATATTTGAACAAAATCCTAAATTTTTTATGGTAATTCAAATAAAACCCCAACAAGTTCGTCATTAATTTCTCAAGTTAGCAATGAACAATCAAATATACAGAGAGATAAATAAGGTTTGGTTTATAAAATTTTTATGTATATATATATCCGTGTGTGTGTATATATATATATATAGAGAGAGAGACAGAGTTACCTATAGGACGGTGGCGCTTGAAGGCAGCTTGCACATGCCGGAGGAAACCCGGGGGAGAAGACGAATAGAAGGACGACGACGAAGACGAAGACGAGGTTGAGGTGAAAGAACGGGAGAGATTGAACTCTGGATTGATCGGAGGAACGAGATTGTTCTGGATGGTTCCTGATGCTGGTGCAGGTGGGGCCGGAAGGTTAGCCTCCCCGTCCATCGACGGATCTCAGAGGCATCTCTGATTCAGAGAGATTTCTATAGAGAGAGTGGAAAATTTTCAAATGGGAAAGGCTAGAGCTTGGTGATAATCCATGGAGAACTGAAGAGAGCAGAGTATGAGAGAGAGAGAGAGACAGAGAGAGAGAGAATTTGAACGGCTTATTGGCGCCCAAAGGTCCGCCTAAACGCTCTTTCATTGTTAACGGGCCAGGTCTACCCGTTACACTGTAGACCCATGGCCAAAAATTGTAGTTTTTTTTATTTTTTTTAATTCTACTTTATATATTTTTTTTGTGCATAAACTTTACTAGAAAAATGTAGCAGCAGTTTTTTTTTTATATTTACAAACCAAAACAATGAGTATTTTGATTCAAAAAATGAACAGATTATGGTTGCTCACACTATCATGCATAATTATGTTTGTGGCCTTACTTTTTTTGACTAATGAAATTGGAGAATCTATATAAAACAAAATTTAAAAGAAAATTGTAGATAACTATTAGTACATTCGTTAAGTCTCTATGTTATGTAAAGCTAACACATTTTCTTGGTTTAGAGACTTTTTGTTGTGTTTGATTGATAGAAAGTATGAAAAACAAATGTTTTTCGAGATACTTGAATTTCTATTTTGAGTTAATTATGTTTTGTAGCATTTCTGTTTACATGAAATTTCACTTGCGAACTTTTATTTTTAATTTTAATGATTATGCCATTACACTTTTAATTTGTTACAATTTTAATTTTTTACTAATTTTTATTTAAAAAATAATAAAAAAATTCTCATGTGGCAAGTACATGACTTTTTAAAGAGAAAACAAAATTTAGCATTTTTTTTTTCTAAAGATGCACCCATATCCCACATGAGTGAAATTAAAAGTTTTTATATGAAACTTAATTACATTATATACATTATAGAGTTGTTTACATTTAATCTTGACATAATATTAAATATGAGGCTTCAAGTTTGATTTTTTCTTTATGAACCACACTATTTTATAGCTAACTATGATTTATGTAATGTATGTACTTTACATAATTCACTTGCATGATGATTCTACATAAACTTGAGATAGTAGTCAATCAAAGGCATGAACACTTTGTAGGAAAAAATATAAAAACTAAAAAAGAGAAGTTGCAGTTTGATAAAGTAATGTATCCAAAAAATTGTTAAGGAGACTAAAATAAAAATTCTTAAATTTTGGAGAGCTAAAATAAACTTTTTTGAATTTGGGGGGTCATTATACTGTTTTTTTATTATAATTACTAAAAGACTTTGAGACCTAAACATAATTTTAAGAATTTTGAGAGTTAGTAAAAGAGGTTTGGATAGGTTCGGACGGTGGTAAATCGGTAGCGGGTCGGGATTGTAAAACGGGAAGACGGATTTTATCGGGCTTGGGATGATTTGGATCGAGTTCGGGGTGCATGTCAAAACAACAAATTTATGATTCAGTGCATAGGATCATGAGTGGCCGCCTCTGCCCTAGGCTATTGTCAGAATACTTTTTTAATTGGCTTTGGTTGATGCGCAAAGCGTAACGAACAAGAAAAATATCATTCTAACCAGCACCTACTCTAAGATCCGTTTGTTCGAGGGATAAAAAAAAAAAAAAAAATTATAAAATTAAAAAAATCATAATGAGTGATAAGTAATATTTAATATGATGAGAGATTATTCATACTATATTTGGTTATAATAAAATTATGAGTAATATTATTTTGTTAAAATATTACATTAAAAATAAAAAAGTTAATAAAAAAATTAATTTTAAATTATAATATAGCTAGTTAATATTATATTAACTTATTATAATAATAAAAGAAGAGTAAAAATATTATTTTTGAGTTTATTTCAAGGGAAAGAATAGGTAATACCATCTCTCTCACAGTATTACTTATTCTCCATTTTAGAGGATTAATAGTTCAGAGGGATTACATCTCCTCCATCTTTTTTTGTTTCCAAATATAGAATTAGATGAGGCCCACGAATAACAAATATAATCCCTTACTCTAATCACTCAAACAAACATGGTTAAAAACTTTTGTCATATCTCATCCTTTAATAAGAATAGGCCATTCATCATCACCATTATTGTGATATATGTGAGTGGAATTTTTAGGAAAGCTTAATCCACTTTGCGAATTAATGTGACGAGCTCCAAGCAATCTACAAGAACATGAACAGTGAGAATGCGTTGAGCTTTTTTGAGTTGATGGCACTCCGAAAATTAAGTTAGACAAGTTTAAACTCAATGATTTGAACAAAAGCACTTATACATTAGCTCAAGTGAACATACCTTACTTCTTAGTGGTATGGTATATTTATAAACTTTAGATGCCTCATTTCTTCTAGGAATAGTATTTATTTTTCTTCTAGGAGTCAATGGCTTTTAGATCATTTTAAGATGGATTTAGTCTTATCCTTAGGTGCCCTAGTCCAAATCCGCTTGGGACTCCTGCCCACTAGGGCTACTTGTTGAACACTTTAGGCTCAATTTACCATGCTAGGCCTATCTTCTTTAGATCGGGCCTGACATATTTATTCTCTAGGTTTTCTAATTTATTTGGCCCACAATTGCCCCATAACTCTTGCGCCCTGTTTGGTCGAGCTCGGGGGACAAGGGCTATACTTGGCCATAAATGCTCGTCGCTTCGTGACATAATCGTGAGCTATCAGCAGACACGCCACATGGCATTTTTTGACTTGCTTGGTTGCTAAAAGGTAAATTTTCATTAATTGCTAAGGGGACCTCTCAATTCGAGTATAATGATGCAGCCGTTCCTAGGGTTCTGAAACGACGACAAGCTCCCCATATAAGAATCCGTCTCTTTAAAGGATTGCTCAGTTTAGCTTTGAAGAGATAACTGTCGAGAAAGAGTGCCAACCTGATTTCCATAAGTGTTCGAGACTCTACCCAGCCCTTTTCTTTGCACATTCACACAGCCGACCATGTAGTTATGGCTACACGACTTAGGAAAATGCTTAGTACTCCCGAGGCCATCGTTGATTTTAAGGTAAGGTATCAATTCCCGCGGGGAGTTGATATCAAGTTGGCCGGCTGTTACTATTTCTGTCTGTACGAGTCAAATAAGGGGATAGCCTTCCCCTTAATAGCTATAGTGTAAAAGGTGGTGTTAGGTTTCCCCTCCACCTATTGTTACTTCGGTTCCTTAGGCACTATCAATTATGCCCCACACAATTAGCATCCAGTGTCTTTAGAATAATGATGGGTATAGTAGAGCTTAACTGCATTCTCGGTGTGTAAATAGGTATCTATGAGTTTGTGTATTACTATACACCCGTAAAAAGTCGGTAACGACTACTAAAAGTATTATTTCTGTTCCAAATATAAGAATAGAAAGATCGTCCAGATCCTTCCTGACGTGGGAAAGGGGGTGGACGATGTTATGGTGTGGATCTCGAGCCCCTGGGAGTATAGGGACGTCCTCGAGGCTGAATGACCCTCTTGGCGTTGCCCTAAAGGGCCCAGCGCCCCAAGTCCAAACTTAGAACCCCTTGACTTGTTCTCTTAGTTACTGTTCTTACTTTCTCAGTCAATCTGACACTTACACTCCTTTTGTTTCCGGGTGAGCATACTAAGCCCAAGAAGCAGTACGAACATCTTAGGGTTAATCTGTCACTACTAAAGAGAGTTTGCGCTTACAAAGGAAAAGGCTCACAATAGGGAGTCAATAAAGTTGCTCACATTCTTCCACGGTACCCAATCCGCTTCCAGTCGTTCTCGACAACCGAAGGCATCCTAAACGATGTCATCATTACACTCTAGGCTTAGGGGGAGGTCGGTGATTTCGAGAATATCCCAGAGAGCATTGTGATTCTGCATGTACATGATTCCAGTTGTGTCGCAATTGCCGCTGTTCCTACCGAGGTTAAAACAAACCTAAGTCCATACGCCGAGGTGGAGGGAGAACCTGGTGCTGTTGAAGAGTCGTCGTCATCCAGCCGAGCTTCACTTCAACCACCAAGTTCTCCAATTGAATTCCTTGCTGAGGAAGAAGAGCTAAGCTCAAGCTCCTCGGCCTCATCATGGTCAGTTCTGTTGACTTCTTCATTATCATCATCATCCGCGACTTTTTCTTTTAGAGCTGCCTCTGCTTCAACTTCCACCTTGAAAGTTATCCCAGATCATCGACTGGCTCGAGAATACAGGCCACAAGTCTCTTTGAGCTCTAAAATAGAGGACGACTAGGCATCATGCAGACACAAAGTTAGGCAACCAAAATTGCTAAGAGGAAGCCCAGAGGTGCTTAGGCCTCCATGGTCGGGGTTAACACAACTTAACCACCCAAGCCTCTACCATTGGCCACCATTAGGAATGGAGTTGGAACAAGTGCACCATCATCGAACAAGTCGACATCTAAAATGCTGATAGAAGGAGATGTATCAGGGATGCCCATAACTCAGTAGGCGAGGTTAGGGTTGGCTGACCCAGATGTTAGGCCGATGGCTAAGATCGTGATCCAACCGATAGCCGGCACATGTCCTATAACCACCCTTAACTTTGGTATTGCTGACACTTCTATTGCGGTGGGATTGGTCTTGTTGACTCCTCTGTGGTGTCCTTTTTCTACAGTTTATAGTCAGTATGCCCCCACGCCAACTTGTGATGTAATTTTGTAAGGGCCTTCTTAGTTGGGGCCGAGCTTTTTGTTACCTGCGTTCTTGGTTGCCCCCAGTACTTTTCTTAATACATGGTCTCTGGGCATGAAAGTTCTTTGTTGCACTCACTTGTTGTAAGATCAGCTTAGTTGTTAATGATAAGTAGTAAGTTTAAACAAGGCACTTTCCCTATTTTCTTCAATGAGGTCAAGATCGTTGGCCAGTGTTTGCTCGTTGAGGCCCGTATCAAAAGCCGCCGATCTGATTGTTGGTAGCCCTATCTCTAAAGGTATCACAACCTTAATCCCGTAGGCCATAGAGTAAGAGGTTTCTCTTATTGATCTCATCGGAGTGGTTCTGTAGTACTAAAGGACATTGGGGAGCTCCTCGACCCACCTTCCTTTTGCCTTCTCCAGCCTCTTCTTTATCTCGTTCAACACTATTTTGTTAGAGATCTTTGCATGTCCATTACACTGCGAGTAGGCTGGTATTAAATAGTAATTTCTTATCCCTAGCTCAGAACAGAATCTCCTGAACATGTTTTCATCAAACTGAGTGATATTATCCTAGATTAGTGCCCTGAAAATACCAAACCTTATAATGATGTTTCTCCAGGCGAATCTTTTTGCATCTACATTAAGAATTATTGCCAATGGCTCTGCCTCTATCCACTTGGTGAAGTAGTCTGTTACAACGATAAGAAACCTTTTATTCCCTAAAGCTCGGGGGAGAGGGTCGATTATGTCTAGTCCCCATTGTGCAAACGGCCAATGGTTGGTGATCATACTAAGGTCCTCGGTAGGCTGATGGATCAATTGTGAGAACTTCTGGCATTTCTCGCACTTCAGCACATACTGGGCCATATCATTCTGCATATAAGGCCATTAGTACCCTTGTGAAATAGCTCGATGGGCAATCGATCTTATGCTGATGTGACTCTCATAAATCCCCTCATGGATTTCATAAAGTATTCCCAGCACCTTCTTTGGATGGACGTAGTGGATGTAGGGGCCAGTAAAGGATCTTCTATAAAGCTCTCGGTCAGGCGACAACCAGTACTTCAGTGCTTTATGATTTATCTTCCTAGCCTCATTCTTATCTTTCGACAGCTTATCCTTATTAAGGTAGGCAATGATGGGGTCCATCCAAGACAGGCCTAGGCTTTCCACAACCAACATAAGTTCTTCTTCAAGATATATGCTTTAGGAAGCCAGGGTCTCAACATAGATTGTTCTCTTTGATCTTGATTTTAAGGCTATCGCGAGCATTTCCAATGCATCAGTAAGGGCGTTACTGTCAAGCCCGATATGGTACAACTTGACCCCTTTTAACTTTTTGAGCAACTCTTGAGCTTTTGTTAAGTATTGGGCCATTCTGTCTTTCTTAGCAGCGTACTCCCTGGTTATCTAATTCACCACCAGTTGTGAGTCTAAGTAGATCGCTAGCTCATGAATCCTTAACTCTATAGCTTGGCAGAGCCCGGTGAGTAGAGCCTCATATTCTGACTCATTATTGGAGATAGTGAACTTTAACTTGATGGCTTGTTCTAAGGCCATTCCATTAGGGGTGATGAGCACTACGCTAGATCTTGCACCTTATCATTGGACGTTCCATCGATAAAGAGCTTCCAATGGTCATTAGCCTCCCAAGGCTCTAGTTGCAGATTATTATGTGGGAGTTTGACGACTTCTGCCCCTTAGTTTCCTGTGGCAACTCAATGGAAAATTCTACAATTAGGTTTGCAAGTACCTGAGCATTAATTACTGATCTGGGTTGGTAGTTGATATCGAATTTGCCGAGCTCTACTGCCCACTTGGTTATCCTTCTCAAGAAATCTGCCCTTCGAAAAAGTGGCTTCAATTGATGGTCAGTCAGGACGTTGACTGTTTGCGCCCTAAAGTAATGCACCAGTTTTTGTGACGCTATTACCAAGGCTAAAGCCAACTTCTCTAAGGATAAATATCTTGTCTCAACCCCTAGGAGGGTTTTTCTCATATAATAAACTAGCCTTTGCTGCCTCTCTTGCTGTTCTAGTAGCATGACATTAACCGCATGCTCATCATTGGCCAAATATAGGTAAAGTTTCTCATCTTTCACTGGGGTTGATAGGAGTGGAGGCTAGGTCAGGTAGGCATTGAGGTCGGTGAGTGCTTTATCACAGTCTGGTTCCTAACTAAAACACTCTTGCTTTTTTAATAGTTGGAAGAATGGTCAGCACTTGTCTAAAGATCGGTTTATGAAGCGGTTGAGCACGGTGGCCATTCTTGTCAGATTTTAAACCTCTTTAGCATTCTTCGGGACCTAAATATTCTGTATGGCAATAATTGGGTCAGGGTTAACCTCAATTCCCCGATGAGTGACTAGAAATCCTAAAAACTTTTTTGATCCAACCCCAAATACACACTTTAAGGCATTCAACCTCATCTTATACTTCTTCAACGTATTGATGACTCTGAAGACTCCTTTCAAAACTTTAAGGTGATCTCTGCCAACCTTGCTTTTGACCACCATATCGTTAATGTAAACCTCCACCACGTTGTCGATGTAATGTTTGAACATCTTTGTTACTAGCCTCTAGTAGGTTGCACCGACATTCTTGAGTTCGAAAAGCATTACCTTGTAGCAAAATATGCCCCTTGGGGTGATAAAAGTTGCCTTCGCTTGGTCTTCTTCGTGCATGGGAATCTGGTGGTACCCCTAATATGCATTTAAGAAGCTCATCCACTAGTGCCTAGCAATTGTATCCACTAAATGGTCAATCTTTGGTAGTGGAAAAGGGTCCTTGGGGCATTCCTTATTCAAATCCGTGAAGTTAATGCATACCCTCCACTTATCGTTCTTTTTTTTTGCAACCACTTTGTTGGACAGCCATCGTGGATAGTACACTTCTCTTATTATCGCCGCTTCAAGGAGCCTTTCCACCTCTTCAATTACGACATCAACGTGCTACGTTGCTACTTGCCCGCCTTTTTGTACCATAGGTTGGCACTGTAGATCGACGTTGAGCTTATGACAGGCGACATTAGGTTCAATTCCTGGTATCTCGTATGGAGTCCATGCAAAGACCTCCAAGTTCTCTACCAGCAGTTTGATTAAGGCCTTCTCTTCTGTGGTTGGCAAGGATGTACCAATCATGAAATACTTTTCCTTGTCCAGTCTATCGATCTTAATCTTCTTAAGTGTTGGCCCAAGTAGGCAACCCAAGAGGGGGGGGTGAATTGGGTTTTATAGAATTTTTTAACAAGAACTTCAACTAAAACTTGTTTATGTATTTTAATAACAATTAATCGAAATATATATATCAAGCAAGTGGAGTGTATGTCAATATATATATTTATGCAAACATGTATAGTGAGCAATTAAACAAAACAGAGGCAGAAAAGAAGTGCACCAGATTTATAGAGGTTCGGCCAACCTTGCCTACGTCCTCTCTTCTTCGATCCTCTCGAAGGAATTCCACTATGTAATACTCCTTACACAGCTGCTGGTTGTGCCACGAGTGCCCAGCTCACTCTTTACAAAAGCTTTTTCCCAAGCTTTCAAAATCCAAGAGATTTTGTCCAAGCTTCTCTTAAACTTACAAGTGTTTTTCCCAAGAACACTTAAACTTACTAGGTTACAAACCCACCCAAACAAGAATGAATGAAAATTATACAGAGAGTGACTCTTCTAGTGAGTATACAAATGAATACAACTCAATGGATGACTTTAAAACACTCAGCAAAAATATATGGCAGTTAGGTACCGGTGATTTTCAGCTTCAAGCACTTGATATGAATGGTATGATTGCTCTTCTCTCTTACTTTGAAGCTGTATATATCTCATATATATAGGTATGGATCGATTCTAGCCGTTGGAGAAGTATGGGAGAAGATTTGGTTGTGTTTGTGCCCATACCGTCTGTCAGAAAACTAGCCGTTAGAGTCTAGGAGTCGACTCTTTTTGCATTTCAGCAGATTTTTCAAGTTTCTGTCCAAATGAGTCGACTCTTTTGTCCCAGGAGTCGACTCTTTTCAGCAGTCTGCAGAATTGTTTGTTCTCTGTTGCAATGAGTCGACTCTTTTTGGTCAGGAGTCGACTCTTTTAAGCTTCCAGCAGAATTCTAAGGCTCTGTTCGAATGAGTCGGCTCTTTTAACTTGAGGAGTTGACCCTTTTTCCAAAAACCCATATTTTTGCAACTTTTCTTCATTCTTTTTCAAAGCTTCCAATCTCTTCAAGGATCATCTAAATAGGCTTTTTAAAGCTTGCAAACACTTCTTCAAGATTAGATGACTCCAAGAACATCTTCAATCCATTCAAGGTGAGTTTTCTTCATTTCATTTCACTTGTAGAGCTCTTCCATTATCATAGCTTCATCTATTGATTCAAGTCTACTTCAATATCTTCAAGAGAGCTTCCATGACTTAGAATCTTCATTTCTTCAATCAACATGGCTTCTCCATGGACTTCAACAACTCAAGAAAGCTTTCCAAATCTTGTGATTCCTTCCATGTCTTCAAGACATCTTTACATCTATCAAGAAAGCTTTTATGTTTTTGAGTTGGTCTCTTCTTTTTCCATTCTTGCAAGATGTCTTCAAGTACTCAAAGTCTTCAATCTTTTAAATCAAGACTTTGATCATTTTCATTCTTCTTCTTTGATATCCATCATCTTCATTCCCTTATAAAATCACCATTGTTGAATATGCTATTCTTTCATGCTTATCAATCTTCAATCTAGGATTTTCATCAACTTGAGATTTCTTTTTCTTCTTATAATATCACCTTTGTAGAATGCAACACTTCATCATGCTTTTCATCATAAATCCTCTATTATGATAAGCTTCAAGTCAAGATCTAATTAATAATTCATCTGCACACTAAGTAGAATTATTAGATCATTTAACCATGTTTTGTTATCATCAAAATCAAGGTATTGACTCAACATTAAGTTCCTCCATGACCTTTTTGTCAGGGAGTTCCCCGACATCATCTAGAGCGGGGGTGTCTTCATATAACTCCATCTTCTGGACCTGACTTGCCTTTATCTTTAAGGCACCAGCTGTCAGAAAGTATTGCTTGGCAGTGGCTTGGTCTCTGTATGCCCTCACTACTTGGGAAGCATATTAGCTGATGGTAGGTGGAAGACATGACCTTCATCAGGTGCAACCATGTCCGACCTATTATGGCGTTGTAAGGTGAGAGCACATTGACAACCAAGAATTCAGTCTGCAACGTGATATTTTCAGCCATTACCGGTAAGAACACCTTTCCTAGTAGCCAAACTAGGTCCGAGCTGAAGCCAATCAAGGGGTTAAGGGATGGTTGCGGATCGACATTTTTTAGCCGTAGCTTCTTGAACATGTCGTAGTACATTACCACCGACGAGCTTTCCTGGACTATTAGGATTCTCTTGACATCATAGTCCCCAATTCGTAGCATCACAACTAATGCATCATTGTGGGGTGTCTGGACCCCGACCAGGACATCGTTAGTGAAAGTTATGGCCTTGTGATCATTGCCGACCTTTGGCCTCTTTCTTGGGGGCTGCACCTGCATCACTTTTCTCAAGTGTGTAGCCTTTTGTATCTTTGCTCGATATTTGTTCGGGTCGACTTCCATCGAATCGGTTGAGCCATGCAGTAATGCTGTTACATTTGACTGCTTTGCTTGAGCTTCTCTTTACGGTGCCTCCCTTGGTTTGGCCTACTCCTCGTGCTTCATTTGGTCATTATCAATAAACTGGCCGAGGTGCCCTACCTTTACTAAAACCTCCAGGTGATTCTTGAAGTGTTGTAGTTTTCTGACATGTGGCCCATTTCCTTATGGTATGAGTAGAACTTCTTGGGGTCCCTAGTGCTGGGATCCCCTCCCAACTTTGGGGGCCATTTGAAATAATGCTTATCTCTGATTTGAGGCAATATCTTGTAGATTAGGTCCTTGAACACTATGTTTATACCTTTTGAGGTTCTCTTGCTCTTGTCATTAGTTTCCTCCCACCGAGGTTTTTTGGCCTTGCAAGATTCTTTCTTTCCTGATTTCTCACCGACCTTCTCCTCATTTGGCGGTATAAGGTCTTCTTCAACCCTTGAATATTGCTCAATTTGTTCCATGAGCTCAGGAATTCCGAGCGCTGGTCGTTTTGTTAAGGATTACCTCAAACGATGCTTTCTAGGTAAGTAGATTTTGAACTGTGAGACTGCAAGCTACTTGCTGCAGTCCTCAATCTTGTTATAGGCCTCCCAGTAGTGCCTAGCATATTTCGTAGTCTTTCGTCCTCTTTCTTCAATAGAGCCAATAGGTAGTCCACCTCCCTTGGCTGCTTGTTGTTAGCGATAAACCATGCTGTAAATAGCTTGGCTAGTTGCTTCCAGCTATCCACTGATCTCGAGGGTAGCTTGTCAAGCCAACGAAGGGCTGACTCGTCTAAACTGGATGAAAAAAGTCGGCACATCAAAGACTCATCTTCACTTCATAAAGTTACGATATACTTATAGTGCTGTATGTGGCAGATGGGATCAGACTTCTCATCGTAAAGAGTAAATATGGGGGTGTGAACTTCTTAGGAGGTCGATGCCTCTTTAGTCCTTTTGTGAACGGAGAGGATGTGATTTGCTCTATGTAAGTACCCTATTTTTTTCCACGCGGCATTCAAACCGACATGGACACATTCAAGCCCAAATCGGCTTTTCAGACTCAATCTAGTTAATCGATAGCTTTATGGGCCAACCAAGCCCAATAGAAGCAAAATGACCAAAACACCCTTAGGACATTGCTCGGTCCAATTCTAGTTGGCACGTCTTCTTGAAGACTGTAAGTCCATATTTCAATCTTAATTCTAGTCCCAATTCCAGTCTAGATCAGTCAAACTTAATTTGGTATGTCTTTCGAGAAAGTTAATCCCCTTAGATGGTAAGTCCATCGAGAATGGCACGTTTATCGAAAAAACACAAAAACTCTCAGAACGATAAGTCTGTTCATACCCGTTGACCGAGATAGAACCAATGTCCCCTAGATGGTAAAGCGATTCACTACTAGTGCCTATTAGCCAGCCAACATAGAATGTTTGCTATTTGGCACGTCAATCAGGAATGTACCTAAGGCCCTAAGACGATAAGACCTTCCTGTAGCTTCCCAAGATTAGGTAATCTCTGGACTGAATGCACACCATTAGAATGATGAAAACGCTGGCAAACATTGCAACAGTCAAAGTGATGGAAACACTCGCAAACATGTCGACATCGGGAATGCCAACAAACCCCCTATGTCACGGGACCGAACACGCCTCTTGGCCATGGCACGTCTACCAAGGGACGAGATACCTTTGGAAACCAACTCATCACACACCATCAGAGTGACAAAAATACTTAAAACCCAGGTCAACACTAGTGCTTGCTAGCCCATTCTAGTGAAAAATGACCAAAATGCATCAGCGGGTCCCGTCGACACGCTTCTCAAAAAAGTACCTAAGACCTCAAAGCAGTAAGTCCACCCTTTCAGGATTATCCTAAGGGCAATCCAGCACGTTATAGTGACTTCTAGTCATTTTCGGATCAATTCTGAGAGTATTTGATCAAAATGATCATTTTGCCCTTAGGTATCCAATCACCTCCGAGAACTACACCGGCCCTGAGTATTAAATCGGTTACCTTCTAGGAATACTTCTAATAGTATTCCCAACCTTCCAGCACCTTTTCAGACCATTTCAAGTCCATTCCGACAAACTCGATGTGAAATGACCATTTTACCCTTGGTGGGCCGGTCGCCTTTTTTAACCATACCGGCTCTAGGTATCAAACTGAAAATCCTTTGAAGCACTTTTAATAGTGTTTCTAACCTTTGAGTTTTCTCATGGTTAACCCCGGATCGATCCCGGTGTTTCCCATATCAATTAACCATTTTGCCCCTAGTGGATCGGTCACACTTTTCAACCACACCAGCTCGGGTTGCCAAGTCGGTTACCTTCGGGGCACTATTTTAGGGGTTACCATCCATTCTCGACCGAGTCTTGCTACTCAGAACCTTTAGAATTATTCTTGAACTTTTCAGAGTCATTCCTAGTGAAGACAGACCAAAAATTACATGGTAGTCACTAGGACATGGGCCCAAATCTTCTGCCTCGTGTCCCAAGAGTTAAAGATTTGTTTCTTGCTGACCTTAACAACTTTCCTAAGAAGTGGCGCCACTACAACACTAGGGCCAACTTTGGCTATCTATAAATACAGGCTCCCTGCGTATTCGAGATCCAAAAAATAGCTTCAGAACCTCTGCCTCTCTTAAAATAGCCTTCAAATTTCTTCAAAACTCTAATTCTCTCAAGGCTCTCTCAAGCTCTTACCTCTTACACTTAAACCCTAGCCTATACACTTCTAACCCTAGCCTCCAAGTTTCATTAAAGGCCACTTCCAGCCCCTTCAAAGCTCTTAAAGGCCTCTCAAGTCTAAGACAAAGCTTCCATTGAAGGCTGAAGAAGATTGAAGGCAAGGTAGGATTTCTCTTTAAAGTTATGCTCACCCCCTCTCTCTTCTATCTCCTAGTCCACTTGGTCTATTCTCTATTTTAATCTCTATCTTCTACCTCCTCTTCTTGTATGCTTAAAACAAGGGATCTCCTTGTTCATACCTAGGAAGGCCTTGGAAGAGGTCACCATGTCGGAGACTTTCTTTAAGTTCAACCTAAGACGGTATGGGTTTGGCTCCCTTGGTTATGTGGTGAAACCTAACCTTGTATGTTCACGTCTCTATTGCATTATGGTTGTTGTGAAAGGGGAATCAGATAAAGAGCCCTTGGTAGTGGAAGAGCTCGAGGTCACAGATGAAGAGGAGGTACGGAAGGGAGAGCCTATGGAAGACCTAGAGGAGGTCATGATCGAGGAACCTAACCAGAACAAAGTGGTCATAATAGGAATGGTAGCTCCCGACCAGCTAAAAGAAGAATTAAAGGAATTCCTTAGACAGAATGTGAACGTTTTCACTTGGATGCATAAAGATATGTCAGGCATCGACTCTTAGATAGTGGCCCATCACTTGAACATCATAGTTGAGGCCAAACCAGTAAAGTAGAAGAGCAGAAGTTTTGCCTCAGAACGTAATGAGGCGATAGCCGAAGAGGTGAAAAAGCTTCTTAATGCCAAGTTCATTTAAGAAGCCCAGTACCCTACCTGGCTATCCAATGTAGTGATGGTGAAGAAGGCCAATGGGAAATGAAAGATGTGTGTCGACTTTGCTGACCTCAATAAGGCATGCCCGAAAGACAATTTCCCCCTACCAACCATTGACCTCTTAGTAGACTCAACAACAGGGTATGAAATGCTGACATTTATGGACGCCTTCTCGGGCTACAACCAGATCCAGTGGCCGAGCAAGACTGAGAGCACAGCTCCTTCATCACAGACAAGGGCTTATACTGCTACAAAGTCATGTCATTCGGTTTGAAGAATGTTAGAGCAACGTACCAGTGGTAGGTGAATCGGATGTTCAAGTCTCAGATTAGGAGAAACATAGAGGTTTATATGGACATGCTAGTCAAGAGTAAGCGAACGTCCGACCAAATGCAGGACTGGAAGGAGACCTTCCAAACCCTGAGAAGCTACATCATGAAGTTGAACCCTATCAATTGCATGTTCGGGGTGTCATCTAGAAAGTTCCTCGACTTTATGTCTCAGA
This sequence comes from Euryodendron excelsum, assembly GCA_033060915.1. Classification (NCBI taxonomy): domain Eukaryota; kingdom Viridiplantae; phylum Streptophyta; class Magnoliopsida; order Ericales; family Pentaphylacaceae; genus Euryodendron; species Euryodendron excelsum. Next base: position 20,847,148 of record CM065391.1, read on the forward strand.
GGGGAATAGAAGCCAATCCAAAGAAAATCAAGGCAATACTCAATATGCAAGCCCCAAAGATTGGCTGGGAGAATGGCAACCCAGAATAGATTTATTTCACAATCCATCGACAAGTGCCTCCCCTTCTTCAAAACCTTACGCAAAGCTTTTGAATGGAAGGAATAGTGCAAAGAAGCCATTTGATAGCTCAAGCAGTACTTAGGCTCAATCCTATTTCTTAGTCAAACTGTCACTAGAAAGGAAATCTACATTTACTTTGTTGTTTCGGCCACGCTAGTGAGCTCCGTCCTAATGGAATAAGATGAAGTATAAAAGCCAATTTATTACTCCTGCAAAGCCCTCAGGGGAGCTGAGAGAGATACCCGAAGATGGAATTTCTAGCCTTCACCTTGGTAACAGTTGCACGTAGACTCAAACCATACTTCCAAGTGCATACTATTGTGGTCCTCATCGATATGCTGCTCAAGAAAATATAGCACAAGCCAGAAACCTCAGGTCGACTGATGAAGTGGTCAGTCAAACTCAGCAAATTCGACATCCAGTATCAACCACGATTAGCGATAAAGAGGAAAGCAGTGGCAGATTTTATTACAAAATTTACAGCCCACTCAAACACCTAACCCGATCAAGACTACACTAAACACGATTGGGTATTGAATGTCGATGGCTCTTCCAATGAGCAGTCGAGCAGGGCACGACTTGTTCTTGTCATAGTTGATGCCCACAAAATAGAATACGCCCTCCAATTCAAATTTCCAACTACCAACAATAAGGTAGAGTACGTGGCCTTAATTATTGGGTTATGGATTGCTCGGTGAATGGAGGCATAATCAGAGAATATCTGGAACACGGGTTTCTACCAGAGGACAAGATGAAGGTAAGAAGAATAAAGTTTAGAGCCAACTGATATGTGCTGATAGATGATGTCCTTTATAAAAGAGGATACACCTTGCTTCTATTCAGATGCACCACAAAGGAGGAGGCAGACTACATAATGAGGGAGATTCACGAGGAAATTTGTGGGAATCACTCTAGAGGATGCTCGTTGACAAACAAGATACTTTGGGCTGCATACTACTGGCCAAGCATGAGCAAAGACTCCAAGAATTTTTTGAAGAAATATGACAAGTGCCAGAGGTTCGCAAATATCCCGAAATAGCCCTTTCAAGAGTTGATGCCAATCCAGAACCCTTGGCCTTTCGCCCAGTGGGGGATCGACATTATAGGGCCTCTGCCACTCGATAGGGGGCAGAACAAGTTCGTAGTGATGGCTATCGACTACTTCACTAAATAGGCAGAGGCTGAAGCACTACCTACCATCATTGAATGGAAAGGAAAGGCTTTTTATAGAAGAACATTATATATCATTTTGGGATTCCTAAAGTGGTCATCATAGATAACGGAAAACAATTAGAAGGGAAGTAGTTCAATAAATTGTGCTTAGACTTATAGATCAGCCACCAGTGCTCCTCACTAGACCATCCACAGGCTAATAGGTAAGTAGAAGTAACAAATCGGTCCCTTTTCAAGATTATCAAGACCAAGCTCAAAAAAGCCAAGGGCCTTTGGGTGAATGAACTTCCAAATATACTATGGGCTTACCGAACCACTAATAGGGTTTCTATAGGACAGACTCCTTTCACACTAACATTCAGCACAGAGGTAGTGATCCTCGTCGAGATCGACCTCCCCAGCCCAAGAGTCTGAAACCATGAGCCAGAGGCTAACAATGAAGCTTTAGCGGTAAATCTCGACCTGCACGAGGAAATAAGGCTACAAGTGGCTGTGAGGGTGGTGTAAGCACCCCATTTTTGACCGCTCGGCAGTCTACACTCCGTCCAGACTTGTTTTCAAGTCATTTTGGGCATATTCCTATTGAATCCAATTCCCTAGGTCTAAATTCCACCCTTCCATCGCTTCGCGAGCCTGTCAGACCCAAATAGAGGCAAAATAACCAAAACGCCCTTAGGGGCATTGTCCTTTCTTATTTCAATTCCAGTCCCTCTCTCGAGACAGTTTATTCCTCGAGACGGTCCGAGTAGCAAAACTACTCACAAAACCGTCAGAGTGGCGGAAACACTCACAAAACCGTCGGAGTGGCGGAAACACTCACACAACCGTCAGAGTGGCGGAAACACTCAAAACCCAGGCAGGTCTCTTCGGAGACGATAAGACCCCTTTCCAATCCCTCTCTCGAGACAGTTTATTCCTCGAGACGGTCCGAGTAGCAAAACTACTCACTCAACCGTTAGAGTAGTGGAAATACTCACAGAGCCGTGAGAGTAGCGGAAATACTCACAGAGCCGTTAGAGTAGCGGAAATACTCAACCGTTAGAGTAGCGGAAGTACTCACAGAACCGTTAGAGTAGCGGAAGTACTCCCAAATCATCAACCCCGTTAGAGTAGCGGAAATACTCAACCCCGTCCGAGTAGCGGAAATACTCCCAAATCATCAACCCCGTTAGAGTAGCGGAAATACTCAACCCCGTCCGAGTAGCGGAAATACTCACAAATCATCAAACCCCGTCTGAGTAGCGAAAATACTCACACCGTTAGAGTGGCGGAAACACTCAAAACCCAGGTCAACACCAGTGTCTCACTTCGGTGAAAAATGACCAAACTACCCTTATGACCTTTTCTGAGATTTTCCGGTCAAGATGACCATTTTGCCCCTAGGCATCTGAACGCCCCGGGAACCACACCGGCTCTGGGTATCAAACCGGTAATGACCCGAGAATACTTTTTATAGTATTCTCAATCTTCCTTTACCTTTTCGGACCATTCTGAGTCAGTTCCGGCAAACCCGGTGCAAAATGACCGTTTTGCCCCTAGAGGGCCGGTCTCCTTCTCCAACCACACCGGCTCTGGGTATCAAACCGGTAATGACCCGGGAACACTTTTTATAGTGTTCTCAACCTTCCTTTACCTTTCTGGACTATTTCGAGTCAGTTCCGGCAAACCTGGTGCAAAATGACTGTTTTGCCCCTAGTGGGCCGGTCTCCTTTTCCAACCACACCAGCTCTGGGAATCAAACCGGCAACCTCTGGGAACATTCTAAATAATGTTTCCAGATCCCAAGTCTTCTTCTGGGACAGTCTGAGTCTGTCCCGACAGTTTTCTGGTCCGGTTGACCGTTTCGCCCCTAAAGGCCCGGTCGACCTTTCCGACACATCTTACCCTCACTTTTCAAGTCAAATACCTCCAGGACACTATTTCAAGTGTTCCTGCTCCTTTCCGGCCTTCCGAGTCACTCCCGACTCCTTCAAATCATTCCCGGACTTTCCGGAGTCACTCCTAGTGAAGCCAGGCTAAAGTTTACATGGTAGTCACTAGTACAGGCGCCCAAATCTAGTCAAAGATACGTTGCTTGCCGACCTTAATTGTTTCCTAAATGGCTGGCGCCACTAGCAGTGGCGCCAAGCCAAAAAATGGCCTGGCGCCATTACTAGTGGCGCCAGTATAAATTTTGCCCTGGCGCCACTGCAACAGGCGCCAGGCTTGTCCTCCCTCTATAAATACAGAGCCTCGTTCAACGTGAAAGGGGTCTGCAAACTTAACCTAAGAATCCTATATTTCGATATACAGAGCTCGAGCACCTCCAAAACCCTAGCCTCCTTAGGTTTCTCCAAACCCTAGCCACCCTAAACAAATCCTAGCCTCCTATACACTCATACACTCCTCTATACACTCATACCCTAACCTTCAACCATCCTTGGAAGACTTGAAGAGCTGCCATCTAAAGCTTGAAGACAACCCTTGAAGACTGAAGAAGAAGACCAAGACGAAGACCGAAGACTGCACGGCGCGCAAAATAAACAAGAAACAAGGTAGGCTCCCTATTTAAATTTCCGCATTCCCCCTCTCTCTTCTCTCTCCAACCCACTTGGGTTTTCTCTATTTTAATCCCCCATCTCTTTCCCCCCCTTTCTTTGCATGCTTGAAACAAGGGGATTCCCGGTCCATGTGTAGGATTGGACTATTAGAGAGTCACCGTGTCGGGGGCTTTCTTATAGTCTAACCAAAGACCACGTGGGTCCGGCCCCCTTGATTATGTGGTGAAGCCTTAACCTTGTATGTTCATGACCCCAAATTGCATTGTGCATATCATAGTCTTGCATCTTCCAAAAATCGTTTTCAAACTCGTTTTCAAAACCGTTTTCAAACTTGTTTTTCAAAATTGCATCAAAATCTTCTTTTCAAAAACATGTTTTCAAAATCACAATCCTAGGGTGATTCTAGCTTTTCCATGGCTAGGGTTGCTTTAGGAAAGTGTTACATTAAAAGGGACCGATACGGTCTATATTTTCAAAATCTTGTTGTTTTCAAAACCGCTTTCCTAAAGTGGTTCTAGCCTTCCTATGGTTAGAATTGCTTTAGGAAAGTGAGATGTTTTTACACCTTCTAAAAATTCTTTTTCCAAATCCCTCTTCCTAAAAATTTCTTTTTCAATATACTTTCCTAAAACTCTCCTCTTCAAAATTGTTTTCAAAAACTCCCTTCCAAAATCTATTTTTCAAAACTCTCTTTTTCCACTCCTCTCCAAAATCTTTTCCTCAAAATCCACTTTCTAAAAACTCTCTCCAAAAATATTTCCAAAAACTCTCTTTCTAAAATCTTCTTTCTAGAAATTCCCCTCTAGGATTTCCCTTCTAAAATCTACGTTTCTAAAAACACACCTTCCAAAACTCCTTCTCTTTAAAATCTTTTTCCACAAACTCTCTTTCTAAATTCACTTTCCAAAAACTCCTCCCTAGGATTCGTTTCTAGAAAAACATTCGTTTCTAAAAACACACTTTCCAAAAACTCTTTCCTTAGAGCCCCAAATCAAGCCCTAAAACCCACAATTAGGAAACCCTAATTTTCTTTCCAAAAACATGATTTTCAAACTTTGCCCCAAACCTAGGTTTCCAAAACCTCTTGTTTTCTATATCAAAACTATACATGTTTCCAAAACCTATTTTCTACGTCGAAACTACAATTTTTCAAAACTAGGGTTTCTAAAATTTCCCTCTCCAAATTCTTGTCAAATCCTATCTTCTCTTTAAGAAACCAAATCCAATCTCCCCGTTTAGGAAACTAGATCCCGTCCTCCGTTTTAGGAAACAAAATCCAACCTTTCTCTTTTAGAAACCAAATCCAATCCCTTCCTAATCCAAATCTTTCCTAATTCCAATCCTTCCTAATCTTCCACTTTCCTAAATCTTAAGTTTCCAAAACTTGAACATAAAAATCTTTCCTAAATTTTAAAAACTCAACTTTCAAATCTTTCCTAATTCTACCCTCTTTTCAAATCTTAACTTCTTAAACCTAAGTTTTCAAGCCTTTCCTAAACTCAAGCCTTTCCTAATTTCAAGACTTTCTAAAATTTAAACTCTAAAAGTTTCTAAATCCTAAACTTTCTAAATTTCAAATCTTTCTAAAATTCTAAGCTTCCTAAATTTGAAACTTTCTTAAGTTAAATCTTTCTAAACCCAAATCTTTCCAAATTCTAAACTTTCCAAAACTTCAAAATCTTTTCAAATCTAAAACTTTTCTAAATTCAAAACTTTCTTAATTCAAGATTTTCTTAAGTTGAAAACTTTCTTAATTCAAACATTTCCTAAACTGAAAAACTTTCCTTTTTCAAACCTTTCCCAAAACGAAACTTTCGTATTTTCAAAATTTCCTTGTTTTCAAAACTTTCCAAAATCAAAACTTCCCTTTTTCAAACATTTCTAAATTCAAAATTTTCTTAATTCAAAACTTTCCTAATTTCAAAACTTTCTTAATTTCGAAACTCTCCTAATTTGAAAACTTTCCTAATTCAAAGCTTTCCTAAGTTGAAACTTTCCTAAATTCAAAACTTTCCTAACTCGAAAACTTTCCAAAAATGAAACTTTCCTAATTCGAAAACTTTCCAAAAATGAAACTTTCCTAATTCGAAACTTTTCTAAATCGAACATTTCCTAATTCAAACATTTCTTAAATCCAACCTTTCCTAATCTCCTAAACCTTCCAAGTCAAGTCAAACCTTTCCTAAGTCTCTTTCCTAAGTCTAGGTTTCTTAAAACCTTCATCTCTCTAAAAACAAGTCTAAGTCTTTCTTCCAAAATCAATCTTCTCAAATCCAAGTCCAATCTTCTCAATTCCAATTTCCAATCTCCTTTTCTAATCTCAATTCAATCTCTTTCTTCCAATCCAATCTCTCTCTTCAAATCAATCTATTTTCAATCGGACTCTTGTCCGAACTACGACTGACCTGATTCCCCCAAAGGGATACGTAGGCAACCTTCATAGGTGCGGTCACAATACTTTTCAAACTTTCAATTCCACCCTCATGGGTGCGGTTTCCAGAATATTTTCAAATCTCAAATTCCAATCAATTTTCAAATTTCTACTTTCAATTTTCAAACTTTCCAATTTCAATTACATCTCTTCAAATCTATTTTCAAATCAAATCAATTTCTATTTTCCAATTCTTTCATTTTGCACTTGCATATCATGCATCATGTTAGTTTTCAAACATTGTTTTTCTAAAGTAAATAGGATTGAACTATAGTTAGTTAAAGACTCTCATAGGTGAATCTAGGGTAGATTGACATGTAGGTACCGAAAGGACGGGGTAGGGTGATAGCTTAGTGCGTCTTCCCTACACGTAACCAACCTCCGAAGCTAGGATCACTGATTTCAAAGACCAAAAGGAGTCATTTTTCAAAAAAGGGGCTAAATGTTTTCAAAAGGTTGCCAAACAACCCATTTTCTTAAAAACCCTCTCTTGAAGAGATGTTTTTCAAAATCGTTTTCCAAAACCTTAAGTGTAGTCTTCGGACTATGCTCAGTTTTTAGGTGACCTAACTCACCTTAATCAAGTTAGGTGGCGACTCCGAATCTTTTTCAAAAGCCCTTTATTCAAATATGTTTTCAATTCAAACCTAGTCGCACTCATTCTTCTAGGAGGGTGAGTTCTAACAAGAGAGTACAGTATTTTTCCCGCTTGGGTGAGTATTCCTCGAGTGCGAAAAATCTGGGCGCGACAGGTGGCCTCCTACCAATAAAACATGCACCAATACCATAACGTGAATGTTCATCCCAGGAATTTCAAGGCAGGGGAGTTCGTCCTAAAAAATGTTAATTAGTTTACAAGAAACCCCAAGACGGGAAGCTCGGGCCAAATTGGGAAGGACCTTATTAGGTTATGAGCTTCATCAGGAAGGGAACGTACAAGCTCAAGAATTTGGAGGGGGAAGGAATTGCCTCACCCATGTGGTTCGACCTCAAAAGTGCTCTATTTATCTGCAAGTATACACAGTTGACGATTATAGTTTTATCTGGGAAGTTTGGAATCGAATTTTTTCAAGGACCAAGCCCAATATAGGCAATAGCACTCAACTCATACTAAACTAATTTGAATTAAATAGAAATTATGTGAATTAAATCTAAAATAAAATATAAAATAAAAGAGATCGAAAATCTTTTGGGTTTTGATGAGAGTTTTGAATTACTAAACAATTGCAATGAAAATAAAAGTAATTAAAAACAAGGCAATTAAATTAAAGCAAATTAAAATTAGATTTAAAGCAATTAAAGGGGAATTGGGCTCAATTGATCCAATCATCCAATTCATCCAAGACTTCCAATGAAGTTTATAACTCAAATCAAGCACAACAATCAAGAGTGTTTAATTCGGAGGATTTAACTTTGAAAACCAATAATTCTCAAGCAATTGAAATTAGATTCATGGTCAATGGGAGAATCAAAGGTTAATACTATTGATTTAGCTTGGGTCAATACCAATTTGGGAGATTGAGCATTGAATTAGCTAAACATAGCCAATAACGTAGGTGTTCTAAGGAATCTAGCAATCAATTGATGTGAATGAATTTCTAGCAATCATAGATTAATTATCTAGTAAAGAGGCATAGATTAATACCATCAATTTAGGTGATTAAAATCCCTAAACTTGGTCAATAATCTAAGTATTTTAAGACAACCACATGCAAGAACTAAGAATTAGAAATCTAGGAAAACGAAATAATAAATTCATAAGATACCTCCATTGAAACCCTTGGATTCCTTGAGTGGCCTTCACATTTGAACCCAATTTAAGAGGCTAGCTACTTGAATCCATCATAAAAGCATGTAAAAATGTAAAGATTTAAATCTAAAATTTACTCGAACAATAAAAGTGTTTGGTTGCAAGGAAAATAAAAGAAAGTGCAAGAAAGTGAAGGAAAATATAAGATAATAAAGGAAAATTACAAGTTCTAACTCTATACTACTCTTACAAAGCTAAATCTATGGTAAACATAAAGAAAAATGGGGGGAAAACCCCATAGAGTGAGCTGCCCCGCCGCCCCCTCTACCGAAAACTAACCAAAAAAACTCTAATACCTCAAAACTAGGTTTAAAACTCATTTTCTGTGCAAATCATCTGAGGGGAGTTCAGCTAGCGTCCGGACGCACTTCTGGTGCAAAAAATGTAATATGCTTGGCTTTGAATGCAAAAAATGTAATATGAAATTATTGTTCACCGTTCGAACAATACTGTTCACCTTCTAGATGGACTTTGGATGCACGCCAGACGTATAGTTCAGACGGGTAGTGTTCACTGTCCGGACACTTTCGTTTTGAACCCGCTTTGATTATTTTTTTGCTTTTATTTACCTTTATTAGGTCATATAACCTACAAAACACAGATAAAACATAATCAAACATATATAACTAAAATAAGACAATTAATACTAATTTAAGTCTAACAAAGTGCGAATTAAAGCCCTATGATTACACTTTTATGGTGTAATCACCATGGCATACAGAGCAGCTTTGAAAATACTATATGTAGAGGGCCCTAATGTAATACCAATTTGAAAGTCAATAAAATTCTTCTTCTTTACAAGTGCATTTCTCTACAAAACATCTGCCACAAAGAAGTGTCCTTATTCGGTTCAAGAGATCGAATAGGGAAGAGGCTTACAAGCCTAAGGCTTAACGCCCACCAACTACTCCTGTTTGGTTCATGTGACCGATCAAGAAAGAGGCTCAAGGCTTAACACCCACCAACTACTCCTGTTCAGTTCACATGACCGAGGCTTAAGGGCCCAAGGCTTGAAGCCCACCAACTGCTCCTATTTGGTTCACACGACCGAACAAGAAAGAGGCTTAAGGGCCCAAGGCTTGATGCCCACCAACTACTCCGATTCGGTTCACGTGACTATCGCGCCCCGTTTTCGGATGCCAGGCCCTTCTTTTGGCCTGGGGGTGGGAATTTGGTACGGATTCCAGGCCCTAAGGCCATGTCGTGAAGCCAGTGAGGGCCAAGAAGAGAGTCCTGATCAGTAATCTCCTTTTGTTCACTCTCGACATGGACTTAACATTCTCTTATTTCAAGCATGCAAGAAAGGGGGGTTTAGTATAGGGGATTAAAAAAGAGAAGAACCCAAGTGGGTTCGGAGGGAGAAGAGAAAGTGGGGGAGTACAGAAAGGTAAAATGGGGATTACTTTATCTCGTTCCTTCTTTCTTTGGTGGAGGCTCGAGCCTTGGACTTGGGAAGGCTTTGAGAACTTTCGGGCAGCGAGGCGGACTTTCGGGGGAGCTTGGATGGGAGTTCGAACTTGGACTCGGCTGGCGGGACTTCGAGAGAGAGAGAGAGAGAGAGGGCTTCGGGAGCTGTCTGGAATAGAGGGGGAGAGTTTCTGGGTAATTTTTTTGACCCAAAACAGAGAAGGGGGAATGCCTATATTTATAGTGCAAATTTAGGGAGCTTGTGTGCCACTCTTAGTGGCGCACGCCTTAGGCTTGGTCGTATGCCACTAAGAGTGGTACATGAAGGTTCAATGCAGGTTTAAAAAAAGGCTAGATATGGGCTGGTCTATTCGTAACTAATTATGAGGGGTTATGTGCCACTATTAGTGGTGCACGACTAAAGAATGGTCATGCCTCACTCGAAGTGGAGTAAGGAGGTTCTGGTTGGAAAAGGGAAGGTGCTGGATACCGGGGCCTGGCTAGAAATGGAAGGGAATACTCTGGAAAGTCTCCCGAAGGTTACCGATTTGATTCCTAGAGTCGGTATGGTTAAAGAGAGTGATCGAATCGCGATCACCTTGTCTTGGGAGTTCTAGGGTTGACCAAGATTGACTAGGGTAGATTAGGGTTGAGTGGGTTGACCAGAGTTGATTGGAATTGACCAAAGTTGATTAGGTGTTGCCGGTTTGATACCCAGAGCCTGTGTGGTTTTCTAGGGTATTTGGATGCCTAGGGGCAAAACGATCATTTTGACCGGGAAACTTTCGGGAAAGGACTGGGTGGATGGCACTGGACATGCCAGACCGTCTAGGGATGGTTGTGGAGGGTGGTCTTACCATTTTGAGGACTTGGTACTTTCTCAAAGAACGTGTCAGGCCCGTTGGGGGTAAAATGGTCATTTTTCATCGAGACTAACTAGTAGGCGTCAGTGTTAACCGGTCTGGATCTGGTCTAGACTTTTGTCCGAGAAATTGGTACTTTCTCAATAGACAGGCTTGAAAGGGTCTTATTGCCTTGAGGGATAAACTTTCCCAAAGGTCGTGCTGGACTGGGACGGTCTTCGTTCTTGAGGGATTTGTGCTTTTTCAAAGAACATACCGGACTTGGACGGTCTTTCATTCTTGAGGGGTTCGTGCTTTCTCAAAGAACATGCTAGATTAGCAGACATTCTACATTGGCAGGCTAGCAGGCACCAGAAATGAACCGCTCTTCCATCTTGGGGACTTAGGTACTTTTCGAATATGAGTGTGAAAGGGGCTTTACCGATCTGAGGAATAAACCTTCTCGGTGATCGTGTCGTGCTGGATTGAATGGTCTTACCATCTATGAGGGATCAACTTTCTCGAATAACGGGACAAATGGATCTGACTTTAGATTTGAATGGATTTAACGTCTTATAGAAAACGTGCCAGTCTAGATTGGACTAACTAATGCAACAGGGGTATTTTTGTTATTTTATCTCTATTGGGCCCAGCGGGCCTGTGAAGTAGTTGACAGATTGGAATGGGTCTGGAAAGCCGGTTTGAGCTTGAGTATGCTTGTGCTGATCTGGGGGTGTTTCCGATCAGGCCGGAGATCGTCGAGTGGCTAAAATGTGGTGCTAACAACTGCCCCTCTTTTTCTATCTTTACCTGTTGAAGGCAGAAAATGATAAAGTAAGTATCTAATGAAGGTCGCGAGGTGGTCAGAGGGGCCAGAGGTTTGAAATTTTGAAAATGGGAGGTTGAAGTTTGAAAATGGAGCTAGGAGGCCATTTAAAACTGGTTTTGGCAGGCAAAAGGCCGAGGCGGGGCCTATGTGAGGCTTCTTAGGAAGGATTCCCCATACAAGGTTACTGGAAATGAGCTAGACTTGAGGAGTCATAGGAGGCTATTCTATGTTTGTAGTTCTTCTGTGTTAGCTTGACTGTTGAGTTTTGGTTTTGGCAGGCAAGATATGTTTCTTGTTGATGTGTCTCTGGAAGGATTTTACTTCTCTGAGAGTCTTGAGCTGGTTTATGAAGGGGGTGAGGTCTCCTTTGATGGGTTCGAAGTATTTGGAAAGTCAAGCATCTCCGGTTGGTTCTTTATTTGATCGAGATGGTGGGCCATTGCGCCAGTCTTCTTGGCTTGGAAAGAGTTAAATTAAGACAGATTGGGAGGTCAAGGGTGGGACATTGTCCCAGTCTTCATTGTTTGAAAAAGGTCGGATTAAGCTGTTTAAAGTTTTCACAGGAAGTTAGAATGATGTGTGTTATACCCATAGATGGATGCAGAAATGAATGAACGAGTTTACACAGGGATTGAAGTGAATGAATGTCATTTTTTTTTTTTTTATGAATGCACAGGCCTATGCATGAATGGAATTGAATGCACGCCATACTTTTTGATGAATGCACGGGTTTACATAAGAAATTGAATGCATGTCATATTTTTTAAGGAATGCACAGGTTTATACAAGAATGGAATTGAACACATGTTATACTTTTTGATGAATGCACATGTTTATACAAAAAAAATTTAATGCATGTCATACTTCTTGATAAATGCACAGGTTTATACAGGAATAGAATTGAATGCATGTTATCAATGCATAAGTACTATATGTATATGTGTTATTTTTGAAGAAAGCCCCAAGATTGCCATAGGGCTCATACTCTCAAGATTATATTTCCCTTCCAAGATCCTGCCCCTTCGATTTTGTCCCATTCTTATTAGGGTGTCATATCATTTGCACCATTCTCAGGGGATCATGACCTTTTGGTTTGCCATATGCTATCTTATCCCTACTTTTTATAAGGTTGCTGTTTGAGGATTTTCTATCCTCACTTAGTTTTCTCTCTTGGATTTTCCAATTCCACCGTGGCTTGAGCGACAACTCGCATGCCTTTTGTAAGCAACAAATAGCTTGGCCCTCAATCTGAGAAGACTTCTTTTAGGACTGTTATGCAGGTCGAGTTTAGGGGTTTGTAAGAAATAAAGGGATATTTTGGCTTAAAGATTTTCTTTTGGTGGGTTGTTTAAACCAAAACCATCTGAGCACACTTTGGGGTATGAGGTTGCCCCTGCCATCCTCCCCTTCTCTTTCTTTTTTTTTTTTTTCAACTACTTATCTTGGTATTGTTTAGGCTTATTTGGGACTAAGCAATTTTCCTTGATCAGAAAGGACTTTGATTTGGACCGTAGCGTAGGCTAGGTTAAGGAGTTTATGAATGAAAAGGTATAAAGGCTCAAACATTATCACTCTTGGGGTTTCGAAAGACCAATGATCACCTTCGACAATTTAACTTTCATTCCCTGCTTTCTTCTTTCCTTCCTATTCTTTTTGTTCTTCCAAACCATTCTCTCCCTTTGATTAGGATTTTTCATCAAGAAATTTGTTCTCAAGTTGACTTTTAGAGATGCCAACTTCTACTTTTGGATGACAATATTTTTTTTTGAAGATCACCACAAACACATCATCCCCCTTAGAGACGCCGTTGAAGCCATATCTTCTTGAAAATCACAATTTTCATTATTGCTCATTAGTTCCTACTCATGGCTTTTGCTTTAACCCAGTGTGGGCAGTGATCATCTGGTCAGTTTTATTGAGAAATGTAACCGGCTTAAGTGGGCTTTGCAAAGGAATTTTTTTTTTTTTTTGTATGATAGCAAAATTGAGGGCCTCTCATCATTTCAAATTGAATTACTTAGTCCATAAAGCCTTTGTACAAAATTTAGACAATGTTCCTAGAGATGGTGTGTTTCTGCCATTAAACCCCTATATATTCTATCAAATCAACTACTCTGTGCTTACCCCAATGTGGGGGATGGTTCTTGGTTTGGGAATATCTGAATAGAAATCACTTACAACTCTAGTAGACTGCGCAAAGGGTAGTGTTTATTTCTTTTTGGATAAATAGACCAATGACTTCTCATTATTTTGAGGACTCGGTTGCCCATCACTTAGCTAGGATATCACTTAAGTGTCGGCTTTTCAATAAACTCCACACTTCTTTGTTGAGTCTGTCTTCCTCCTCTCTCTCACTATCTCTCGAAGGTTTTAACCCCCGTTGAATGGGTTGCCCATGCTATTCCATCCTTCAAGTGAAGTCATTACAAAATGGGAAAGAATCCCTAAAAGCAATAATCATCCACAAGAGTATGAGACAAAGGGAATAAATTGAAAGGTATCATTTTCTCATTTCAAATCATGATTGCATGGCATACAATGTTTATTTAAATAAAATATGCAAGAAATAGAAAGATGGACGAATTTTGTGGAAACCGCCCTTTTCTTGTGGGCTTTTTAGTGAGAACCCCTAATAGAGTTTTGGAACTATGCCAACCTCCTTGGTGTTCCATTTACCGGATGCATCCGTAGGGAAAATTGACAGATCTTTCACGACGTGTGGGGAACTGTCGAGGATGGTACCAGTGTTGATTTTCTCTTTTATGATTATATTGACAGTGTGATCTCGTTGTAGATTGGTGGGGGTAGCAGGGACCGGTTTCACTTCCTTGATTTTGACAATCTTGGCATCTATTAGATCTTAAATTTTGTGTTTTAGAGATTGGCAACTTTCTGTGTCATGACCTAGTCCGCTTGAGTGATATGTGCACCTGAGTGTTAAGTTGAAAAAGGATGGTAGAGGTTTACAAAGCGGCGTAGCTAGTACTGGGCACAGGTATCCAGCTTTCAATAAGTTATTGTAAGCATCTGTTTGGGTACAAGCTAGTTGGGTAAAGGGTCGATTCCGCTCTCTTGCTCTTTTAGGTCTAGCATATGACGGAGCCCAAACTAACTCTAAAGTAGGTACCTTGGGTGTCGCCGGTGTCGATGGTTGCAAGGGTAGTGGGTTGAATTCTGTAATAATAATCCCTGCCAGGTTCGTAAGTTGGGCCTCACTGAGACTTTGGATCTTGCGCTTTAAGGTGTGGCACCTTCTGATGTTATGACCTTTAGGTTCAAGAGCTTTATCAAAAGTGGGTTTAGGAGGCATCATAACCAGGCGCCCAAATTTGCAAAGTTCCAGATAAGCTGTATCTCGAGAGCATTCGGGCGGAGTGAAGTTTTGAATTTCCTTTTTTTACCTTCTTTTGAGAAAGAACATGCTTGACTTCAACCTGTGTTTGATCCGCATCCTATAAGGGCTTGGCAGGAGGTTGAGGGTTGAGTAGTGTGGCAATATAGAGTCGAGGTTGTGGCTGGGTGATGGTGTCCTACTGAGAGGTTGACTTTTCTTCTTTTTCCACAGAAGTCATTTTTGTGCGAGATAGAAATATCATAGTCTCCAGTTTGATCATTCTCTTTTTGAGTTCTGCTTGTTCCTCCAATATTCAAGTCTGCCCCTGCCTGAGTAGTCGATTGGGTAGCACTGAGGTTGAGGGCACTGTTGAAGAGGGCCCTTTAGACGCCATTTCCTGTATCGGCTTGAACATTTCATGTCATTGATCTCCTCATGAGTGACAGGGGAGGTCTCATCAGGGTTAGCTGCCATTAGCAAAGCTCTTTACCAGATGATGATTGGGTCCCCTCGTGGATGTGAATCTTTCTTGCAAGCAAGGATGTCCTTCTATGGTGTAGTTTTTGTGAAAGAAAAAAGAAAATAAGGACACAAGCTATAAGTTAGTGTTTGATATTTAAAAAGTTTTATACGATGCATGTCCTAAGGGTGTCCCTATTTGTCGGGATTTAGATATGATGCTGAGGCTCATTTTGGAGTTAGGGGATTATCCCTGTATGCAGATACCATACCTGTGCCTATTTCATACATCCTGTACAATCATTCATTCAAGGGAAGTAAAAAGGAGCAATTTTATTTCTTTTGAGATAAAAAGTTGAAATTACATAGATTGGGGGAAGGAAACATTTTCCCTGAGACTTTCCACCCATCTACCTAGACTACTTTGTGAGTCTTTGGTTTCGCCTTATTGATGTTGGGAAGTCGTTGAATGACCTTGTCTCTAGATTGCCCCTTGTCCTGTGGCAACCTTATCTCCATGAGCGGGAGGGATTGGGGCCCCTCTTATGAAATGATTCTTGGATACATGCCATGACCCTTAGGGTTTGGAACCCTTAAGAATTAGGTAGGCTTATGATTTGAGATTGGCTCGTGGGCCATTCTCTTGGAGGTTGATCATATACATGGAGTGCAAGTGGCTTGAATTACTTTGGAACTCTTGCCTTGGGATGATTACATATGCATGAGCAGTTTAATAGATATTGACAGCAAGGCATTCATGTGTGTAAGCATAATAACAACAAGAATAAAGAAATTGAAAGCAATCACTCTTTCTTCCTTGGTTTTTCAAAAACACGTGCCTTAAATCGGGCAGAGGTTCAACTATGCATGGGTGCTATATGAACATGAGGTTAACGCTATTAATGTTTCCTAAAAAGCTCGGCTTCCAGATCTTCAAACCTAGGCCCATTCCCCGGGGTGGTGCCATTATAGGTTGGTGATCTGAGCGGGGAAACTATCTAAAGATCGTGGGTTAGGTGACACATTTGCCTACCACCAACAGTCAATGTACTGTTCCCTCTTCTAACTAGAAGGTAGTAACCAATGTCAATATTCCATGAAAACGCATATGCAAGTATGTGTGTGATTTTGGAAATTAGAGGAAAGAGCCCAACAACTCCCGTACATCCTGTCATACATAGCATATATGGCAGTTTATGAACATAAATTAAAATATGAACAAGGGTCCACCTACAAAACAAATGCACAGAGTTAGTACTTTTCAAGAAACTCAAATGTAGAATAAAGCATGATGTTATGAATAATGCAAGAGCATGTAATGAATGCAATATTTGACTTTTTGCAAAACAAAGACCATTTTGAAAATTTTAAAAATTTGAAAAGTTTAGAAAGTAGATATAACTAAACAAGTTAACCGGCGAACTTAAGGTGAATAAAGGGTGACTAGACATGACATAGGCCTAACCCTCTAATTGTCTCCAGTGGAGTCGCTAAGCTGTTGCGCTCCGTTTCTGGATGCTGGGCCCTTCTCTTGGCCCGGGAGTGGAAATTTGGTACGGTATTCTCTCGTTAGAACTCGTCCTCTTAGAAGGATGAATACAACAGGGTTTGAATTTGAATTAGAATTGATTAGGGCTTTCTGAAAAGGTTTTTGGAATTGCTACCTAACATATTTAAAGATGTGCTAGGTCATCGACACCAAGTAAAACCCAAGGGTTAAACTTAGGTTTTGGAAAAAGGTTTTTGAAAAACGTCCTTATGAGAGGGTTTTAGAATGTAGGGTTGTTCGATAACCCTAAAAAGGTTGGAAAGCCTATTTGAAAATTAACTCCAGTTTTGGTCTTTGAAATAGAATTTTTAAGTCTGGGGGTTGGTTACGTGTAGAGAAGATATCCTAAGACTATCACCTTACCCCGCCCTTGCGGTACCTATATATCTAATCATCTTTTACTCACTTAATTATGACTCACCGGTTATCTATGGTTAATGCTCTCCACTTAAAAAAATTTTTGAAAACAAAGTTGAAAAAAAGTTTGAAAAATGAAATTGAAAATTTGAAAAAGGTTGTGACCGCACCCTATGAAGGGTTGCCTATGTACCTCCTTAAAGAAGATCAAATCAGTCGTAGTTCGGATAAGAGTCTGAAAGAGTTGGAACTTTGAAATGGGTTTCTATTTCTAGAAAGTTTTCATTTTTATAAAGTTTCCTTCTCAGAAAAGTTTGAGTTTGAAAATATTTCCTTCTCAAGAAAGGATGGATTTGAAAATGTTTCATTTTTAGGAAAGTTTGAGTTTGGGAATGTTTCCTTTGTAGGAAGATAGAGATTTGAAAATGTTTCTTTTTAAGAAAGATTTGACTTGGAAAATGCTTCCTTTTTAAGAAGATTTGATTTGATTTGAAGATATTGATTTGGTTTGAAAAGATTTGATTTGATTTTGAAAAAAGCAAGTATGGATTGTTTCCAAAATGGAAGGAGTTAAATTATGTTTAAATTTAGAAGGTTTTAAAAAGAAGTGATTTGAAGGATTTGAAATGGGAGATTTTGATTTGATTAATTTGAAAAGAAAAGTGTGGAAAAGGAAAGTTTTGATTGATTTGGAAATTGAGGATTTAGAGGGTTCAAAAAAGGTATGATTTTGGTTTAAAAATAGAAGGTTTCCAAGTTGGCAAAAACGAGATTTTCCTAGGATTGGACATCTAGGGTTTAACAAATATGAGAGTTTTGCAAATGGTTCAGAAACCGAGTCTTTTGAAAACATGTTTTAGGGTCCGAAACTCTAACTTGGATTTTAGACATCCAAATGAATATTGCACTTTGCCTAAAACCATTCTAGCCATTGAAAGGCTAGAATCACTTTAGGCTTGTGGCTTTGAAAAACAATAGAGGCGTGATGCCAAAAATGTAGACCTTTCAAGTCTTTTTAAATGTCACACACTTCTCGAAACAACCCTAGTCATGAAAAGACTAGGATCATTCTGAGACCGGGTTTTGAAAAAAAGCAAATATAGGCTAACGGAAGTTATTTAAAATGTCACACTTTTCTAAAAAATCCCTAACCATAATAGGTTAGGATCCACCTAGAATTGTGGTTTTAAGAAAACTACTTTAGAAAATAGTTTTAAGGGGTAAAGGAATGACATGAATGCAAATGCAATTTGACAGTAGTAACGGCATGAAACATATAAGGTTAGGTATCACCACATTGCAAGAGGGGTCTAAGGCCATGCTGTGAAGCAAGTGAGGGCTAAGAAGAGAGTCTCAATCAGTAATCTCCTCTTATTCACTCTTGACATGGACTTAACGTCCTCTTATTTCAAGCATACAAGAAAGGGGGGTTTAGAGATAGACGATTAAAAAAGAGAAGAATCCAAGTGGGTTCGGTGGGAGAAGAGGAAGTGGGGGAGTACGGAAAGGTAAAATGGGGATTACCTTGTCTCGTTCATTCTTTCTTTTATGGAGGCTCGGGCCTTAGACTTGGGAAGGCTTTGGGAACTTCCGGGCAGCGAGGCGGACCTTCAAGGGAGCTTGGAAGCTAGTGCTTCGAGAGTTCGGACTTGGACTCGATTGGCAGGACTTCGAGAGAGAGAGAGAGAGAGAGGGCTTCGGGAACTATCTGCAATAGAGGGGGAGAGTTTCTAGGTAATTTTTTTAACCCAAAACAGAGAGGGGCAGAGTCTTGTATTTATAGTGCAAATTCAGGGAGCTTGTGCGCCACTCTTAGTGGTGCACGCCTTAGGCTTGGCCGTGCGCCACTACGAGTGGTGTAGGAAGGTTTAATGTAGGCTTAAAAAAAGGCTAGATACAGGGCTGGTCGATTCATAATTGATTCTGGGGGGTTATGCGCCACTATTAGTAGCGCATGACTAAGGAATGGTCATGTTTCACTCAAAGTGGAGCAAGGAGGTTTTGGTTTGAAAAGGGAAGGTGTCGGACGGCTCGGCCTGGCTACAAATGGAAGGGACTACTCTGGAAAGTGTCCTAGAGGTTGCCGGTTTGATTCCCAAAGCCAGTATGATTGAAGAGAGTGACCGGATCATGGTCACCTTGTCCCGGGAGTTCTAGGGTTGATTAAGATTGACCGGGATTAATCGGGTTGACCAAAGTTGACTCGGGTTAACTGGGTTGACCAGAGTTGACTGGAATTGACCAGATTTGACTAGATGTTACTGGTTTGATACCCAGAGCTGGTGTGGTTTCCTAGGCCATTTGGATGCCTAGGGACAAAATTGTCATTTTGACTACGGAACCTCCGGGAAAGGACCGAGGTTGATTGGATGGCACTGGACATGCCGAACCGTCTAGGGACAGCTCTGGAGGGTGGTCTTACCTTTCTAAGGATTTGGTACTTTTTCAAAGAATGTGCCGGGCCCACTGGGGGCAAAATGATCATTTTTCATCGGGATGGGCTAGTAGGCGTCGGTATTGACCGGTCTGGATCTGGTCTGGACTTCTGTTTGAGGAATTGGTACTTTCTCGGTGGACAGTCTTGAAAGGGTCTTACTGCCTTGAGGGATAAACTTTCTCGAAGGTCATGCTGGATTGGGACGGTCTTCCGTTCTTGAGGGATTTTAGCTTTCTCAAAGAACATACCGAACTTGGATGGTCTTCAGTTCTTCAGAGGTTCATGCTTTCTCAAAGAATGTGTCGAATTAGTGGACATTTTACATAGGCGAGCTAGCGGGCACAAGAAGTAAACCGCTCTTCCATCTCGGGAACTTAGGTACTTTTCAGATATGAGTGTGAAAGGGGCTTTACCGATCCAAGAAATAAACCTTCTTGGTGATCATGTCTTGCTGGATTGAATGGTTTTACCGTCAATGAGGGATCAACTTTCTTGAATGACGGGACAAATGGATTTGACTTTGGATTTGAATGGACTAATCGTCTTATGGAAGACGTATAGGTCTAGATTTGATTGACTAATGCAATATGGGCGTTTTGGTTATTTTGTCTTTATTGGGCCCAGTGGACCCGCGAAGCAGTTGACAGATTGGATTTGATCTGCGAAGCCAATTTGAGCTTGAGTATGCTTGTGTTGATCTGGGGGTGCTTTCGATTGGGCTAGAGGTTGCTGAGTGGCCAAAATGGGGTGCTAACAGTGACCGATCAGAAAAGAGGCTTAAGGGCTAGCCCAAGGCTTAATGCCCACCAACTATTCCTGTTCAGTTCATGTGACCGATCAGGAAACAGGCTCAAGGGCCCGAGGTTTAACGCCCACCAACTATTCCTATTCGGTTCACGTGACTGATCGGGAAAAAGGCTAAGGGGCCCAAGGCTTGACGCCCACCAACTATTCCTGCTCGGTTCACGTGATAGATCAGAAAAGAGGCTCAAGGGCCCAAGGCTTAATGCCCACTAACTATTCCTATTTCGGTTCACTCGATTGATCGAGAAAAAGGCTCAAGGGAACAAGGCTTAATGCCCAAAGAAGAAAACAGACCATCCATTCAAGAAAAGAAAAGAAGGGCATACAAGTGAAGAAAAATGCCTAATTCTTCATTAATGAGGTAAAATAGTTACATTAATTCTTATATTTGAAGTCATTACATTTAAAAGAGAACCAAAAGTCAAAAGCGAGAGAAGGCCATAATCCAAGACAAGGACGGAAAGCCTAAAACTAGGCATCATTCGCCACAGCAGCGTGGTTTCGAGTCTGGCCTTTCACTTCTCAACCACCAACTACCATAGAGACAATGTCATCATCACTACGCCTTAAGGCAGATAAGTCCCGATTAGGATGAAGTTTTGCAGCTATCTTCTTGGCGTTAGCAAAACTGATCATATAAACATCTGTTATCTCCAGGTTAATGGCCTTCCCAGCCTTGAACTCTTAGATGGCCTGTTCCCTGGCCTCTTCTAGTTGTTTTAGGAAGGCAGACACCTTCTTCAGAGTGTTCTCCTTCAAGACCTTTGCTGCAACAAAGTCTTGAAAGAGAGCATCCATCTTTACGGCCAAGGCCTCCTTCTCAGCAAGGGCTTCCTTCAGCTTCTTCTTAATAACCTCCAACTCCGTCCAGAAGTTGGTAACCTTCTTCTTCTGCTCTGAGCATTCCCTACTTATGAAGACAAGCCTGGTGACCATCACCGTCGCCTTGGCAGTAGCCTAAACAAGCCAAAGAAGGAAAACCAAAAGTTATGAATACAAGAACAAAGCAAGGAAGAATGCTACAAGACAACACTCACCCTGATCAAGTTATGAGCCATTTCCCTCGCTAGTCGAGAGTTGGACACATCCTTTAACCTCTCAGTATCGTTGCTGAGAACGATGTTCTTGATCCTTTACCAAGAAACCTTTGCATTGTCAATGACATTTGCAGGCTTGGCGGCGTCAGCAGGAGGATCGATGGCGAAGGGAATGATAGGGGACCGATCCTTTGGTGGAAGAGGGTCCATGAGCACAACCACACGTGAAGTAGGAGTCTTCTTTGGTTGAGAAGGGGGGTTCCAAATCTCCTTGACCTTGACGCCAAAGCCGCCCCCTGATAATAACCTGGGCCTTTTTTACTCTCTCTGTTTAACATGCTCAAGGGTCTTCCCGGCCCTCTTCAAAACAGACTTGTCGAAGCCCATTTATCCTACTTGCTATTGCTCTACTCACTATTGCTCTTTATCTAAACAAAAAGGGTGAACGAAAAGTCAGAACGAGATATCAGAAGAAGGGGAGAGAGCAAGTGAGAACTCACTCCTTGCGCACTCAGCCGCTAAAGCTTCTTTTGTGGACTCAGGCCCTAACAAGTACATACCCAAAGTCTCAGCGTTCACCAGAGCACTGGCGTCGCTGACCTTATGCCCCTTGACGCGCTCTATCTGAGCCAGCTAATCATCATCTAGGAAGGGAACAACACGCCCTAACTAACATCAAAGACCCAGGTCAGAACCCCAACACTTGAAAAAGGTAGCAAAAACATCAACAAAAATAAAAAGGCTAATCGCTACATGCCCTTCCTGCTTGGCTTACCCTATTGTCTAGGGGCCTGAGCAGTGTTCTCATCTATTGGCTCCCAGGGCTGGAACTCCCACCCATCCCCATAGATGTAGAAAAACTTGTCTTTCCAGCTCTTGTGAGAACTGGACAAATCCTTCACAAAGCTTATCTCAGGACTCCTAGCCGAAAAATACCACCACCTGTTCTTCCTCGTTGTTACTTTATAGTAGTACAAGAACTCCGCCGTTGATAAGACATCCCCTTTACCACTAGAGGCCAGCTAGAGAATGGCACAACCCAAGGAGGATCCTCCACAAGTTGGGAGTATCTGACCAGGGGCTAAGCCCAACCGGTACAGTACGTCCTTAACTGGTTTGGGGAGAGGGAACCTAAGCCCACTAGCCAAGGCCCCCTCATATACGGTGACCTCCCTTGGGCGGGGCGAGTAGACTGTGTCCTCCTTCTCGGGGACTCCACATCTTAGGGTCACAGGGAACGGATATTCCATTTACAACTTCCTAATTCTCCCCTTCTTCAAGATGGAGGACGCATAGGCTGTAGCAAAATTGAACTCTTGAACTCCCAGGACGACCACATTGCTGGGTTTGGGGGCAATGGCCCCTACTGAAGAAGTGGTTGCCTCCTTCGACTCTGGCACCACCTCCTCCACCAATGCCCTGGAGTAGCCCACGGAAGCACTTCTTGAGGCTTCGCTCCTAACGGCCACCAAATCGTTGGAGGCCATCCTCTCAGAACCGGAACTAATATCTTCTGGATTATTCATGGTCCCTAACCTGCCCAAATCTCTAACTCTGTTTAATGCTGGCGTTACTAATCCTATGAAGCCCCTAAGCAGACTCGAATCACTAACGAAACTCTCAAGAGATGGAATCTTATGAGTGTGCTCAGAATACTAAAGACATCGAACAAAAAACTAGTGCATAAGACCCACGTATGGAAAAGAGAGGAGAAGAATCTTACCAAACGAGGCAAGAACCAACACACCAGACTTTGAAAGTTGAAATGCAAGGCGGCGAGCGAGATGAAGGGAGGGTAAAATTGCAAAAAGATGGTGAAGGCAAAGTGAGGGGTCAAGGCTAAACCACCAAGCCAAACCCTCTCTTGTTTGAAGTGGACGGCAAGGATCATCCCACTTGCCCCAGATCCAACGATCAGTAGCTAAAGGGACGCTTCTCAGATAGATAACCATTCAAAAGCAACCATATGGCAATAATATGAAAGGGCCATGTCTCGTCACTAACCCCTGCCATGATTACACCTGCGGTGCAATAAATGTGCCCCCGCCTCGAGGGTTGATCGACCATGTACTTCCCCCGATCGCAAGCAAGATGACCTAAGGAAATTGGGGGCATCTGATAGGTACCGGTCTCGAGTACCAGAATAGACCGCTCTTACCATCCTGATTGAACCCCTCACCGATCGGACTTTCAAACTGAATTGACCAGTCAGACATCCTAAGCGAAGCATCAGGCGCCTCACCAGCACATCCCAAGGTCCATGCCCACAAATTAGCCACCTTTTCTTGACTGGGGGCACCATTACGTCCATGATGCATGCAACTCTTATCTAAAAATCACTCCAACCTACACTGGTTTATAAAAAGGATTTCATCATCTTCATAGATAAACATAACCGAATCCCTTGCCATTACTCTGCTCATATTTCTCTAAACCATTGACCTAACTTTGGTATCAGAGTGTTCTTGGCAGGCACCACACTGGTGCTCATAGTCCAAAGACGCTCCACTTTTCATCGGATCAGTTTGTTTGGGCCTAGAGCAGATCATACAAATTTACTGTATCATCACTTGATATATTAGAGTTTTGGTGAATTCCAAACTGGTGCTTCCAAACATGGAAGAACGGTAAGTCATGTATTCGAGCAAAATTGCTTCTTCTCCTAGAGTTATTGGATATAATGCTTAGTTGTTTGGGTCTGAGTTTGGACTCCTGGTTTTTCCCAACTAGATATTCCACGTGAAAAAATCATGTACTTTGCGTGATTGCTTTACTGTTTCATCTGTAATGCAATTATAATTTAATTTAGTGCAAATCCAAGCCCTCAAAGTGTTTCAGTATTTTTTTGGTTGTTTCAAAATTATCAAATTTGAGTTTTTGGTGATTCTCCAACAATTAAAAGTAAAAACCACTTTTCAACCATTTAACATTTTTTGCCATTTCAAAATCAAAGGTTGGGAGAAAATTACTTTTTTTTTTTACTAACTGGAAGATAAATACGCACAAACAATATAATTTTTTTAAAAATTTATAAATTATTTGGAATATACATCTTCAGGGCTCTTTTTTATTTTATTTTACGGATTGGTGTTTGTTTGGAGTTTTGGAGGCCTATGCAACTTGGAAGTTGAAAAATGAGCCATGCCACAGCCCAACTAAATGAACGCACAAATATTTAGTAGTATATTAGTACAAACTTCTACCACTCAATTTAAGTTTTTTAGTAGAGAACTCACAAATATAAAAGAAAGAAAATATAAGGAAAGTACCACCGAAAATCAGTAGTACTATTTTTTTACTGAATTTTCCCCACAACGAACAGAAAAGGATGTGTAGATATATATGATGCAATTGGTAGATTATATCCAACAAATGATGTAGAGTGTGATGAAAGAAATAATTAAAAGAAGGCAAAATAATAATAATAATAATAATAAGCACACCAAGTAGATTATTTCACATAGACCTTGATCGAGTTCTGTGTATCCAACATGAAAACCGTAAGGTGGCGTTGGAAAGGATTTGAAAACAATACATTTAACATAATGAAATCACTAATTTTTGTGATTATGACACTGTTTTACTTTCAGGAAATTTTTTTTTTCTTACTAGAGAGATCGACATGAGGTCCAACTACTCAATTTAAAGTAAATACAGGTATACCTCTATACATATATATGTCAAACGAATTTATATATAAAAGTAAAACATATATAGAGGAATGCTTGTATATCTCATCTGTAATATGCATTTATCAATTGATTGCAATGATAGAAACAAGTATACCCAATGATATACAATTAAGGGGCATGCATGGGTCGGTTGTGTTGGTTGGTGTCAAACTTTGAACCAAACCGATCTTGATTAGTTTTAGACTTTTGGATTTTGAACCAAACCAATTTGAGTCGATTCAATTTGATTTGGGTCCGTTCGGTTTGAGTCTTCTATTTTGTATAAAAGTTTGATTTATTCACTTAAAAATTAAAAAAAAGTTTAA
Organism: Euryodendron excelsum; assembly: GCA_033060915.1. Taxonomy (NCBI): domain Eukaryota; kingdom Viridiplantae; phylum Streptophyta; class Magnoliopsida; order Ericales; family Pentaphylacaceae; genus Euryodendron; species Euryodendron excelsum. Next base: position 20,872,274 of record CM065391.1, read on the forward strand.
TTTTTTATTTTATTTTCTCAAAAAGTTTAAAAAACAATGTATAAAACAAGTCAGTAATATTCAAGTACAATAAAAAATGATAAAGACACTTATACCAACGGGAAAAATCATATTTTTGCCTTCTATGTTTTATGTATATTCATTTTTACCATCTCAATTTTAATCCTCCTCATAATTGCCCATTCTCTCTCATTTATGCTCTTATTCCAAACGTACCATTTCATACATATTCCCTAATGTGCCCTTGTGCCACATATTGTAACTTTTTATAATTTTCTCCAATATTTTCTTGTTTTTTATTAATTAAAATTATGGTTGTTAACCCAAAAAAGTATTAAAAAAAAATTAAACCTATTCTTTTTTTAAAAAAAAATCCATTAATATCAATACTAGAAGAAAAAAAAGTGCATTTGAGGTCTATAAACAAAAAATATGAAAACAAAGAAAAAAAAAATAGCAATAAGAGATAATGCATAAACCAAGTAAAATCTAATTTTCTTTTTCTTTAAAATAGAAATAAGAATGAGGTTTTCCCCAACCATTATCTCTTATTGCTATTTTTTTTTCTTTTTTCATATTTTTTGGACATAGACCTCAAATTTCTCTATGCATTTGTTTCTCTTAGTATTGATATTAAATGGATTTGTGAACTTTTAACTATATTTTATTAACCTATTGAGCCTCTAGTAAAATTAATTTGTGAGAAATCTGAAATAAATTTAAGGTATATTATCTTAATCAAGTCAATATTAAAGATGCAAAATGATAATAATTTTAACTCCACTCGGTTTAAAAAAAAAAAAGAATAGGTGTTTTTAAGACTAATTTTTTTTTTCTATACATTCTAGGTTAGTGGCCATAACTTTAATTAATAAAAAATATAATATAAGGAAAACATAGCCTTCAAATAGATAAGAAAATTTTTTATCTAAAAAAATAAAATAGATAAGAAAATTCTAAAAAGTTATAATAGGTGGCATAAGGGCACATTAAAAAATATGTATGAAAATGTATGTTTGGAATGAGTGCATAAATGAAAGAGAATGGGCAATGCTGAGAAGAATTAAAACTGAGAGAGCAAAAATAAATATACATAAAACATAGAGGGTAAAAATAAAGTTTTCCCTATATCATATATATTTAAATTTTTATGACATATGTAGATCAATTCTCGGGTCGGCCAAGGTCTTAAAAGTGCTAACTCAAGATCCGCAACGAACCTATCGGTTTGATCATTTTAAAACTCAAAACCGAAATAAAACCCTATTAAACATATATCAAAACTAATTGATTTATGTATAAATAGAAGTCAGAGCTATGGGTCTATAAATACATGTATGTGTATATGCATCCATTGAGGTTGGACTTAGGTTTGATGTGGCATCACTGTTACATTAAATATTTTTTGGAGGAGTAGGCAAGCAACACCCCACTGATAATTATTTGAAATCCATTGATTTCGACTAGTGAAATGTGCAAGGTTCATGTATTTGGAGAAAAATTTCAATGTTCAAATAGTATCAACTGTTCAGTATTCATTTCTATTAAATTAGGATATGAGATGTTTTATTATATTAACAAAATAAATTTGTAATTAATAGCAGTGAATAATACATGGTAAAATCTGATATGTATGAGCACCAAAGAATCTCGTACTACTAGATTACTAATTTTTTTTTTTTTTTTTTGTGTATTTGGGGCCGGGATTTTCCACCTAGTACAAATTCACTAAACCAAACGGAGCTTAGGAATATTGTAATTATTGATAGTAATTTAGTTTTTCTTTGTTTAATGTGTAATAAAACAGATCACAATGAAGACGAAATAATAAAGTCAAATGATACGCCGACAGAGTTCAAATAAGTCGGTTATTCCTAGTGGCAATGGAATTGGTAGGAAGGGATATGTTAGTTCTTCAATTGAAGTCATAGTATAGTTGCTAATTAGGATTAAGGAAGGAAAATGTGGTAATGCCGTAGTGTGGATGCAAGGAAAGATAGAGGAACCTTTATTTGTTCTGGCGAAAAAATTACCGTTTCCAGAGCTAGTTAAACCTATAGGGGTAATTAAGTTGGAATTTAAAAATGTGGAAATAGAAATAATAACTATCCTGGCAGCAGATGGAATAAAATAGTACTCAATTAAAACTAGGCTTGTAAATGAGCTAAGCCTAGTCGAGCCGAATTGAAGGTTGTTCAAGCTTAATTTAAAAATTTTAACCATCCTAAAAACGTTTTCAAGCTTGATTTGAAAATACGTTCGAGCCGAGCTCAAATGAGTTTTTATCGAATTGATCACCAGCTGAGCCTGAGTAACTTAAAGATTTTAGTGTATATAATCTTAACTAGACAAGTTCAAGTGGAGTTCAAAAAATTAATAAATTTTAAATATGTTTGAATTTGATTTATTTACATAATAAGCTGATCTTAAACGAATTTTTAACAAACTAAATACAAACTGAACTTGAGCAGCTTCCAAAACATATCGACATAACTGAGTTCCGCCCAACACACACTTGAAAAATGAAATTTGACTAGGCTTTGTTGTTAGTTATTATTTTAGTTGTATATATGAGTCACTTTGCATATTTTTATGAAAAAATTCTGGACCTAATTATTCTATCTTCTTGTGGTTTAAGTGAAAATCACATAATTTTCATATGGTTTAAAAGTATACACATAACTCTTGTAGTTTGAATTTATCTACAAATGAATAGAATGAGGACAGATGTAACAAAAATATTCTTATGAATGACAAAATTGTCTTTTTGATGTACCATTTTGGAGAGATAAAATTACGGTATTTTCATAATTTTATCTCTCCAAAATGGTACATTAAAAAGACGATTTTGTCATTCATAGGGGTATTTTTATTATTTTGATGTATCACTTTGGAGAGATAAAATTTTAAAATAGCACATCAAAAAGACGATTTTGTCATTCACAGGTGTATTTTTGTTATTTTATTACATTTTTCATCGTTCTATCCATTTTGTAAATAAGTCCAAACTTTAAGAGATTATGTGTTCACTTTTAAATTATAGTGAGGTCATTTTATTTTCGCTCAATCTATTAGAGGATAAAGTGTAATTATTTCAAAATTCTAATCATATGCTTGTTGCTTAGTACTCTGCTCCTTTTCGTTAGAACCCTCCAAAAAAAAAAAAAAAAAAGGAAATGAAGAAAAGAAATAATAACAATAAGAAAACAAAAAGTTAAAAACATGAAGGGCTCATGACATAAATATAATCAAATGGTAGCCAGTAGCTTTCACGCTTATATATTTTATTCAATTAAAATTTGGTTTAAATTTAACAATAATACATTAGAGTGACGGTACATGCCCATCAAATCAAATCTATACCCATTGAAATATACATATGTTACAGATTTCTAGTTGATTCTTCTCCTCCGATCCTCATTTTTCTCTTGAAAAAGAGGTTAGGATATTAATAAACAAGGAACAAGTTATGGTGGAGAAAATAAAATCAATCAATGGCAAGTTTGGAACGTAGTAGAGTTTATATTTTAGTAATATAAAATATTCTTAGTATATGCGAGTAAATGTTAAGATTTTAATGTTACTTTTTAATTAAAAATTTTAACCTATATCTTTTTTAATTTTATATGATATTAGTGTTTGTATAATTTACATATTTTTATTTTTGGAGAGCTATTTTTATTTTGAGATTATAAATAGATTTAATATGTTCGAACGGGTTTACTAAAGTGGGATAAGAATGAGTGAGCAGGTCTTATCTATCATTGATTTGGGACGGAGTGTAAGGTGAAATTTTTCTATTTAAAGTAAAATAGGGCTTAGCTTAACGTGTACTTACGATCCCTAAATGCAAAGCTTTCTTTTTGATAACACAAAATCGATACCGATGCACAACCACAAAATCAACCAACGAATAGAAGCTTTTTTGTTTCTGAACTTTATATAAGTATCTATTTAAATAGGTACTGTGCCATCTCTCAGTCTTTCTCAGCATGAGTAATTCTCCTATTCCCATCATTTCTCATTAATGCCACAGCATATGTTCTGTTTTTCTCAGAAAATAAAATTTGATTAATTTAATGCAATCACTGCGAACGAATATTGACAAGAAGTCACCAAGTTCGAAACGGAGCACAAACAAGAGAAATCCCATCCTAATGAAAGTCCAAGATCCCCAAACACACCCTTTTTTGCAAGCTCATGTTGCATTATTCAGCTCCTTTTGAAATGAAAAACACTGAACTCAAGTCGGAGCTCTACAAGGTCATGGATTGCAACTGCCACTGGTCTTTGACTATTACGCTTGGAGATGATTCCCTACTACTCGACAAAAATGTGGAAGAGTAATAAGGAAGAAGGTGTAAAATCAACAACACTAGACAACACATTATTTGTTTGACTTCCTCGAGTATTTCAAATGAATTTCTGATATTTAAAATTGATAATTTTTAACTTACCGTTTTCGCAAAGAAATATTTTTTTCGTCCTAACTTCTATGGCTTTTAAACAAAGTCGCTGCTTAAATGAATAAAAGAAATGAAAATAAGATGATTGTAAGAAAGTGTGATATCACCATCATGTACTACTTATGAATGGTCAAACTGGAAAATAGAATCCTAGCTGAATCATAAAATTTAGCAGATTCGACATCTCTAGTGGGTTTCTTCCTGTTGAATATAATTATTTAAAATATGAACTCCGATTATGTTAAGAAATAGATTACTTGATTTACATTTATTAGAAATTAACGTTTTTTTACTAGATATTTAACAGTCAATACTAAATATAAGTTTTTCATCCTATTAAGTTGCAAATATGTACATTAATATATGTTTTAAAAAATATATACATTAAGCTAAATCCTACTCTACCCTGTTGAATATAATATTTTAAAAATATTTGCGACTTAATTAATTTTAAAAATAGGTGGCACTTCTGAAATGTTGCCCCAAAACAGACATTTAAATCAAAGGAATTTCAAAATATATATTTTCCAAAAACACTCATCTTCTTTTAGATGTCCATAACATAAATTCCTACCAACAAACCCTTAATTTCACACAACAAACAAAGTCCTTGTTGATAAAAGAGTTTCAGTAAAAACAAGCTACACCAAACAAAGTAAAAGGTTCATATATATATATATATATATATAGGGTATATAATTTTGTTGGTGTCCTTGGCAGTGTATAAATTTAATAAGTGGCCTCCAAAAATCAAAAGTTTTTGTGAGAAAGAGAAGCAGCCCCATATGCTTTATATATAAGATAATTTTGTCAGTTTAATTACGCGTGCTCATATTTGTAATGGAAAATTGGTGATTTGTATGGTCGTGCTCATATTTGTAATGGAAAATTGGTGATTTGTATGGTCTTTGGCCATAGGTTGTAACATTTGGTTGTTTTTTTTGTCAAGCGATCAGAGATAACTACATCAAGTGCAACATATGAACAGGACACTCAACTCTTTGAAAAGGTCTAACAATCACAATCTTATAATGTACCAAACAATCACACATTTACACTATTATAAATACCAAAACGTTGTTGGGCCTTTGTACTCAAAATTTTTAATACATTTTTTTTTTCAAATTTTTAGAATTTTAAATTCTAATTAATAACATGTCACATTATGTGTAGCATTTGATTGGTTAATTTTTATGACAGTTTTAGTTTTTAATCTAACAAAAATTTAAAATATCTTATCACCACAATATTAAATGTCATTGGGCAATTGTCATTTGAAATTTAAAATAATTAACAACTATACTAATTTAAAACATCTCATCATTTACAGTATAAAAAATTGCAATATATTTTTCTCAAATTTTTGTATTTTAAAATTATAATTAATAACACGTTACATTTTATATAGCATCTGATTGCTCAAGTTTTATCACAGTTTCAGTTTTTAACTGAAAAGAAAATTAAAATATCTTATTAATATAGTATCAAATGTTGTTGGTCAATTGTTAATTAAAATTTAAAATAGCTAACAACTATAATAATTTAATATATTTTATCACTTACAATATAAAAAATTATTGGTCAATTAATTTGTCATCATACTTACTCTATTAGAATTTTGGGAGCTCAACGTTTGGGCTTCATGTACATGAGATCTTAGACTATCAACATGCTCACCAGGTTCCTCAACGTGCAGGTCGCAAAACTCAAATTATTGATTGGTCACTTAAAATTTAAAGTAACTAACACCTATTCAAATTTAAAATATCTTATCACTATGATAACAAAAGGTATTCGTCAATTATATCTTATCATTATACTTACCTATATTACTGGAATTCAATTCAAATTTAAAATATCTTTTCACTACAACATCAAAAGTTGTTCGAAAATTATACCTTATCATTCTACATCACTGGAATTCAATTCAAATTTAAAATATTTTTTTCCTAAAATATATATTTGAAGTTTAATTGATTGGTCAATTGAAATTTAAAGTAATTAACACTCTACCAATTCCAAATATCTTAACTACAAAAAATAACTACCAATAGTACCAAAAAAAAAAAAAAAAAAAAAAAAAAAAAAAAACTAAATAAGTTACTTATCAAAACAAAAGTCCACCACATAAACATATCATTTGAACATATAAAAACAAATTGAATCCTCTATATCAATTCAAATTTGAGTTAGAAACTTAATCACAAATTTTCATTCAAACTTTAGTTGTTATCTACTGAGTTTAGCAACTCTACTTATAACTAAATAGGAAAAAGGAAACAACTCTACCTATAAAAACTCATATTTTTTTTTATCATAATTACAATTCATGTGTAAGAGAGAGTGTTTGAACTATGGTAAAGAGAAGTTCAATAATTATTGTAAAAAATGTTTGAGGTGGTTGTGCATAAGAGAATGATACATATAAAAGTATATAAAAGTGGATGTGAACGAGTGGATGATACATATGAACTATTGTTACGGTGGAGATCATGGTATCGTGTTTTTATTATTTTGACGTTACTTGGTCGTGAGTATCACCCATCGGTAGCATAATTAGCCATGTTATTTTGTTTTATTCATTTCTAACTTTTGAGAAGATAGATAACTAAGTTACGATTTTTTTTAATAATTGAAATTTCTTCGACAAATGTCAATTTGGTATTAGGTGTATTATGTGTGTTGTAACAAATTCAAATTACGTGCATTGCATGGGTTATGGCTAGTAAACTACAATATGAATTCAAATTCGAATCCTCAATAACAGAGGTACTAGCGTACCCAACTAGATGTCATTGATCCACATGAGTATTTCAATTTTGGTTATTTCAAAACTATCAAATTTCAGCTTTTGGTGATTATGTGACAATCAAAATCGAACCTGTCCTTAATCATTTAACAAATTTTTTTTCACCATTATCAAAATTAATTCAGATAGAAAGAAAATTACTTATTTTTCTGGTAGTAGGAATATAAATATATGGAAAGTATATATAATTTTTTCAAACCTTATAAATTATTTCATTTTTTCAATAAACATTAGCTGTATTGTTTTTTGGGTCTAGATTGGCTGCGTTTGTTCTGAGCTTTGGATGCTCATGAAACTTCGAAGTTGGAAAACTAGGGCCATCCCAAAGCCCAAGCAAACAAATGGGAAGTATACATAAACTGATGGTACGGCTCGTGCTTCGCACGGGCCTACCACATTATTTCAGTAAATATCACAATAAAGAAGACTAAAACATTGTATAACTAATGCACAAAAAAAAAAATCATAATTATAATGTTATATTTTTTGTATCATCACCAAAAAAGATGTGGATCACTAAATATTAATAATTATATTGTGTTCAAGTTAAAGCGTGTACTAATTGTGCTATAAAATTCATCGTACTATAGTATATGTACATCAAGTGTATATTATAATATACATATTTATACAAAACACACATATAGATCGTGTTTGATTAGAAGTCACTTTCTTTGTATTGTTGTATCTTATAAAAAAAATTGCTTAATGTAGGATCACTTAATAATGTTTCTCATCAGCAAAATATCCCCCCCACCACCCATCCCAGTCTCCTTACACCACCGCCAATCACCTCCGCTCCCTGCCACCACGGCCACCGTCACTCACCTCCTCATCCATCACTCATTGAAAGTGTTACTATATATATATTTTTCTGTTTGCTTAACATAGGTTCATTTAATAAGAAATAGATTCCAATCAATTAGTCAAATGTTGTGTTTAAATCCAAATTTATCAAGGACAAGGAAAAAGAAACAGAGTTGAAAAATAAAATTATTCTTGTTGTTAGGCTGTTAAGGATAAGTGGTGGATGCAAAAAAGTAAAAGAAAAATGAGTAAAAAACAATTATATTATACCTATTTATTTCTTTCTCATTGTCTCAATATAATAAAATAATAGAGTAAAATTTACAATCTCACATCTTTCTTCTTTACTTTTTTTTCTTCTTTTTTTTTTCCTGTAATATAATAATCTATTCTAATATATAAAGGTAGAATCTTATTTGGTGACTGCTTCCTTTTGAAACTGTATCACACAGTGTAACATTTTAAAATTTCTAAGTTTGTCTTTTAAAAACTAATTTATTACAGCTACAATAACTTTTTTATTTAATAACTGAAAGGGTAAACATGAAAGTTCAAAAATAACATAACTGCTCCACATCCACATCTTTCTAACCGTTGTAGTTATTCAATCCTTTTGGACTCTACACCTTCAATTCAAATCAACAGAACCGAAAACCATCATCCGACAGTGTTGATTGTAAACACGGTGAAGCACAAAGAAGCACCATTATTCTTTGATTTTCTGTATTCTTCTGTAAACATGGTAAAGAGTTACACATGTATTGCGTGTGGCTACCTTCTAGTATTTAAGAAAGTGCTCATTCCCAGTAGATGTCATGCTTCTAATAGAACCAGTCTAACCACATCTCAATCAATCAATCAATCAACGAAAGAGAGCCACAAGAGTAGGCCACTTCTGCATCCAACGGTTGAACTACTTGATTGCGGTTTAAATCCGAGTATACAGAAGTATTACTCTAAACACCCACATCTTTGTCCTTTGCACCACCGTTGCCGATTATTCGCCAAGGTATGTCCTCTATAGTTGTGGTCTTTCCACAAACTCATTTCTAGGGTTTCGTTCATATAAAAACTGAAATCTTCCTCTTCCTTACATTTAGGTCTTTGAAGTGTGACCGTCGTGGTCTCTTTTCGTCGGTGGTGGTGATCACCAATGCTGCCGCATTCTTCTTCTTCTTCTTCGCGTACAATGATACAAAAAAAAAAAAAAAAAAAAAAAAACAAAACAAAGCAAAAGAAGCTGTGGATGCCTATACAAACATGTATATATAAATGGAAAGGGAGGAGGTTTGTGCAAATCAGTCGGTGACCAGCAACGAAAGGCGTTGATGCAAGACGACCGAATCAGAGGTGGCAGCCACTTCTAGCATCTTCGATATTTGCATCTTCAGCAATTTTGATTGATAATTTGCTGAATAAATTGTGCGAGGTTACGGATACTCCGGCAGCACCAAATTCTGTACGCTTTCTTCGACATGCATTCGATGAGTCACGGGCTCACATACGGGGGTTATTTACTTAGTGGATATATATATCTTCTATATCTATATTATTATAAAACAAACCCTTTTTGTGAAGTTTTTATTTTTGTGGGCCTTTTATTTTTTTTTTGATAAAAATAACCCACAACAAGAATTTTGTCCAGTTTAAATTTAACACATGCAAAGTTAATTATGTAATACTCATAACTAAACTGTTTCTTCAGATTATGTAACGTGCCACTGCTAAGTTAGTAATAGAGAAAGTAATTGGATGTAGTGTAGTATATGCACATAGCGCTTGCCATCTTTTTTTAGTATATAAATATATTGGCACAAGCTACGCAAGCGATGTGTATGTAATTCTCTTCTATTTCACAAAATAAATGATTTAAAATAAAGTACTAAATGTTAAAGTATGAATAATTTGAAACAAAGTACTCAATGTTGAAATGTGCATGTGCAATATAATCGTTTGTGCCGATACCTATGTATTTCCCCCGGATTTGCTGCAGGAAAGGGTTCAGTTGGCTACTCTAGTACCTTGGTTGTTGAGGCCTTGAATTTGACTCTTCCAGTGGTGGATTTATGTTGTAGTCTATGTTTGATTATTGAATTTGTTATAATTGGACTTTTTCAGATAAGTAGATGAGTGTCTAGTCTGATACGGTTTTGATAATGATGTAATTACTTCCTATTGATTTAAAACAATATATATATAAATAACATTTTGTGTGGAAGTAGTGTACAATTAAATGGATAAACTTAGCATAGGAAAAAATGAAAATAAGACCCTTTACGCACAAAGTATTCACATTTGAAACCATGTTTACTATTAAATTTGAGCATGAAATTATTATGAATAAAGTTTAAGTAGTTCAACATATACAAATGCTAAACCCCAACTCTTCAATGAACAAAGTTACACATCATAAACTTGTAAAATAGCAAAGTTTGTTGCTATGGGAGTGAGGATAGTGATTGAGTTGTAGGAAGTTAGGAACATATTTCTTTAAAAAATTACTTGGCTTCTAGTGCTGTGCATGTTCAACTTCAACCTTTGTAGTTAAGAAACTCATTATCTTAGGCATGAAAGTTAATGAGTATAAATGAATTTGAAAAAAAAATGTACAGGTTTAACATGAATTCACATGCACCCACCAGAAAGCTAACTTTGATACAAATAACATGTGGTATTTATCGTAATTATTTTGTAGCAACATTTGTCTATTGGCCTAGAAGGGAGGCATGCATTATATGCATATTTTGTTACATTATGTCTATTATTTATTTAATTTTTAATTTTTTTTTGTTGGTAACTTTACCTCTCATTCTTCTCCCTCTAAACAATTTCCTGCTCCTTAATTATTTATACGATCCCCATCTAAAAAAGAAAAAAAAATGCTTATACTGGGCATTAATACCACAAAAATTAGATTATTAAATTTAATCCTCTATTATTAAAATTCCCAGCTTATCCTTGTCTGAAAGAAAAATATTAGACGAAGATCTTTAAATCAATTGACTTTTTGAACCAAAAAAAAAAAGGAAAAAACTTGACAGTCCTTCACAAAAAGGGAATACCAAGTAGGGTGTCCCATTTATGTAATAGTTAACTAAAGATTTACAAAAGTATCATTACATTTTCACATAACACTCTTAAAATTTTTTTTTATGAAATTGAGAATATAATTTTCACTCTTGTATTAAGCTTTAAACCTAGTGAAATTCACAATTGCTTACAAATATGTGCATTGCTTTGATAATAGCTTCGATATAAAATAATTTTGAAGAATTATATATTTTTTAAAAAGTATGGATATGAAATATTTTTCGTATAGTTTTGAACTATATAAATTTCTATATATATTTACCCGTAGTAACTAAGTTTTTATTATTTTCATTCGTAATAAAGTTGGTTCCACTAAAAATTGAATGCAAATGACAACATTATTGTATGTGATTAATAAGAAGGGAAAATTGGTATATAATCCGTCTCTCGAGAATTTTCAACTTTGTTCGGAATCTGTACTAATATATAGATAGAAAACTCCAGTTTGGTATCCCTCAAATTAAACTGTGTATCTCTTTTAATATCTTAAATTACCCATGGTCAAAACAATTTTAATCCTTTTGGAGTGTCTTTTAATTAAAGCTATAAATGGTATTTTTGACAATTCATAATTTCTTCTACAAAAATTCACACAGGTATCTCCCCACGATAAAAGGCATTGCTTCAATTTTAACATTTTTAAAACATTCAAAGGGGCCAATGCATATGCTAGTTATTGATTGGACTTTGGACTTCGTTTAGGAAGTAGGATCATAGTAGATAAGGCATTAAAGATAGAAGGTGAGATTGAGAGAGATTTGACTTTTCGTTTTAAACATTTGACCTAATTTCTTTCATTTTCTTGATTACGGACCATAACTTTAGAAATTCGAGACGTTGTTTTGCAAAATTTTTCTACTTTATCGGAAATATTTTCCTTAATTTTTAGATTTGATGCAAAATAATCAACTAAAATTTAGCATTTTGCTAGAATTTATTTTTTTCGTATTCTCAAACAACATCCTGGATTTTGATACTGAAGTAGTTTTTCGTAATCAAAAGAATTGAATAGTTTGGGACAAATGTGGATTTTGACATGGAAATAGTTTTTCGTAATCAAAAGAATAGGATAATTACTAGGCTTAAAATAAAAAACTACTAGGAGTAAAATAAGATTTCTATAAAAAAAGTTGTTTATATGAAACAAATTGAAAATAAAAACAAATATAATTTTGTCAAATGAAATCATTTATGTAACCTCAGTTCAAATAGTAATTTATGTAACCTCCAGATCACTGAGTGGACCATTCCTCTTTGTTGATTTGTTCTCTTTTTTTTTTTTTTCTATATTATGAGCAATCAAACAGGCGAAATTGTAAATGAGTATTTGTTTAGTTACTTTTGTGGACTTTGGGAGGATGAGGAATTACAAAAGTTTAGATTTTCTTATTTGTCCTTACAGTTAATCATGATTAAAGTCAATTAAATAGTTAAAAAAATTTTCTATTGACAATTTTGAATAATAAAAAATGAAATAACTTCAAAATTGGGAGACATTAAACTGTATTACCTCTTTTATACGTGACCATAGATGGTTAGGGTATTTTCATCTTTTCACAAAAAAAGTTATGGTCCATCAATTTTTAACTTTAATCCAAAATACAAATAGGTTATGTATTCACTTTTAAAGTTAACCTAATGATATGGACGAAAAAAATATTGTCAAAAAGCCAAATGGCCCAAACTTAGTTGTTTTGTCAATCAAGAACTATGACAAACTCTACTCTCTTACAAGAACAACCACTGTTACTATACGAGCAAACGACAAGGAAACTGAATATGAAAACTTTCATGCTTACCAGTTAAAAATGTCATGACTAATTTATGTATGAAACAGTGGTTATGAATATTTTTATTTTCCTTCACTTTTTTTTTTTTCCCAATAAACTCCTTCTCTTTAATTTTGTCAAGGTTTTTCTCTCATTAATTTTAAGAAGAAGTTTAGTGTCAAAATCAAATACAAAAATACGTGTAAAATGGAAAAGATTTGATCCCACATATTATTTTTTTGGTTTACTCCATTATCTCAAATGAATCTGAAACATTTGAGATCGAAAATTTTAATGTACCATTTCTGAACAGAAATATTTTTTCATCCTAACTTCTAGCTATTGGCCTCTAAAGAGAGCTATTGCTTAAATGAAAGAAAGTAATGAAAATAAGATGTGTGTGACAAAGTTTGATATGACTATCATGTACTACTCATGATTCATCACACTGGAAAATAGGATTCTAGGTTAATCTTAATAATTGGATAAAAGAAGTTTCAAGTAATATGTGCAATTATGTAGGTTCAATATTTATGCTGCATTTGCTATAGAATAAACATCTTTAGTGGGTTTCTTCCGGTTGAATAATAATTAATAAACATAATTATCTAAAATATAAGCTTCAATTATGTTAAGAAGTATTATTACTTGATTTATATTTAGTATAGATTAACTTTTTCTTACTTCACATTTACTTCATAGTCTGATAACTATTACCTTGTCCTCAACACCAAGAATATAATAAAACATGAAATGTAACGAAAAAATATTGACCTTCTTGAGTTGAGCCATTTATTAAGCATATCAAACATTTTTCATATTATATTTCAGGAAAAAACCTCATTCAGATACGAAGTTTATGAAAATTCATACTTTAGGTATTTAGGACAAGAAATGGTACCTTGGCCTCTCCTAAAATTCAAAAATAACACCTTACCCCTTTAAAGTTTAGAAAATTTTTCTTAGGTCTTAAATATTTCTAAGTATCTGCGATAAAAAATAGTACAATAACCCCAATCTTGTAACCTTCCCAAAGGTTTTTCCAGCTTTCTTTTTACTCATTTCAACTTTTGTTCTTCATTCTAAAACTTACATTTAAGTTATCCGTACCACTAAACTTTCTTAATTTTTTTTTACGTTGACCCCCTCTGTAAAATTTTTAGGTCCGCCACTAACCTGTACTCATATAACTAAACTGTTATCCTTAATATCATATGATACACTTTTTTCTTATTTTTGAGTAAATTTTTTCTTTGGTTGATTGGGCAGCGAACATACTTTTTCTAGAACTACATTAATTGATAGTTGAGATATGGAAATTGAAAAGATTAAAAGATGGATAAAATGATATTTTTTTCTCTTTAGAGAAGTACACTAATAAAATACAAATTAAAGTATTCTAACACTTCAACTTAGGCCTTGTTTGAAAAAGCTTAAAACTGAAAATTAAGTCTTGAAAATTGAATGCTGAATTTCTTAAACTGAAAAGTTGTTTAATATGTACTGAATTTTAAACACTGAATTAGATAAGCTATTTTATATGTATAAAGAGTTGAAGTTTTAAATTCACTCATTTTCTAACTTTGTCCTTCATATATTGATATTGTAATGCTAAAATCAAATTAATCAAATGAAAAAAATATGCATACTCAAAATCATAACAATATACACAAAAAATCAGCAACATGATCAACAATTACGTTGATCATTGAAACTTTGTCAAATATTAAAGTAGTAAAAAATTTGACACTCAATAGTAGTTCATATTATTTAATGCCTTCTTTTACTTATTGAACAACATATTGTGCCAATGTCACACATATTTAATTAGATAAAAAAAAAGAAATAAACACCATGACATATAAAAATAGACTTCATACCAAAATAATTGCAATCACACCCATCAAGAACCTATGTATTCATTGAAAGCTGAAGCTCCAACTAAACGTAATTAAACAAGAAGGAAAAAAACAACCTTAACCAATATCTGAAATTTAAAAAACATTTGCATATCTACTAAAATTCAAAGTAATCCTAACTTTTTGTCATTCAACTCTATCCAGCCTTTTCTAACTGCTTGTGATTTTTGTTGTAATAGCATCCATTACTCCCTGTGTGACTTACTTTCATAGAAAATACTATATGCAATTATATATAATGGGTCACTCATATCAAGAAGCTCCATCTCATCGAGAATACGATTGCATTATTCTATTGTTGGCCCATTAGAATTTTACAAATTTTGCAGAGCTTCAAGCAGTTGTTTATCAAGATTCTCATATTTGTTTTTCTTTTATCATTTATTATTAGGTTTTGCCGAGTCATTTGGCGAAGAAGGTGTTTCAAGAGATCCACTGTCAAAATTAATGTAAGTTTGTGATTGTGCTTGAGTGTCATCAACAGGAAACCCTTCCTTTGATGGTCCTCATGAAAATCTTCCTGTTGCTCTAACACCGTCAAATAATGTTAACTCATTTGCGTATTGAAGCCTAGTATATCGAAATTGTTTGACATTTGGGTTAGCCTATAAAATTATAATTGCATAACTCTTATATTCATTGAGTATCATTTTGACTTTCAATAACTTAGAAAAAAAAAAGATTAACATAAGAGACAATTATACTTGTATATACTCACTCCATTCCTCTGTACTTCAGTTGACGGTATTAGTTACAGAATTATAGCTATTACTAGTTTTTGATATTATCTTTGATTACTCTTCATATTTTGATTTCAAATACTCCCATTGATTTTTTTTTACTATGTTTTAGATAAGTTGATGTCTTTTTCTTTGTTCAAAGTTACCAAAACCCTATCCCAACTCTTTTTTTTAGAGTACCACCATTTTTACCATTCTTCGTAGATTATTTCAAGCACAAATCAATAGAAAGTTTATAAAGTTCTGAATCTTTCTAATTTCCTCTACCATCATCACTAGACGCCATCCACATAGATTTAGATTCAATCCACTTAAAATCCTAAAGTCATGAATTTGGATGCACCCACGTGATGCATAAAATAATTTTTAATTGATTAGCAGTTTCATGTGATTCGGTTTAGCAAGGAATAGACAAAATATATATATATATATATATATTAGGAGAATCTTTCAAAGTCTCAATTGATTTAAGAATAAAATAATAATAAAAAGTAAAGAATGAGTCAAAGAGAAGAATTTCGAAACATGGACATGGAATGGCGTTAACCACCACCCACATCGTAAACAGGTCTCCCACATGCAAAGAAGAGAATCAGAAAACAAAGGAAAAAAAAGAAGGAAGCAGATTAGAGGATGAGAGGCAAAACAGAAGGGAGGAGAAGAAAAAAAAAGAGGGGATAGAGTGAGACAAAACGAGATGAGATCAGTAAAGAAAAAAAAATACAAATTTAGTCAAAGAACAAAAAAATAAAATAAAAGGGAAGAGCAAAGAGTAAACACATACAAAATAATTGAAAAAACCCATGTAGAGAGAGAGAGAGAGAGAGATAACCGAGAGATGGCGGAAGGTTTCGTTGAGGAGAACTGCAATCTTTAGTTCTTCGGTGTTCATTCTATGAAATAAGAGGAGAGGGAAGCGAGAGCAAAATTAGGTCTGAAAAAAAATATCAAAGCTAAGCATGTTAAGTAAAAAGTAATAAATAGGAGGAGAGCTACTTAATATTTTGTTCCTTACTTTTGCCTAGCACTTAAAATATTCAACTCCCTTATTTTGGGTTATCAAACCAACTTATTTTATTTTTACTTAATCTATTCAGTTTTAAGTGTTGAATAGAGTTATCAAACTAGGCCTTAGTTGTCTTCTAAAAATATGGTTTTACACACAAAATCATAATAATGATCATTGACACGTAAAAGAGGAGGTACCACAAATTTTGTGTTTTTTATCCAAAAAGTTTAATGAATTTTTGCACTGTGCTGTACATAGTTAAGTATGTACTTTTTTTGTGCTGAATTTTTCATAGTATTTATAAAAATTGTATGAAACCCAAGTGAATAAAATATTGTTCTTTTTTTGTCATGTATTTTACTAATTATTTATTTTATGGACAATCTAGGCTTTTCAATAAATTTGACACAAATATGTAGGTGCCGCAAGTTGGACAGTGCCAATTCATTTTCAACATAGATGCATTGTTGAACACCGTATAAACTTTGATACATCAACCTAAGTTTCACATCAAATAGTATAGTGACTTCAAACCTTTTATGTAGTTGTCCTATGAACTTGGAGACCAGTTGACTATTCACAACATTCCTTTCCACCTCAAATGTTGTATGAAATAATGCCTAACGAGCATAGCAACAAAAAAAAAAAAAAAAGAAATAATGTCTAATGGATGGTTAGAGTTTTTGAAATCAAGCAGATGAAATTGTAATGAAATAACTTTGAATGATGAAAAAAAACTGAAAAACCTGGCCTTTGTCCATTTTTTTCTCAATAGACTAATCACTATAATATTAGATCAATGTGTAATGGCTATGAGCAATATTGTACAATCCAAGATAGAAAAAAGAACAAACCATTCAATCAAGAACACACATGCATTTTGCCTTGGAAACCCTAAATGGGAGGAAACCATGTGTCTCATTTCCTAGCCTTCATCCATGTTTTGCTCAAGAGACTAATCACTACAATCTTAGGTCAATGTGTAATGGTTATGAGCAATATTTTACAATCCAACATATAAGAAAGAACAAACCATTCAATAAAAAACATACACACTTTTTGCCATGAAAATCCTAAAAGGGAGAAAAACAATGTGTCCCCTTTACCAGACAAAGATCATGCACTATGACTTGTAGTTTAGATGATTATAAGACTCTTTACAATCAAAACCTATCAACTCCTTGATCTAATGATTGCCTGGATCTTGCTCGTATCCACGATTCACCATCACCATGCTTGACCACCGTTCAGATCCCTTTCGAATGGATTTTGCACCTTGAACTCCTTTAAGGCTTTCGATCTCTTCAATTGAGTTGAAGAAAATTGTTGCTAAGACATGTTTCTGTGCTTTTTAGAAGGTGAAAAAATATTCTATCAAAGTGTTTTAAGTGTGGCGGCTTAGATTAGGTTTGGGGAAGTGTGTTGACAATAAATAGGCCCCAAAAATTCTAGCAGCGCGAATATCAAGAATTTATATTTTGTGTAGCTCGATCCCGCGAGATCAATCCCAGATTTTGAATGGTTACTGTTTTTTCCATCGACATCCCGTGACATCCCACGAAGTCATGTCTATTTTGCATGCTTACTGTTTTTGCCCTCAACATCCTGCGAGGTCTTGTTCTGCATCTAGTACACTATTTTTGCCTTTGAGATCTCTCGAAATCTATCGACGTCTCTTGAAGTCCCTTTTATCAGCCAAGATGTATTATACAAGTTTCTCCTAGCACAAGCTTGCATGAATAAACTTCAAATCCATTCCAAACGTTTGTGATTGATATCACAATTTCCCAAATTATATCAAACATGACTTGGCACGAAATTTAGCCAATTACATAACCTTACAATCTCCCTCTTTGGGAATTTCATGACCAAAAACTCTATGCTATAAGACACATTATAGGGAAAGAAATAAAAATACAATCAAAACCCCAATCACAGGCATATCATTCCTGCACATGAACCACTAGTAAACCAACAACCAATCAAGTGTAAGAGAGATATAGCAGTAGCACAAATAAGGTCTCCCCCTTTTTGAAACAAATTGACAAAGTAAGCACCGGGAACAAAAATCATTCCAAGAGCAAAAACCATGCCGAGAGAAGGATGCAAAGAAAGAGATATATATAAGAAAAATTGTCCAAAAGAGAAACCAACTATCTGTAAGATCAACAAACTCCTAAAACTTCACAAGATAACCATTAAGTGCAATGTATCAAGCTTACAAGCATATATCAAATATAGATTCTCTCCCCCCTTTTTGGAACAAATTGACACAATAAGTACAGGAAGTTAGAGAAAATGACTGATAGATATAAATATGATGCTTCCCCCTTAATGTATTCTCTTTCTGAATAACATCTAAGCACATAGATTTTCTCTCCCCCTTGTTGTCTCAATGTGAGAAAGAATTATCAAACAACCACATAATCAATGACTAATGATAGCTATGACAAAAAGAATATCGTTCATGTAAGATAATTAGTCAAAACTTGACTAGCCTAAAACAAAACAAAATCAAGGTAATTTTGCAGAAAAGATGTCTTAAACCCAGAATGCTAATCATCAAAATACAAAATATAACCCATGAGTCTCATGATGACTGTAGCGTGAAAAAAAAAATCAACATCAAACATGTTCAAAGATCACACAAAGATGAGAACAATTGGTCATGAGATGATAAAAAACATATCCATGACAATGTATGATGAATTCAAGTACTCCAATGAGATCAATAAGAATATAGACCCTAGACAAGATAAAAAAAAAATAGCCCATCACAGAGAATCACATCAAGAAGATCAAGACATAGAAGTCAAACCTATTTCATCCCATTCTCAATTTTCAAGAGAATAGCCTTCTCCTCTTACCACATAGTAATAATAGCTACACTTACACTCATTGGTAGCCGTTTCCATCAAGGACATAGAACCAATAAGAGAGGGAATCACATGTACACGGTCAATCTAGTCATTAAAAGCTTCAAGATGTTTCAACCATGATGTGTGCTATTGAGGGATCATAAAATGCAGATTGCATATTCTAAGACATCTAATGAAAAATATACCTTTTAAACATGAATCTCGAGTACGATAATGATCACTAAAACTATTAACTCATCATAATGGAATCAAAAAAGAGCACAAGATTCCACCTTAAACATGCCATTACATCAACCAATACATAGGAAATGTTTCAAGTCAATGACTAGCATAACCAAATAAAGACATAAAAAAAATCTTTTTGGTTTTTCTCAAATATTTTTTTTATGTTTTTCAAAAAATTTAAAAAAAAAGAAAAAATAGACATACAAACATGATCATAAGTCTAGGAAAATAAAATAAGCATAAAGCACAAATATCCTAGATTATGTCACGAATAGCCTTTACTCCACAAGGCTTGCCTTTACAAATTTCTCAAAGGTTCTCAAATAGTCCAAATAAAATTTTCTCACCCAAATGACATTCATCTTAGATTTATCAATGACCTTATGATGTTTGAGTGGAGTCCTAGGACTTTTCTTAGCATTCTGGTTCCTCATTTTGTCATGATTTTTAGGAACTTGCATTGGCTTTGATGTAAATCTATTCACATGATTTGTAAAGACTTTAATCTAGCTTTCCAACCTCTTATAATGACTCATGGGTTGATAATGTGCATGAGAACTAGGAACCCTATTCAGTTTGCGACAATAAGGTCTAATGTGACCAAACATGCCATAATGATGACAAACAAGCTTAAACTTTGAAGATTGGGCAACCTTTAGATTTTTGGGATTCACATGAGAATTGAAGTAATCAACTTAAAAGGCACGTGTTTAGTCTCCCAACTAGGGCAAGGAGGTTAGATATGATCCTTAACACCACAATAATGACAAGTGGGAATAAACCAAGTAGGCTTGGTCTTAGCATTAGGCACAACATGTGCATGTGGTAGCGTTCTTTTTGGAAGTCATGACCTTGGCCTTCAAATTAGAACAATGAGGCCTAATGTGCCCTTTTGTTTCACAATGGTGGCATGAGAGAACAACCTTAGCATGCTTAGCTTTACTTGGTATGGAAGACTTACCTTGAGCCTTCGTAGAGTTAGGCTTACTTGCCAATTGGGAAGATGTAGTTGCCTTGTTTATGTATCCAATTCCAGTAATATCATAAGAGATCCTTTGTGCATTTCAAAATTCATCAATCTTTTGTGAATTTGCATAAAATTTCTTAAAAGACAGATGGGCATTAGCAAATTTAGTTTCAAGCTTTTTCACATTTTCTTCAAGTGCCTTTTTGAACCCCTCTCTGTCATGTGCATCTTTCTTAAGGAACTTAACTTTATTAGTCAAGCTTAATCTGTGTGTCTTCAATTGATTAACTTCAACTAGAGCATCAATGTTTTCCTTTTTCAGAACTTCAACTTCATCCAATACCTTTTTCAACTTTATTCCCAGTTTGATATTGACTTTTCTCAATTTGTAGTATTACTGATAAAGTTGATTATAGGCCAATTGGAGCTCACTCTTATCTTCTTCATCAGATTCTCGTTCGTCTTCTACGAGAGACCCCGTAGTACCATCAAACTCGTCGGATTTTTTACATTCATGGGGCTTTGATGAAGATTTAATTGACTCAGATGAAGAAACTGTAAAAGCCGTGAAGTTCTCATAACCATCCTCTGTGTCAAATTCTTCTTCTTTTTCAATATTACTCCATGTGATAGTTAAGACTTTGTTTCCTTTGTTCTTCTTCTTGTTAGGACAATCATGTGCAATCTATCCATAGCCATGACACTCAAAGCATTGTTTCTGACCAGACTTATCAAATGATTTCCTCACAAACTTAGTCTTGTCAAAATATTTTTCTTTATTTTTATCAACAGAAGAAGATTGGCCTTCTTGTTTCTTTTTAAAATTTTTTTAAAATTTTTTGACAAAAATAGCCATATCTTCGAGACTCATTTCCGAGTCACTATCATTAGCTTCATTCACGCTTTCCTTGGCGAAATTCAAAGCAATGCTTTTGTTCCTTTTCGATCGAATTTTATAACATACCTTTTCTCATCAAACATTGTATGAAATAACAAAATAAGTTCAAAAGGTTATTTATAACAAAATAACTTCAAATGGTGAAAAATAACTCTTGAACAAACTTTTTTCCTTCTTCTGAGTAACTCTTGAATACATTTATGTTAGAAACATAAAATTATCGTGATATAGTATGAACTCTTCATTGCTCTATTAATTTATTATGTGCACAACAAATTGAAAAACCTAGCCTTTGTCTATGTTTTATCCAAAAGACTAAACACTACAATATTAGGTCAAGATGTAATGGCTATGAGCAATATTGTACAATCCAAGACAGATGAGAGAACAAATCATTCAACAAAGAACACAAACTTTTTACCGTGGAAACCCTAACGGGGAGAAAAACCACGTGTTCTTTTTATCGGATAAAGACCATGCATTATAACTTGTAATTTAGACGGTTACAATATTTTTTACAATCAAAACCTATCAACTCCTTGATCTAATGATAATCTACATCTTGCTCGTATCCACGATTCACCATCACCATGCTTGACCATCGTTCAGATCCCTTTAGAATGAATTTTGCACCTTGAACTCCTTTAAGGCTTTCGATCTCTTCAATTGAGTTGAAGAAAATTACTACTAAGACATGTTTTTGAGCTTTTTAGAAGGTGAAAAAATCTTCTCTCAAAGCATTTAAAGTGTGGCAGCTTCAATTAGGTCCGATGAAGTGTGCTGGGTCTTAAATAGGCACAAAAACTCTAGTGGCACGAATCTCGAGAATTCATATTTCTTGTAGCTCGATCCTGCAGGATTAATCTCAGATTTGTATGTCCACTGTTTTTGCCATTGACATCCCATGACATCCTGTGAGGATCTCGCGAAGTCATGCCCATTTTGCATGCTCACTGTTTTTACCATCGACATCCTATGACATCTCGCAAGGAACCCGTGAAGTCTTATTCTATATCCAGCACACTGTTTTTGCTCTCGAGATCTCTTGAAATCCATCGACGTCTCTCGAAATCCCCTTTATCAGTCAAGATATATTATACAAGTCTCTCTTAGTACGAGTTTGCATAAATAAGTTTTAAATCCAATCCAAATGCTTGTGATTGATATTCCAGTTTATCAAATTACATCAAACATGACTTGTCATGAAATTTAGTCAACTACATAACCTTACAATAACTCTTGAAAAAAATTATCGACTATAAGTTAGGTTCAATAGATTTTCATGTTCTTGAGTACAACCTTGGTGCAATAGTAAGTTTGTTCCATTGCAACATGAGTGTCACAAATTTAAAATACGAAAATTGCCCCTTCGCATACAACTGGTTACTTATAAACTCGAAAAGTGGCAGGAGTTTCTTTTTTTTATACTGAGTTGTCGTTTAGATTTTCAATTTTCATGTTCCAAAAATTTCTGATAGAAATCAAATCACCTCCTTATATACAATCCTCAATTCGAAAGGAATCAGATATAGAACCCCCGATTCCAAAGAAATTAGATATCTGAACTAAAATTATGTATATTATTATTACTAAGAGACTTTACCAATTGCATTAGATAACCTCTTCATTGCGTCTGAATATCTCATAACATAAATAAAATCCGTAGAAAAGAGAATATTGGTAATTTAAAAGTCTAAAATGCAAAAAAAAAAAAAAAATCAAATTTTATTTTAGCATCATTTGTACTATTATAAATAGCAAAACATTATTGTGTCTTTGAACTTGAAAAAAGATTTTTAAAATAAAATATATATACATGTAAAGTGATCATTGGTTTTTTGTAACTTTATATGTTATCATTAATTTCTATTGATAAGGATAACATCCTTTGTGTAAACTTGAATTTTAAACTTTTTTCATTTTAAATTTCAATTTATCTTTATCTGATTGTAATCTGTCTATAGATACATAAATAACAAAACGTATGTTTTTAGTTTTTTGAGGCCAAAACTCTCAATTCATTATTTTCAAATTTTTAGCTTTTTGAAATATTGATATTCACAAGTCCTTAGATGTTTTAATCTTATTGGTCACCAACACGAAATAACATAAAATAGAATAATAAATTATAAATGGGGTAAAAAATCAAATTGTCCGTTATTTCCGAAACGGGTCAGTGTAGTCTGGTATAGACCGGTACAAGCCGGTAAGTTCACTGGTGTGGTGTCTAAACCTTTTTGCACCATATAGGCATTGGTGTGGTACGTAACAGATCGTATCGGCCGGTGCGGTGCAAGATTAATAACTATGATCATGTATTGACTTCCCTTGCACGTTGTTCTCTTAGTTTTTTTTGTGGACGTCCATGTCCCTTTAAATCTCATCTAGCTAATGCTACAAAATTTTAATAGATTCAACCTTTTATATTTTTATTTTCGTATTTAAACTTGCTGTTGAAATTTCTTAGACCACGAAAGTTGGTTCTTAATGTCTCTTCCAATGCATAATATTTTTCCAGGGAGGGGGCATTTTTTTTTTTTTGTTGCTTTTGTGTGATAAAAATCAACATTTTACTTACTAGCAAAAACAAAAATTAAAAATATAAAGTAACTTTTTCATTTTTATTCCTCCTTTTCTCGAGACCTTTTTAGAATTTATTTTTTCTTAATTTATGAACCATACCACGTGACATGATTCTTAATTATAAGTTTCATAGCTAAAAATGGTTTATCATTGGATATAGACTTCACATAACTCGAGTCACAAAGAAAAAGCTACTCAAGCTATCTAAGAATTAGAATAAAAATCTGAAAATAAACATATATTAAAGAAAAATCATGTTCTCAAACTTTTTTTTTTCTTTTTTTTAATAACCGTGCTATGCACGGTATTAATGCTAGTTTTAAAAAAAATGGTTAATTACAAACAAACTTCCTGAACTATAACCCAGTAGCATTGAGACCCTCTAAACTCTAAAACACAACAAATTGACCCCTTCAACTATCAATTTATATCAATCAACCCCTTCTGTTAGTAACTCATTGGGAAAATTGATGAAAATTTATTATTTAATTTGTACATATTCACAAAAATATGATTTTATACCTAAATTGATATTCTTTTGTTATAATAATTGCTTAATAATTGGAATATCCCTTGAAGGGCCTTGTAAATAAGGGGTAATACAAGGAGTATTCCAGTCATTAGACAATTATCACAAAAGAAGAATGTATTTTAGGTACAAATTAAACTTTCGTGAACATGTCCAAGTTACATGGTAATTTTTCATCTACTCTCATGATAAATTGCTAATGGATTGCTAACAAAAAGGCTTGATTGATATAAATCGATAATTAGATGGGTCAATTTGTTACGTTTTAGAGTTTAGGAGGTCTTCATGATTCTGAATTATAGTTTTGGAGGTGTGTTTATAATTAATCCTTAAAAAAATAACAAATCGTTGTAAATACTGATACTATTACGTGGCTCTATGTCAATTCGGCCCACATAAATTTAGCTAAAATGAGACATGTTAGAGGCGATGCCTATGCTGTAACTTGGCTAGTGCAATTACTCACTAGGAAATAAAAATGACAAGGTGGATAGATAAACTTAGTAATGACCGTTGAATTTGGTATCTAAAATCTCATATATATAATGTAAGATTTCAACTAATGGTTGCATAATTTAAAAGCGCACCTTAACCATTGTACTATGCAGGTCATTTAATACACCAATAGGAAGTGAAAGATTTGGAATGAAAAATTAGTTTTATTTTGTTTGGATAATTTTTAAAGAGGGAAAGGTAAATGGCTAAGAGTGGTGAGAGGCATAGTTGTTAAAATCATATCAGCCAGCTTACCGTTTTTGTTATTAGTATAATCCGTACAGGTACATTTTCAGGTACCATTTCGAATTTATCATTATAAGTATTATATATTTATGAAAATATATATATTTGCTTACGAAAACATAGATTAAATGTGTTATCCAACGTAAATTTATATTTAAAAATATTTAAAGTTATATAAATTGTCTAGTATATTTGTAACATAAAGTTCCACTACAAATTAATCAACAAATACAAGAAAATTAAATTATTTTAAAACAAATTACATAAAATCCACAAATTACACAAAATTTAGTACCATACCGCCCAACACAACTGGTATCGACCGGTATTTGTCAGTACCTTGATCCGCATCGAATTTAACATTCTTTATACCATTTTATGACTGGTACAATATGGATCACCCGATACCATTGATTACATTATAAAAGTGTAATTACAAGTTCTTAACTTTGTGTTTGTTAGTATTAAAATAATTATAAATAGTTTTACTTAATTTACTTTTGATTCTAATAGATTTTGTTGAGCATTTTGTAGGCTTTTAGATAAAAGGGGGAGCAAACCCACATGGAAAGAAATGAATCTTCATTGATTGGAACTCACCCATAAAGACAAACATCAATTTTTCAACAACTCCACCAAAACAAGCAATCAATGTTTTTGTTTTTAGATAAAAGAGGGAGCAACCTCACATGGAAAGAAGACAATTGACATGGAAAGAAGGCAATTTACATGGCAATTGACATAGAAAGATGACAATTGACATGGAAAAGAAGGCAACTCACATGACAATTGACATGAAAATAAGGCAATTGACATGGAAAGAAGACAAAAGAAGAAATTAATAATTAAAAAAGGGAATAATGCATCATTGTAGGGAATGGATGGCTTCATCTTATGAGTCTAAAAATAGTAACACCAAGACCAAGAGAGCCAGCAAGGAGGCAAGAGAGAGAGAGAGAGAGAGAGAGAGAGAGAGAGAGAGAGAGAGAGAGAGAGAGAGAGAGAAAGCTAGAAGAGGAGGCAAGAGAGAGAGAGAGAGCTAGGGAGAGAGTCCGGCCTTTGGTAGAGGCTTCTCCCTTAGGGGTTTCTTTCTGAGAGTTTATTTCTCTTCCATTGTATGTTGTTTTGTATCAACTCTATTTATTTATAAAGCTTTTTTCTTCTATGTCTAGACTTCTCAATATTAGTAGTTAGTTTTATTCTTTAAACCAATTGAAAAGATCGCTTGACCGAATTGGGATGATCGATTAAGGTTTGTCTTTTTATTTCAGATTCATTTGAAAACTTAGTGTTTTGCACACGTTGGGTATAGTGTATGCTTGGGCACGCACACGTATATTTTATGCAAGTAATGATTTCGTGTGAGTTTCGACCAAATTAAGTTTACGAGTAGTGTAATTAATATGGGAGTAGTGTAAAAATAAAGTAGATGCTAGTTTATTCTACACTTTTTAGATATTTATAAATTTTATGCAGGTACTCTGTCTAGTATGTTTTTATGTCAAACCTCTAGTGAGGAGCTAAGACCCTTAATCCTAATCTGGAATAGATTGAGTTATATTCATGAATAATTGATATTTAGTTCCTTTAAAAAATTTAGACTTTTAATTATGTTTGTAATACCTTATGCCTTGACAAAGCAGTCAGTATATGCAAATCGATGGTGAGAGTCTTCGATTTTAATTTAATAAGTTTCTAAGCTAGAACATTTAAAAACATGTGCCTTTAATTATGCTTGTTACACTTATGCCCTGACAAAGCATTGCCAAGTGTTTACAAGTTGATGGTGAGGGTTTTATGATTTTAATGTCATATTCTAGTGATTGATTATTTTGAATATACCCATCTGATGATTTATGAGGTCCAAGTAGGCTAAACTATTGATAGTCGGTAAATCTGTATTGATCATTCCCAAGTAAGTCAAGTGATTAAATCAATTGAATTCAAGACTGTTTTATTTTGTTATGGTTTTGTTAATGTCTAGTTTAGCAACCTCCATCTCAAAACTATAAAAAGATTTTATTTTTCTTTTGGGTACGTTTGCCATTCGATTTTAACTACTATATCCGTTCTCTATGGTTTGACCCCGATCTTACTAGGTTTTTTTTTATTATGCACTACTTCGTTGCACCTGTTATTGGGTGTTTTAAGTAGATCAAGAAACCAACCGGTACTATATGATATTGATAACTATGGTGAGAGGACTAACTTCTTAATCATCTTTTTTTCCCTCCCTCCTCTTCTAAAATTAAAAGAAAATGGAAAGGAAGTGAAATGCGTGTTATTACTTTATTTTAAATGCCAATATATTTATCAATCTATGACAAAAAAGGGGTTTTATACATATCTAATCTAATATGTAATTATAAAAGTTGTGTTTGTAACCCAAGGTGTAACCCAATAAAGATAAAGATCAGTTGTGAATCCAGACATTCTGAGTTCAAAACTTGGTAACCCTTTAGGCTAAGTCAGGAAAATAGTTGACGGGCACGTAAACTAGTAGGGGCACTCTTGATCATGCGCACACAAAAAAAAGCAAAAACAAAAGTAGCGGTTGCCCTTAACTTTTATCTTTGCTATGTTACGCCTACTTGAAACTTTTTATTCTTTTATATTTTTAAAATGTCACATTATAGGGATAGTGAAGGATGATCCATTCTGTTTTATTTAGATAAGTTTCCTTTCTTATAATTTATAAAGAAGTGTAATTTGAAAAAATTTATCTTTAGAAAAAATTAGGATTAATTTTACTTTACCCCATTTGTTAATGAGAAAATCACATGCACCCCACATACTTCAAAATCCTACACTAACATCCCGTGGGATCTAGACTAAAGTGCAAACTATTAGCAGGGCTAAATGTTAATGTTAAAAGTAAAAATATATTCTAAAAAAATCTTGTCTATGACTTTGGTAAAGGATAGTTATAGGCCCAATATTGTGATAGTTCTGACTATAGTTATGTGCAATCACAAAGCATGTCAAGATAAGTAAAGTAAATCAAGTACACAATTGACACAAGATATTTTAGCTGAAAAATCCTAACTGGGTAAAAAACCACAAAACCTAGTCTAGCCAACTAAGCATGATCAACAAAGAATATAAAAGAGTTAACTCATAACCCAACCCTGGATACTCCCAATCCACAAGTGTTGAATCCATGCACTTGCGGGTGTGCTCTTCTTGTATTGATTAAATCCCACGATCACGTATCTCTCCCTTGATATGATTCTTTAATACTTGATTGAGTGTTGAGCTTGATTACACATTTGGAATTATCTAAGAACTGAACTCAAATCTATCACCGTCTTGAACTTCTTCAAGATATCAATCAGTAAAGATGAAGATTGATCTTGCTAAGAATGTAGTTTAGAACCTCTTCATGGTATGTAAAAAGCTTTAGAATAATTTTTTTAATAACTCCGCTCTTATAGAAACCCTTTGAATCTAAAGCAATTGTGTATTCAATTTTTTCAAAAGTTTTAGTCTCCTTGGACTTATTTTTTGGCCTTCCCATAATCTTATATCTATAGATGATGTAAATGAGGGTTTCTAGGCTTCCATAATGGTCAAAACCAACTTTTCCATATTTCTAAGTTTGGAAATCTCATGCATCTCGCGGCTACAAGATCCAGTGAGGTCCAGCAAAAGTCTAGCTAGGTCCGGTGACGTCCAGCGAAAGTCTAGTGAACTTTATTGAACAGAGACCCTCTTTGTTTCTTCCAGCAAGCCCCAACGATGTCCAGTTAGATCATTGAATTGCATAACTGAACAGCTCTCAAAAAGTTATATACAATCGATATATTATGGACCCAGTAGCACTTCTGGTTTAAGAGGTATGACCTTCTAAAGTTTTAGCTCTGCGTGCTTCAGTAGCTTGTACCACAGCTTTAGTAGCTTATACTTTGACAGCATCCTCTTGAAACTTTTACCCAAATTGTATCCGAAATTCTCCAATTTAAGTACACTCATGTACTTCTTAGCATATGCTTGGATGATAGACACTTCAGCTCACATACTAGTCTTGATTTCTTATGACTTACAACTATTCTAAGCATTCAACTATGATTACATGAAAAAATTGCAAGATACAAAGAAATTGTTTTAGTCTACGGAATTTAGCCAACTATATATCATTTTCTTTATTTTAATTTCCTATCTATTATACTTTATTAGATACACCATTATTTTCCTTCCACGCTTTCTCTCTAATTTCTGTCACTAAAAAAACAAACCTCTCTCTCTCTCTCTCCATATATTCACACTCTCTCCATAGAAATGGTATCAGATATGATAGCAAAATGTTAAACAGATGCAAGTGGTGGTGATGATGATCATAATAGTTTCCACAAATCCGTTAACAAGCGATATGTATACTTGCTTAAGAGAAGCACTACGTGTAGGCGCTGCGGATGGTCATGCACCGCCTGATCACTACCACGTTAACAACTGGTAGGCCCAGGCTGATGTGGTGGTGATCAGGCAGCATCTGACCTTCTATTGCACCTGCTCGTAGCATTTTCCACTCGCTTAATTTATATTCTTTAGCAAAATCATTTTTCTTATGTTGGGCTAACAAGAAGAAACAAAGTAGAATAACAAAAAAAATACAGGGACACTAAAAAAAGAAAAAGAAAAAGAGTAGAATTGAGAAACAAATATGTACGGGTCTAACTAAATGGCTTGATAAAACATTCTCAAAATATAGAAAATGGAAAATAGCCAATGCCTATAAATCATTCAATTTAACAAAACTAAATGGAAGCATTATCGAAAATGATATATTGGATAACACATCTCCATAAAATATGCTGAGACTTCCTATGAATTTCACAAGAAAAGGTGGTGCAAAAAAGTGTCAAACACCTTGCAAGATAAACAGAAGCCACAACAGAGGTAAAACAGGCCACGAGAGTGGGCGAGTGTTGTTTGTAAAAATATACCGCGAGTGAGAGCATTTTTAGAGCATGCGTGCACATAAACATTAATATTGTAATATCCTAAACCTCTATTGATTTAAATTAATGTGAATTCCTAGTGTATGCATTGTTTAATGTAAATTATTTCATCATTTAGGTCAAAAATGACTAATAAGAACTTGTGTTGTAATTTAAGCCCATGGGGTGAGACACATGAGATTATTCCCATGTGTATCACTTTTATACACCCTTATACACACAAATCACACACACCCACAACCGGTTGAGAGAAAAGAGAGGGAGAAGAGGAGAAGAGAAAGAGGAAAGGGAAGATTGAAGGAAGAGGAAGCTTGGAGAGTCTTCACCCAAGCTAAGGAAAGCCATTGAAGGATTTGGGCAAGTTTGAAGAAGGTAAGGTTTCATTTCTCTCTTTACAAGTTATGTATGTAAATGTATCTATCTTGTTAGGTTGTGTTGTTGAGTTGTTATGGAGGACTTCTTTGAGTCTCAAATTGTTCAAACCTAGAGTGTTGTAAGCCCCATTAAAAGATTTAAGAGTTTTGGGATGAAATTTTCAAATTATGCAAGTTAGGGCATGGGTTCCTAAAACCCCAGATCCTTTTGATTTACTTATTGGCTTAACTTCATTTTGAGGTATTGTAGTCTTCTTGGGTCAATCTTTTAATCCTAGAAGCATTGTTAGAGTTTGGGGTGGTTTGGATTAGAAAATCTAAGGCTTAGAGAACCCATTTTCGAACCAAAATGTGCAGAGTTTAGGGGTGACGACGGGCCATTCGAACGGGTCGTTGACAACAGAATTTGGAGTGGCTTCGGGTCATTCGGACGGGTGTTTGAACGGGCTAGCCGTTCAGATGGGTGTTCAAATGGGTTGTTGACAGCAGAATTTGGAGTGGCTACGGGCCGTTTAGAGGGGTGTTTGAATGGGTTGCTGTCAACTCTAACACTGTTTAGTAAAATGGGCATAAATTGCACTAGAAAAGTCAGATTGATGCACCGTTTAAAGTGTTAGAAAGTAGACTCATATACCTTTGTACCCATATAAAGTTTGTTCTCTAATTCCTTATATATTGATAGATATGGAAGTTTAAATTTGACTCAAAACTATGCTGAAAACCTTATTTTTCCAAAATGTTACCCCGTTTTTCCTGAGACCTAACTTCTTCCCTCGAAATGTATTTTTAAGCCATGACCTTTTAAATTAAAGGCCTTTAAGCCTAATTTCATATAGGATGAGCCTTGTGTGTGAATCTTTTGTTTGGGGTGGTTGGGACACGATGAAAGGATTGATGTTCTGGGTTTCATACTTCACCCTCAACCTTATGTTCTCGTTTTATGTTGGGGCCTTGCCCTAGAGTTAGTCTCGCTCTTCCATGGTGAGAATGAGGGGTTGGTGAGTTAGGGTCGAGGGATTTATGTGCTTAGTCTCGATTTATATGTTATTGCTTACCTTAGAACCTTGTATTGATATTTTTATACTTCTACGTACACCTTGTGTAAGAACACTTTGTTTATCACCCATTCAATCGGAGAGAGGTGAGTAATGATATGCTATGAGTAAAACTCTATTATTTTTCAAATGTTTTAAGCTCACTTCTATATCATGAATGTTTTCCACATGTTTCAATGCATCAATGATAATGTTCAAGTATAAATGTCATGCTTTGAATTACATACAAACCTTACCTATGATATGAATCCCAACCTACAAACAAGAACGTTCATATAAAGTAGATGTAAGATTCCTAATATACGACTCTAACTCAAGGTCTTTTCATGGCGAGACTTTGATTTAGCCCGATAGTCCTAGGATGGGGGACGTGAAATAAACTATTGACATGTAAGGTCTTTTGTGGTAAGACCCTAAACTAGCAATGATGGTCCTACGGTAGGGGACACGAAATAATCTATCGTCATGTTGGGAAATGTCCCTTGGCTTAAAAGTCTAGATGTGACCTTTATGGTTACTATAACTGATAATAGCTCTTATGATTGACTTAAAAAGTCTATGTGTGACCTTTATGGTTACTATAACTTAGTCTAGCTCTTATGTTGGCATAAAGAGCCTATGCGTGACCTTCATGGTTATTATGTTGGCTCAAAGAGCCTATGCGTGACCTTCATGGTTACTATATTGGCCTAAAAAACCTATGCGTGACCTTAAGAGCCTATGTGTGACCTTCATGGTTTCTATGTTAGCCTAATGAGCCTATGCGTGACCTTCATGGTTACCATATTGGCCTAAAAAGCCTTATGTGTACCGTGCGGCTGAGACCAAGTGCCCAGAAAGGGGGTAGGCAGGTGCAAGCCAGAGCGGACAATCTAATGTTGGCCTAAAGAGCCTTATGTGTACCGTGTGTCTGAGACCAAGCGCTTGAAAAGGGGTAGGCAAGTGCAAGCCAGAGCAGAATATTTAATGTTGGCCTAAAGAGCCTTATGTGTACCATGCGACTGAGACCAGGTGCCCGAAAGGGGGTAGGCAGGTGTGAGCCAAAACGGACAATATTGTGTTGCGTACTCGAATAGCTCAAGCACTCCCAAGGGAGTAGGCAGGGCGAAGTGTTACCTTCACAATGCATTTAAAACCGTGAGGTAGGCACATGCGTGACATAAAGCGTCAAAGCGGGCAATATTGTACATGATTAAGATCTTAGCCTAAAGAGCCCTATATATGACTTTTAAGGTTACTAATGCGGTGCCTAGCTTTGGTATAGAGACGCAACACACTTATGCTCTAGAATGAGAAATATGATTTGTTCAAATACTTCACGACAAGTTACGTATGTTTCCACAAGTACTAATGCCCCGATATATCTCTCATTTCTACGAAATTATGCTATGCTCTTATAATATCATGCCACAACATGTTTATGACAGCTATGTTATGCCTTACGAAATCATGTTATGCGTTATGTCTCACTCCTATGATGTTATGTTCGAAGTGTTATAGTATTTCAATATGATATTTATGTTATCTACGTTTCCAAAGCTATACTTTATAAGTTACTAAGAATGATAACATTTGATGTGCCTAATATTATGTGGCGAGCAAAGTTATACGTTTACCAAATATGATACATTATGCTTATGACAAGTCATGTCATGCTCGAATAGTTTCTGCTACAACACACCTACCTCTCTTCTTTAACATTATGTTTTAGAAATGATAAAATGTTTTAATACAAAAGCCATGTCTCATGTGATTTTAAGATTTTACTTATACGTCTTTAAGTTCATGTCACATTTGCATAAATGTATTTCTATTGTCATATACATTAAATATAAATATTGGTCTATGGTATTTTATACTCATGCATTATTGTTATTCACTAAGCATTAGCTTACGTTTTCTAAAAATATTTTCAGGTGACCAAACTGGGAGGTCTTGAGGGAGGCCTATTATGTGGATATTTGGACCGCGGCTCACGGAACTTATGTTATGTATTGATATAGGGATTGGACCCTAATTTTTTGTAATATTATAATGTTATAACTGTGGTGGCCTGTGACAAGCCCATCTTATGAAATGTTTATGTTTTAGAGATTAGGTACTGCTTTGCTATGTATGACACATGTTTTACTTTACGTTTATAAAGTTTTAATTCCATAATTATGTAATCTTTAAAGATAAATGCACGGGTGTTCAACCGGGTTATGTAATGCGGTTTTGGGTAGCTAAGCTACTGGCCGGTCATGCATCCTAAATCCGTATAGATCGGATCTTGGGCGTTACAAATATATCTAAATATAAATATATGGATACATATATATATATATATGCATTTTAATAATTTTTAATTTTTCTATGCATCAATTTCTTCCCAAAATACCTAAATATATAATATTTAAAATGAATAAAAATATAATAATCACAAAAGCCATTTCTTTGCTTAACTACAAAAAGTTCTATCTATTTTTATCCAAAGATGGTGATAAGAGACATGTTACTTTATATTTTAATAGTGTAATAATACAAATAATAATGTTTAAACTACAATTTGAGAATTTGACCATTTAAGTTGGTAAATTTTACAATAATTTGCTCTCAATTTGCCAGTTCAAGGATTGCAATGCAGTGCCTACATCTAGTTAGGAGAAGGAGGTTACTTACGTTAGTACTCTCTTTCTTTTCCTTAGTACCACATAAAAAATGGCAGCAATCATGTTATGTATTTTATTCAATTAATGATTAATTAAAATTTAACAAGTATAAGTAAATATATATGTATTAAAATTAGAAAATGTGACCCATAAACTTTTTAATATTTTTTTATTTCTAAAATAACAAAATGTCATATTATCAACATCTCATCAAAGGTAGCCTAATATATTTTTATAAAAAAAATAGAAAAAGAGAGCTGCTCTTATGTGCATGCAAAACATCTCTGGGCTTGCCTTCAGAAACTTAAAATAATTTGTAGCCAGAACTAGAAGCTCCCTACCACAATCATACATGCCAGAAAGCCGGACTGGGTAATTGAAGTTCGAGAGGGTGGGGAATGAACACAAAGGATTGGCTTGGTTGGTCAACTCTACCTACTATAAAGAATGTCGGAAACCCTGCATATGTATGTAATTTGAAACACATCTCTCACGGGAAAAAATTCGCTGTACTCTTGAGCCAAAAAAATGGCGGCAGTGGTCTTCTTCTCCACTTTCATTCAGGTGAAGAACCAACTGAGATTTGAGAGTGCCTGATCAGTGATTGGGGCTCAATGACTCTGAAGATTTTGTGTGCCATTCGTTAAATTGGAAAGTTTGTACCAACATGAATGGTTTGAACGAGTCGCAAGTTTAATGCGGTTTTGAGTAGTTTAGTGCCATTTTTTTTTATATAAGCGAATCTGGACTTTTTTGTGTACGGATTCCTGCATCAACCAGTTAAATCGGTCGATGTGGTTTGATTTTTAAAACACAGCCCTATAAAATGTGTCGAAAGTAAAAAATGTGGGAGAGGGATAAGGAAAAATGCTTAAAATAGACAAAACACTTTATCACCATTATTTTGGTTTTACCAGTGTCTCAAATATGAATCTTAGACATTTAAGATTGAAAATTTTAAGATATTATTTTTGCTCAGAAATATATTTTTTTCGCTCAGGAATATTATTTTCATCCCAACTTCTATTGGCTTGTAAAGAAAGCTACTGCTTGTATAAATGAAACAAATGAAAATAAGATGATTGCATTAAAGTTTGATATCACTATCATGTGTTACTCATGATTGGTGAGTGATACATTTTTATGTGCACAACATTTTTTACTAGACATTTACCATTCGTTACTATAGGTCCATTCATCCTATTGAGTCCCATAATTGCTAATACGTTACTCTAAAACATGGAAATAAATTAATGTTTATTGCTGACATGCCATTGGAAATAATTGCCGGCTCATTTGGTTGATTCGGTTTTTATTTTTCATTTTCTAATGTTTTGAGCATTTTGGTTTTCAATAATTTGGACAAAAATATATAGGTTCAGATTGACCATGCATGGTCAAATTGAGAAAATATTAAGTATAACGGCAATGTCAAGTCATCATGCTGATGTGGTATCAAAAGTCAATAGAATTACATTAAAATATAATTTTTATCTTTATTACCTAGAATTAAGGAGTTAGTTAGGATATTTTATCTATACTATCACACTAACTGATATGACATCTCATCAAAATATACATATGTAGATATATTTTATTGATTTGTGATACTACATCAATAATAATGACGTGGCATCACTGTTGCGTTGAAGATTTGCTCGCCAAACTACAAATTCAATCCAATTTTGTAACATACCTTTTCTCATCAAACGTCATATGAAATAACGAAATAACTTCAAATGGTGAAAAATAACTCTTGAACAAATGTTTTTCTTCTTCCGAGTAACTCTGAATACATTTATGTTAGGAACATAAAATCATTGCGACATAGCATGGACTCTTCATTACTCTATTAATTTATTAGTGTAGGGATGGTGATCTGGCACGATGACACTTGTTATCTTCCCCAACCCTGCGGCGAGGGTTTACTCATGGCCGGGAATCAATCTCATTATAAAAGTGTAAGAGTAAGGTTATCTACCTTTTACCTACTTAGATTCTACTGTAAGCGAAACACTTGTGCATTGGCTACCACCTTTTTTTTAATGAGTTCTCGCTTTTGCTTTGTTATTCAAAATCTTGTAACTCTCTTTTTTAAATGCCATGCATTCAACACCCAAATGTTACTCCATATATACATACATACATACATACATATAAATATGTATTTATTTTAACAGTTCATCATAAATATGCACAAGGTTAATATTATATAAACAAAAAATTTATATAAAATAATGTGTCTTAATGAGAGTTCTTTATTTCAAAATACATATTCATCATAATAATTTTTAATTATAAAATAGTTACTGCCACATCGCTTTGTATGTTAATTTTGTATGAATTTTTTGTAAGACTAACATTTTTCAAAACAAAAATACTGTCATCCCATGATCTGGTAAAACTTTCAAATTTTCTTTTAATAGCTGCTTTTCAAACTTCTATTGTTCAACAATTGTGCATAGGAAAATTTTAGTCTTACAAAAAATTCATAAAGCATTAGCATACAAAGTAATAAACTTTATTAATTACGGATCTTATGGGTCTCTTATGATTTTGAGGCAAAAAAGAATCAAATGAATAAACTTTTCAACCATAAGTAGAACTCATTATAGTGTAGTTCGTGTGTACCTTCTTGTTGGTGCAACGGACTTCAGCCCAAAAATATTAATGCACGGTTAATACTCAAAATAATGTTGCTATACTCCTCCATCTAATTCCACGTCAGTGTAATTAAGCGTGTGTTATTTATAATCTAAATCTCCACTTAATTTTCATTTTAACGAATTGTATGCGGATATAGCTTTCTCAAAAATAAAAATAAAATACTCCTCTGTCTAACATGGATGGGCCCTACCTCGACAAAAAGAGCTTTAAATGCAATTATAGCGAGCTCTATGCATCTACTAGCATCAGTCCGTAAGATTAATTAATTACGCAATCACAAAAACTCATGGTTTTATGTTACTTTTGGAAGCTATTATTTTCAACGCCATTTTTCTCCTCCTCTCTTGGATAGGGTTGCTGTGAGAGGATGAGAGAACTGGTGCGCAAATAATAATTTTTATTTTTTCTAGCAGATTTTAAAGAGACCTTTCTTCTCTTTTTTTCATTTTTTTTTTAGGTAAGTGAGAGGTTAATATGTCAACTCTGGAAAAAGGGGAGAGCGTATCAAACCATAACCACAAGTATGGGTCGAGCCGCCAATACCATCGGACAAGACTAACCCACTCCTCAACTCAATTTTAGAAGTGAAAAATTTAATCTTTATCTATGTTTTGTCTAAGAGACTAAAACTTACAATATTGGTTCAAGATGTTATGACAATGAACAATATTGTACATAACAAGACACAAAAAAAAGCAAACCATTCAATAGGAACACATCAGTCTTTTGCTGTGGAAACCTTTAAATGAGAGAAAAATCATGTGTCCCTTTTGCCGGACAAAAATTATGCACTATATCTTGTCGTTCAGACAGTTACAAGACTCTTTACAATCAAAACCTATCAACTCCATAATCTAATAATTGTTTTGACCTTGCTCGTATCCACGATTCACCGTCTCCGTGCTTAATCACCGTTCAGATCCCCTTAAAATGGATTTTACGTCTTGAACTCCATCAAGACTCTTGATTTCTTCAATTGGATTGAAGAAGATTGTTGCTAAGATTCGTTTTTGAGCTTCTAGGAAGGTAGGAAATACTTCTCTCTAGGAGTTTTTGTTTAGCAGCTCATATCAGGTTTGGAAAAGTGTGATGGGCTTTAAATAGGTGCAAAAACCTCAGCGACGCGATTTTCGAGAAATTTGATTTCGTTCAGCTAGCTCCCGCAAGGTCTCGCAAGGATCCCGCAAAGTGCATCTCGCTCCCGCGAGGATCCCGCGAGCTCAATTCTAGATTTTGACGTGCTCACTATTGTTGCCCTTAACCTCCTATGACACCCCGTGAGGGTCCTGCGAGGTTCTGACCAATCTGCATGCTCACTGTTTTTGCCTTCAAGATCCTACGACATCTTGCGAGCTTCATGTTTTGCAGCCAGCACACTGTTTTTACCCTTGACATCTCTCGAACTTCATTGACATCTCTCGAAAACCCTTTCAATAGCCAAAATGTGTCATACAAGACTCTTCTAGCCCGAGCTTGCACGGAGAAGCTTGAAAGTCCTTCCAAATACTTGAGATTGATGCCCAAGTCCCCAAAATACATCAAACAAGACGTGTCACGAAATTTAGTTAATTACATAAATTTACAAGAAGAGTAGGTTAAATGTTTAAAGTTAGCCACAAAGTTACTTCGCTAAATGTTAGAAGAGTGGGTTTTAGTTTTGGTTGTTGTGGAGTAATTGAAAGTTCAAATTCGATTATTTCAAACCAACAAAAACAACACGAACTAATACTTACTTTTTTGGTGAGTACTTGGATTATAAATACACAAAGTATCTAAAAAATATTAAAAGTTAAAAAATATTTAGAATTTTAAATGATTTTTCACTCCATTTTTTTTAATCTATGTTAGCTGAACAATTTTTTATTTTTATTTTTATTGGTGTTTGTTTGGAGATTGGGAGTGTGATAATCCATTCCGACTCCCTCGGTTGCCATCCATTACCCTATCAAATTAAGCAATGATCAATATTATCATTGAATTACACCAACATGGGAAGTTTCACAAAATTGGTTGATCAATGGATTCATAAACATTCGATGTGGGTACTTTTCTCATGGCAATCCTGTTTCCGGGTTCACGAAATTAGCCATTTGCCAATTTATATATCTCACATCTACAAATATAAATCTAAGACCCGCAATGCAAATTTATATATCTGCAAATATAAATTACTGGAAGAACAAAAATGGGTGCTTAAACTTCTGCAAAAGTAGCAAACCCTTAACTCTAGTTATACCCGAAACAAGAGTAGACGCATCATCCACATTTTAAGATACATAAAATGGCCAAAGCTATGCCACAGTCAATTAACTTGCCAGCAAGAGGGTTAGCCGTCTGGAACTGATTGATTTGTGTCATACTTTCTTATGAAATATATTGAAATTGGAAAGTTTAGTACACAAGTCATTACAGGCAGTCCATCTTCCAAAGGATGATGGGAACGAGCTAGAGAAGAGAATGATCTCATCTGAGTGCTCCTTCATTGAGCTGTCTCCGCCAAGTGGAAGAGTTTTTGGAAAGAAAAGACGAACTAAGTAAGAACTAACTTGCTGAGGAATAGGTCACTTAACCGTTTAGTCAAATTAAGACCTCTTAAACAATTACCATCTCAAGCTTTAACGGTTTTGGGTAGCCCTCCCAAACCAAAACAAAAAAAAATGAAGAACTGGAATGCCAAGTTTGAATGCGAGAGCTAACGCGATCAATGCTTACTGCTTTGTTCCTTTCAATTAGTTCACATACACAGTAAAAATAACAATCACAAGGTGAACGCCCATTGTTCTGTTAGAAGATAATTTTGATTGGTTGTCATATTTGAACTTTTTGTGATTCTAGAACAATCTAAAATAAAGGAAATAGGCCCCCACTCTTGGGCCATTTGACAATTTTTTTTCGAAATCTCTCGGTGACTTGAATATGAAAACACAGATTAACTACAAATTATTAAAGGCCATTTTTTTGTTCTCTAGATTGGTTGCACAGTCTATTTTTTTAACTGTGCTGGTTTCGAATCATTAGATTTAAATGTACGAAACCCAACAAATTCCCAAATCCATGATCAGTTTACAATAAATAGGACCTC
The DNA here is from genome assembly GCA_033060915.1 of Euryodendron excelsum. NCBI lineage: Eukaryota > Viridiplantae > Streptophyta > Magnoliopsida > Ericales > Pentaphylacaceae > Euryodendron > Euryodendron excelsum. Next base: position 20,912,492 of record CM065391.1, read on the forward strand.
TTCTTTAATTAATTCCGCTGTTTACAGTCCTCCCCCTTGCTGTTTACAGCCTGTTTGAAATTTGGGGAAGGAAGTAAAAAAAAGAAAAAGAAAAGTAGTTTCTCTTTCCTATTTGAGTTTGCAAATAAAAAAAAAAAATGGAAAGAAAGGAGAGAGAAAAAACAGAGAGATTGATTCGAAATTTTCTTTTGTTGTTTTCTTCCCTTCTCTGCTAAGTGTAATCAAACATGAAACGAATAGTAAACAATAATTTTTCCTTTTCTTCCTTTTCTCAAGTTCCATACAGGCTCTACAGTCCATATTTATTACCCTCTTTCATGCTTTTGATCAGTTTATATTTATCACCCTCCTTCCATAGATACGGACCACTTTTTTAGCTCAAACAACTATCAAGTCTCTCCTCCAATAGCCAAAACTAGAGACCCTAGAAAATCCATCAAGAAAAATCAGCAAAGCCAGAATCAAAATGCCAAAAAACAAGAGAAACAACCATCTTGAGTGACTTGCACAAATTAGTATTGGAGAATATTGCCAAGCACATAATAGCAAAGGAGTATAACTCGGTGAAGTCCGAGTTTGAGTCCACATGAAAAGATCATATTGACACTAAGAGTAAGCAGTTACCTCACGGAAGCTAGAGAACTAAAGAATTACTTTTAAAAAAAAAACCAAAAATCTGTTGTTTTAAAGAGTTTGTTTAGCTAAACTAAGACTAGTTGAAAATGGTTTTGTTAAATAAAAGGTCTCAGAATCAATTGATGCAAACAATTGAATCACCCGAAATCCCAATAGGGGTTTTAATGCCTCAAATTGTTGACTATGTCTTGAGCCTTTGATTTAGAAGCTTTAGTAATAAAAACGTGAATTCATTAACAATCAACCCTAGATTTGTAATCAAATCAAAGTCATAGATTCATACCATTGATTTGTGGAAACTCTATACCAAACTAAAGTTCGTGCATAGAGAATACCAAACTTAGTCAAGAATCTAAGTTTTCTGAAATATCTAAGATTTGATCCCCAATAATTAAGATGAAGAAGATGAAAACGTTGAAACCCTAGTTACCTCCATTTTTCTTCTAAGATCTTCAATTGATCTTCATAATTGTTCTCGAGATAAAATTTAGTTACTCATCACTATCGTAGATACGCAAATATATATTGAAATTGTATTAAAACTATTGAATCCAATTACAACGTATTAAAAAACTATGATAAAACTATTAAGAACTCTCAAAAGTACTTCAAGAACTCCTAAGAAAACTCTAAAGTTCATAAAAGAATCAACAACCCTTAATTTAGGCCCAATCTTGGCTTAAATAGGCAACAAATTATGCAATTTCTGTAACTCGTTCAAATGGCCTGCCTACGCATTGGAACGACTTCACACTCGTTCGAACAAGTATCGAATGGGCCTTCTAACAGGTTGTTCAAGCGTCAGAATCTTCTAACAGACATCAAACCTGATTCAAACACGGTTTTCCCTTCTCTGTTGTTTCAAACGGTTGCTAACCCATTCGAACGGCCAGTCGGCCCGTTTGAACGCCTTTGTGCTTGGCTGTTTGAGCGGCCTCTTTGTTTTTCGTCCGATTTTCTCATTTTTCATCCTGGAATCCTATTCGCATCAAATAAACTGAGTTAATGTCAAATTAAAGCTAAAAATACATATGTAATTTTAATCTAAGGCTAACAAAGAACTAATTAAGGCCCAGCAATTGCACTTTTAGACTACAATTGAGAAAAAAAATATTCTTCTAAAAGGACTTAAAGCATCATATGTGGACCTAGAGAGGGGGTGAATAGGTCTCTACTCATTTTTCAAGCAAGTGCAAGTAATAGAGAAACTAAATCAAACCACATACAACATCACAAGTAATAGACAAGACACAAGCAATTTTAGCATGGAAATCCTTGCAAGAGAAAACCACGGGGCCTAGCTCAGCTCCAACCAAGTACTATATTATAAAAAAAATGGTACAAGAGAGCTTACAACCCTTTACACTTGTTGAATCCTCAATAATAGGCTTGAATCTACACTATGTACATCTTCGAGTCCACAAACTTGTTCATGAGTATTTGGCACTTTAATGAATCCTCAATGATCCTTCCAATGAATTGAACTCCTTTAAGTCACCATAGCTTCTTGAAATAGGGGGATGAAGTGGAGTGGACTCTTCTTAGGAATTTTTACAAACACTTAAAAGGCAATGTGGAGGACTCTCACACCTCTCAGATCAAGAACACTCTCCTTTTTTTTATAATTTATATCCCATCAAGGAGAGAGAGAGAGAGATATCTTTACTTCTAGTAAGGCATAACTCCCTTGATACAATCATCATTGCACTGCAATGTAGGTGAGAAGATCTTGAAGATACTTGAAAAAATGGAGAAGATCTTCAAGTTGCTTGGAGAAATGGAGAAAATCTTCTCTTTTTTAAAGCACAAGGTCATACATGTAGCCTGACACTCTGCCAAACACTCATTTTATGTCAAAGACTTTTTGCCAAGTCCATATTGTAGAGTGTACGACTTTGTCAAGACTTTCTTGGCGAGTGCACCGCGCTAAAGCAGGGTGGGGGTCCGCCTGAGAGCGGGGTACTCTAGTCAAGAAACATGTGCTGAAACATTGGACACCACCCCCGCCTGAGAGTGGAGTGCACTGGAAGTGATTTTGGCTAAGAGGAAGGAGTTCGCTAAACTGGGGTGTAGTCCGCCTGAAAGCATTGGAAAGGATTTTTGGCAGAGGGAACGAAGTCTGCTAGAGCGGGGTTTGGGTCTGATGGAGTGTGGTTGCTTGGGGCCTTTGAAAAATGGGCAACTCCTTGTTGTTTTTCTTTATTTTCTTGACTTTGGAAGTTGGTTTAGAGCTTGTTTTGAGCATAATTACATATACTTAAAAAAACACTCAATCTCAATTAACTCATCTAAACAATACACAAATGGCCAATTGACCTAACAATCTCCCCCTTTGGCCATTTTGTTACAAAACCCTATATTAAATAGAAAACCTCTCATTTCCCTTAATTACAAATGAAGGACAATCAATCCCAAGCACTATTAGTCTTGCACCTGTAACCAAGGCTTAATCCACGATCAAGTGATGATATGAAATACAAGGAAATTGACTTTAATCCAACAAAGACACACTCCCACTTAGCACAAGCATGAGATAAACAAGATATATATCAACCAATTGTAACATCCATACAAGGCATTCAAACAACAGCAACCAATGTCTTTACACCATCAATATCCAAACATGTATAAGCACACATAAACATTTTTCAAGCCATACTCCCCCTTAACGAATGCATTAAGTCAAAGCACAACTATCAAGGCAAATAACAGAAACAACCAACTTTCATTTCATAAACACTTTTCAAAAGACAAGTCAGTATATTAAGGAACCAAGATAGAATATCTAAAATAAACAAAGCATTAAGTGACAAGGCATCATGTACCAATTTTGACAAAAACCATGTCATTACATCAAGGTTAGCTCACTACCTCCGACCAAAGGACATCAAAAAATAAGGAGGAATGACTACAAAATCTCCCCCTTTTTGACACAAAATGTTCATGGGCACTGATCTTGAAGACGATGAGGGGTAAACCGACCGACATAGGTGAGAAAGGTATAAATATTGCGTCACATTCCACCAACCAAGTGAGACAGCTCATCAACACACTCATCAAGATGCTCGATGTCAGAATGGTTGACGTTAATGAAAGTCCAGAGGCGCGTAATAGCCTGAAGAATTGGACCGAAGTCAACAACATCGAGAGCAGGTGGAGGAGGAGCAGCAGTAGGGGCAAGAACAGAAACAAGCAGAGGATAAGAATGCTGAAGAGCATGAAATTTACTCTTACTAAGAGAATTCTCATTTAGTTTAGGAGCATTTAACTAAACTTGTTCCTCAGAAATGCTAGGATAGCCGGATTGCTCAAGAAAATGGGTCAAGGTCACACCATAGGGAAAGACAAGATTGTTTGGCCTAGACTTGGCAGCACGAACCATGTGGTCGTAAATGAGAGAAGGGAGGTCAATAGAATAACCATGGGCAACAACCTACATCAAACGAGAACAATCTTTATTAAGCGAGGATGTATGACTCTTGAGAAAAAATTTATAGAGAGGATGAGATAGAGAGCAAGGTGGGCAGGAACATGACAAGAGGCAAGGGTGGTGCCTCGGCTTGGTGCAAATGAGCCACCGATAAGATTATGTTGAACTTGAATGTAGTCAGGAAACTCAGGAGGAAGATTATTTGGGTACTGAGGGTTCTCAACACGAGGAATGTTGAACAACCCAGTAAGGTCATCCTCCGAGATAGTGAAATTAATTCCTCAGACAAAAGTAGTGAAAGTCCAATCCCCATTCAGAGATTCAACCAGGTGAGCATAGAATTCATGGACCAAGTCCGTGACAATCTGTCCCTCAACATGGAGCAAAGGAATCCAGTCATAATCTTGAAAGACTGTAGAAAGAAAAGTATCTACAAGTTTAGGGAGAAGGTGGAGCAGATATCTCGTTCACCAAGAACAGTGCGAGTTGCAAACTAATCATCGAAGCGTTTTTGAAATCAGGGTTTTTGAACCGCTCAAAATTGAGTCAGGGTTAACGTTTCGAACGGTGATGCACTCTCTTCCTAGAGGGTTCCACCATGGATACACCACACCAACTAAATCGAAGAGAAGGAACTAGAGACAAAAAAAAAAAAAAAAAAAGGAAACCTTAGGTGGAAGGAAAGAAAGCAGGAGAATGAAGGAAGGAAGAGAGAAACCTTACCAGAGGTGAAGAGATGGAGAAAAGACAACCAAATGGAGAAGAGGAACCTCGAACCTGCACTGGAACACAAATTGCCAAAGAGAAAGAAAGACAGAGCTGAAGGAGGGAAATGAAATAATGAGATACGACTGGGCTCGAAAGTGGGTTTTAAGCCCACTGGGTGAAGTGCGCTAGAGCAGGCTTCAACCTCACTAGAGCGTGATAATTTTTTTTTTTAAATAAAGGAAGAGAAAGACATGCTACCATAAGACATAAAACAAAATAACTATTTGAAACATATTTTTGAAGAATCTATACAAGTGTGTCATGAATCAAGATATTATATCGTTCTTCAAATACAATAAGATGTAATACATGCTAAGGTGAAGCAATAAAATAGAAATACCATCAAGATGCTGAACCTTCTGATCGATAACAAAGTGAGTGTGTGAGCATCGATTAGAGTATTGCCAAGTCTTTAAAAGAAATGATTATGAGAATATGCTTCAGAAGAAAAACTACAAGAGACTACAATCATGAAAATTGAACCGATTAAGAACCAATCACAACTTCACATTCAATAATGCATAGGCTTCCCCTCAAATGCATAACACTACTAAAAAACTCACTCTTTTTGAGACACAAGGTGGCTTTCACTCTAGTGAGCAAGGTTGCCTTCTCTATGATGCTTCAAACCATAAACCACATTTTTCTGCGAATGTATATAGAAGTTTTCACTCTACACTCATAGGTAGCCTTTTCCTTAGTCAAGACTGTATTTGAAAAATTCTTTTGACAGTGCAGTAGACCTTTTGACAAACAACTCACTCTTTTGTGTATTGGGAAAGCACAAGAAGGAGTCAAGGCATTTATGAGATCAACCTTATGAGAGGATATGTAATCATAGGTTTTTTTTAAGACTGGTACTCAAGAGATTCAACTGAACCAAACACAAAATAAAGCATAATTTAGACCTAACATATTTCACTTCGATGAGTGCATAAGAGACAAATCAATAATGAGAAATGACACTCAAGGCAATCATGAGAATCACTTCAAACTTAGTATGGATTATAGTATTGTCCCTGGAATATGCAACACAAATCTGTCACTTGAAAATAGGTATAGATAGGCTAAAACATGCATAAAAACAAAACAAAAAGGGCAAATATACAAATATACACAAGAAGGACCAAAGATTACTCTAGACAACAAACCCCTATGGCTTTTCTAAGATTTTCAAATCGAACAGCATTAAGAGATTTTGTGAAAAGATCGGCATGCTGGTGATCTGTGTGAATGTACTCAAGAGAGACTTTGTCTTCAACAAGATCACGAATAAAATGACGACGAATGTCAATATATTTTGTGCGAGAGTATTGGACAGAATTTTTTGAAATGTTGATCACACTCATATTATCATAAAACAGGGTAATTATACCTTATTCAAAACCATAGTTAGCCAACATTTGTTTCATCCAATGTAGTTGTGTACAACAACTACCAACAGCAATATACTCAACTTCGGCAGTGGACAAGGAGATGTCATTTTTCTTTTTGCTATGCCAAGCAACAAGGTTGTTTCCTATTTAAAAATACTTGATGGAGGTGCTTTTTCTATCATCTACACATCCTGCCCAGTCTGCATCAGAAAAACTAACAAGATTAGCATTTTTGTCTAGAGAGAACCAAATACTATATCCTAGGGTTCCATTAACATACTTATGATTCTTTTACAACATTCAAATTAGACTCTTTAGGACATGATTGAAATCTAGCACAAACACTTACACTAAAAGCAATACCTGGTCGACTAGTTGTCAAGTATAGCAAACTGCCAATCATGCTTCTAAACAATGTGTGTTCAACTTCCTTACCATCTTCATTTTTACTCAACTTAGTACTAGTGCTCATAGAAGTTTTAGTATATTTTGTTGAAGACATTTCAAATTTATTTACGAAGTCTTTGGCATATTTAGATTGTGATATTAAAATACTAGAATCTAGCTCTTTGATTTGAAGACCGAGGAAATAATTCAACTCTCCAACCATACTCATCTCAAATTTAGCACTCATATAGGTTGTAAAAGATTTAGACAAGAGGGCACATGCAGAACCAAACATAATGTCATCCACATAAATTTGAGCAATTAAAATATGTTTATCCTGTCTTTTGATAAACAATGTTTTATCCACTCCCCCTCGCGAAAAGTCATTTTGCAAGAGAAAAGATGTGAGTCTTTCATACCAAGCACGGGGAGCTTGCTTCAAACCATAAAGAGCTTTCTTCAATTTAAAAACATGGTTTGGAAAATAAGAATCTTCGAATCCTTTTGGTTGTTCAACAAAAACTTCTTTCACGAAAAGTCATTTTGCAAGAGAAAAGCACGAGTCTTTTATACCAAGCACGGGGAGCTTACTTCAAACCATAAAGAGATTTTTTTTTTAATTTAAAAACATGGTTTAGGAAATGGGGATCTTCGAATCCTTTTGATTGTTCAACAAAAACCGTCTCATGTAGGACACCATTTAAAAAGGCACTTTTGACATCCATTTGAAACAATTTGAATTGTAAGTTGCAAGCCATAGATAGCATTATTCTAATTGACTCAAGTCTTGCTATCAGAGTAAATGTTTCATCAAAATCAATTCTTTTGACTTGTGCCACAAGTCTTGCCTTATTTCTAACCACAATACCATGTTCATCAGTTTTATTTTTGAAAATCCATTTGGTACCAATAACATTTGTGTTCTTAGGCCCAGGGATAAGGAACCAGACATCATTTCTAACAAATTGTTCTATTTCTTATTGCATTGTATACACCCAATGATCATCACATAAAGCATCTTTAACAATTTTATGTTCACAAGTAGATGTATAGTAGGTAAAATTTACCTCATTTCTTACCCAATGCATTGTCTTCATCTCACTAGTCACATTATCGATAACTTGTGTGATTGGATGATTTAACTTGACTCTGGAAGATAGTTCTTTTTCCTTTGGAGTTTCAACACGAGTAGGTATTGTTTCAACAAGTTGGTCTTCCTCAACTTGTTCCAAGTTTGTTTCATTCTCTATTTCTTACTGATCATTAACAAATTTCACAGGGACATCTAGCTCATCGTTGTTATTTCCAATCTTGTGTGAACCTAAATCATCCACCAGGATATTAGTAGATTTAGTGACAGTTAAGGTATTTAAATTATTCACATGATAAGCACGACTATTAATTGAGTAGCCAAGAAATATTCTTTCATCGCTTTGGGAGTCAAACTTTCCTAATTGCTCACGATCCCTAAGGATGTAACATTTACTCTTGAAAAATTGGAAGTATTTCACATTTGGCTTTTTACCGTTCCATATTTCATATGGAGTTTGTCTTGAAATGAATCTTAGGTAAACTTTGTTGTTCACATAGTATACAGTATTGACAGCTTCTGCCCAAAATTTGATTGGGATAGACTTGCTATGGAGCATTACACTAGCCATTTCCTGAATAACACGGTTCTTTATTTCAACAACTTCATTCTATTGTGGAGTCTTGGGAGCTCAAAATTCTTGCCTTATCCCTGTACATCACAAAAATTAGCATAATCAGCTCAAATTTCTTGCCATGGTCAGTTCTAATTCGAACAATACATCCAATTGTTCAGTTCTTTTGGTCTATAGCTTGTTACACAATGATTTAAACACATCCAACGTGTTATAATTTTCTCTAATAAAATTAACCTAGGTAAATCTATAATAGTCATCCATGGTAACAAAATTGTGCTTCTTATCTCCGATACTTTCAGTGCGAGTTTATAAGGTCCATATGAACAAGTTCTAATGGACTTTTGGTAGCAAGACACTTTAACTTTTTGTAAAAAGTTCGTATTTGTTTCCCTAATTAACATGGACCACACATATTATTCAAAGGTTTTCCCAATTTGGGAATCTTACTCACAAGTTCAGATTTTGCCAATTTTGACAGGCCTACGAAATTTATACGACCTATCCTTTCATGCCACAATTCTACTTTATTTGACTTGGTTGAATAACATCCAATGTCATTTGAAGGTATAATCCCATAATAGTTGTTTGAGGTATGAAGCCCATACATGATACAAATACTTTTTTTATTCATAATAAAACAATTTGACTTTGAAAATAGAACTTGGTATTTGTTGTCAGACATTTGACTTATACTTATGAGATTGGATTTCAAATCGTCTACATACAACACATCATTCAATTGAGGTATTCCTGGTGCAGCAATTTTACCTTTTCCAATGACTTTGGCAGTACTCCCATCTCCAAAAGTAACACTACCTTTGTCACATTTTTCAAGTGTGGTAAACATAGACTTGTTGCCACACATATATCTCAAGCAGCCACTATTAATGTACCATATATTAGAATATTGAGTTTTTAAGGCTATGTGTGCAGCATAGCAATTAAGGTCATGCTTTTTAACCTACAAATGTGGTTGTCTTGATTTAACATTTTTGCCAAACACTTTGGGTTGAAAACATTGGACTTGATGATCAAAATGATTTTGTTTGAGGTTTCTGTTTGAAAAATACCTTATTCTTGGCTGATTATTTTGAAGGGAATTTTGAACATTTGACAAAGATTGATCATACTCATCAGTTAAGACTTGAAACCGATTGTTATAAAATCCATTCCGATATACAAGTTCAGTTTGAACTCTCATTCTTAGAATAGTGAACCTTCTGAAATAATTTGGTCTACTGTGTTCTTTGACACCACAATGATGACAAATAGGCACAAATGTAGCATAAAAGGGTTGAGTATTTACCTGAAAAGTTATTGCATTTACCTTTGGTTAACTTACCTTGTGCCTTTGTGATTGATGCCTTGGCGCATGTTGATTTTTCAAACCCGATTCACTAAAGGACAAAAAAGGTTTTGATTCCTTGGGTGCCTTTGATGGTGAAGGTGCATCTCCAAATCCAATACCACTTCTATCATAAGCGGTCTTTTGAATGTTGATCATGTGCTCCAAGTTTTCAGTCGCTTCTACATGGCATTTGAAAGTTGCATTTACCTCAACTAGCTCTTTCTTAAGACATTTCACTTTTTCTTCCAATTTTTTCTTGGAATCATTACTTTCCTGTAACTCTTTTTCAGTTTATTGTAGCATGTGAACAATAGTTTCACGATCAGTTTGATATTTGTCCAATTTCGATGAGATTTCAGCTACTTCTTATTTCAACACATCTTTTTCTTTTTGAATGGCTTTATATTTGATTGTCAATTTCAATTTGTAGTCTTTTAACTTCATGCACTCCTCATACATCTCTTTGTAGGCCTGATGTATATATATGATTTTAATTTCGGAATCACCTGATCCATCTTCTTTTATCTATTCAATGTTAGTTTCTAAGACATCTTCCAACAAGACCTGAGAGGAAGAAGAGGATTTAGTAGATTCATGAATCAATGAAACAAAAGTAGTGAAATTGCAAGTCTCTTCTGTAAGCACCCCATTTTTGACCGCTCGGCAGTCTACACTCCGTCCAGACTTGTTTTCAAGTCATTATGGACATATTCCAATCGAATCCAATCCTCTAGTCCAAATTCCGTCTCTCCATCGCTTCGCGGGCCTGTCAGGCCCAAATAGAGGCAAAATGACCAAAATGCCCTTAGGGGCATTGTCCTTTCTTATTCCAATTTCGATCCCTCTCTCGAGACAGTTTATTCCTCGAGACGGTCCGAGTAGAAAACTACTCCCAAAACCGTCAGAGTGGCGGAAACACTCAAAACCCAGGCACGTCTCTTCGGAGTCGGTAAGACCCCTTTCCAATCCCTCTCTCGAGACAGTTTATTCCTCGAGACGGTTCTAATCTAGGCACGTCTCTTCGGAGTCAGTAAGACCCCTTTCCAATCCCTCTCTCGAGACAATTTATTCCTCAAGACGGTTCCAATCTAGGCACGTCTCTTCGGAGTCGGTAAGACCACTTTCCAATCCCTCTCTCGAGACAGTTTATTCCTCGAGATGGTCCGAGTAGCAAAACTACTCACAGAATCGTTAGAGTAGCGGAAGTACTCACAGAACCGTTAAAGTAGCAGAAATACTCACAGAACCGTTAGAGTAGCGGAAGTACTCACAAAACCGTTAGAGTAGCGGAAATACTCACAGAACCGTTAGAGTAGCGGAAGTACTCACAGAACCGTTAGAGTAGCGAAAATACTCACAGAACCGTTAGAGTAGCGGAAATACTCTCAAATCGTCAACCCCGTCCGAGTAGCGGAAATGCTCAACCCCGTCCGAGTGGCGGAAACACTCAAAACCTAGGTCAATACCCATGTTTGTTAGCTCACTTCCGTGAAAAATGACCAAATTACCCTTTGGACCTTTTCCGGTCAAGATGACCATTTTTGCCCCTAGGCATCCGAACGCCCTAGAAACCACACCGGCTCTGGGTATCAAACCGGTAATGTCTCGAGAATACTTTTTATAGTGTTCTCGACCTTCCTTTACCTTTTCGGACCATTCCGAGTCAGTTCGGGCCAACCCGGTGCAAAATGACCGTTTTGCCCCTGGAGGGCCGGTCTCCTTCTTCGACCACACCAGCTCTGGGTATCAAACCGGTAATGTCCCGAGAATAATTTTATAGTGTTCTCGACCTTCCTTTACCTTTCCGGACCATTCCAAGTCAGTTCCAGCCAACCCGGTGCAAAATGACCGTTTTGCCTCTAGAGGGCCGGTCTCCTTCTTCGACCACACCGGCTCTGGGTATCAAACCGGTAATGTCCCGAGAATGCTTTTTATAGTGTTCTCGACCTTCCTTTACCTTTCCGGACCATTCCGAGTCAGTTCCGGCAAACCCGGTGCAAAATGACCGTTTTGCCCCTGGTGGGCCAGTTTCCATTTCCGACCACGCCGGCCCTGGGAATCAAACCGGCAACCTCTGGGAACATTCTAAATAATGTTTCCAGATCCCAAGTCTTCTTCTGGGACAGTTTGAGTCTGTCCCGGCAGTTTTTCGGTCCGATTGACCGTTTTGCCCCTAAAGGCTCGGTCAACCTTTCCGACACATCCAATCCTCACTTTTCAATTCAAATACCTCCAGGACACTATTTTAAGTGTTCCTGCTCCTTTCCGGCCTTCCGGGCCACTCCCGACTCCTTCAAATCATTCCCGGACTTTCCGGAGTCACTCCTAGTGAAGCCAGGCTAAAGTTTACATGGTAGTCACTAGTACAGGCGCCCAAATCTAGTCAAAGATATGTTGCTTGCCGACCTTAATTGTTTCCTAAATGGCTGGCGCCACTCCTAGTAGCGCCAGTATAAATTTTGCCCTGGCGCCACTGCAACAGGCGCCAGGCTTGTCCAACTTCTATAAATACAGAGCCTCGATCAACGTGAAAGGGGTCTGCAAACTGAACTTAGAAATCACACAATTCGATATACAGAGCTCGAGCACCTCCAAAAACCCTAGTTTCCTTAAATTCTCCAAACCCTAGCCACCCTACACTAAACCCTAGCCACTATACACAAAACCCTAGCCTCCTATACACTCATACACACCCCTATACACTCATACACTAGCCTTCAACCACTCTCTGAAGACTTGAAGAGCAGCCCTCCAAAGCTTGAAGACAACCTTTGAAGACTGAAGGGTGAAGATCAAGACCGAAGACCGAAGACCGAAGACTGCACGGCGCGCAAAATAAACAAGAAACAAGGTAGGCTCCCTATTTAATTTTCTGCACTTTCCCCCTCTCTTTTCTCTCTCCAACCCACTTGGGTTTTCTCTATTTTAATCCCCCATCTCTTTCCCCCCCCTTTCTTTGCATGCTTGAAACAAGGGGATTCCCGGTCCATGTGTAGGATTGGACTATGGGAGAGTCACCGTGTCGGGGGCTTTCTTCTAGTCTAACCAAAGACCACGTGGGTCCGGCCCCCTTGATTATGTGGTGAAGCCTTAACCTTGTATGTTCACGACCCCAAATTGCATTGTGCATATCATAGTCTTGCATCTTCCAAAATTCGTTTTCAAAAAGTTGTTTTCAAAAATCATTTTCGAACTTGTTTTCAAAATTGCATCAAAAGCTCTTTCTCAAAAACATGTTTTCAAAATCACAATCCTAGGGTGATTCTAGCCTTTCCATGGCTAAGGTTACTTTAGGAAAGTGTTATATTAAAAGTGGCCTTTTGGTCTATATTTTCAAACCTTGTTTTCAAAACCGCTTTCTTAAAGTGGTTCTAGCCTTCTTATGGTTAGAATTGCTTTAGGAAAGTGAGATGTTTTTACACCTTCTAAAAACTCTTTCTTCAAAAATCTCTTCCTAAAAATCTCTTTTTCAACATACTTTCCTAAAACTCCCCTCTTCAAAATTGATTTCAAAAACTCCCTTTCAAAATCTCTTTTTCAAAACTCTCTTTTTCAACTCCTTTCCAAAACTTTCTTTTCTCAAAATTCACTTTCTAAAAACACTCCCTAAAAATCTTTCTAAAAACTCTCCTCCCGGAATCTTCCTTCTAGAAATTCCCCTATAGGATTTTCTTTCTAAACTCTACGATTCCAAAAACATGCTTTCCAAAAAACTCCTCCCTAGGATTCCCTTCTAGAAAACCTTCGTTTCCAAAAACGCGTTTTCTAAAGAAAACTCTTTCCTTAGAGCCCAAACCAAACCCTAGAACCCACAATTAGGAAACCCTAGTTTTCTTTCCAAAAACATGATTTTTAAACTTTGCCCCAAACCTAGGTTTCCAAAATCTTTTGTTTTCTATATCAAAACTATACATGTTTTCAAAACCTCTTTTCTACGTCAAAACAACAATTTTCCAAATCTAGGGGTTTCTAGAATTTTCCTTTCCAAATCCTAGCCAAATCCTACATTCCCTTTAGGAAACCGAATCAAATCTCCCCGTTTAGGAAACTAAATCCAATCCCTTCCTAATCCAAACCTTTCCTAATTCAATACCTTCCTAAACCATAAGTTTCCTAAACCTAAACTTCAAATCTTTCCTTAAGTTTCAAAATCCAAATCTTTCCTAAATTCGAATCCTTCCTAAACTTTCACTTTCCTAAATCTTAAGTTTCCAAAACTTGAACATAAAAATCTTTCCTAAACTTTAAAATTCAACTTTTAAATCTTTCTTAGTTCAACCCTTTCCTAATTCTACCATTTTCCAAAATCTTTTTCAAATCTAAGTTTTCAAACCTTTCCTAAACTCAAGCTTTTCCTAATTTCAAGATTTTCTAAAACTCTAAAACTTTCTAAATCCTAAACTTTCCAAATTTCAAATCTTTTCAAATCCAAGGTTTCCTAAATTCAAAACTTTCTTAAGTTAAATCTTTCTAAACTTCCAAGCTTTCTAAATTCTAAACTTTCCAAAACTCCAACATCTTTTCAAATCCAAAACTTTCCTATTTTCAGAACTTCCTTATTTTCAAAACCTTTCCTTTTCAAAACCTTTCTTAAAATGAAGCTTTCTTAATTCAAAACTTTCCCTTTCTTAATTCAAACACTTCCTAAGTTGAAAATTTTCCTTTTTCAAACCTTTCCTAAAACGAAACTTTTCTTATTTTCAAAACTTCCTTGTTTTCAAAGCTTTCCAAATTCAAAACTTCCCTTTTTCAAAACATTTCTAAAATCAAAACTTTCCAATTTTCAAACTTTCTTAAATTCAGAACTTTCCTAAAGTGAAAACTTTCCAATTTCAAAACTTTCCTAAACCCAAAACTTTCCTAAATTCCAAACTTTCCTAATTTCAAAACTTTCCAAAAACGAAACTTTCCTAATTCGAAACTTTCCTAAATCGAACATTTCCAAATTCAAACATTTCCTAAATCCAACCTTTCCTAATCTCCTAAACCTTCCAAGTCGAGTCAAGCCTTTCCTAAGTCTAGGTTCCTAAACCTCCATCTTTCCAAAACCAAATTTTTCCAAAATCAATATTTCCAAAGCAAGTCCAATCTTCTCAAATTCAATCTCCTTTTCTAATCTCAAATCAAATTCAATTTTCAATTCAATTTCTTTCTTCCAATCCAATCTCTCTTTTCAAATCAATCTCTTTTCAATCGGACTCTTGTCCGAACTACGACTGACCTGATTCCCCCAAAGGGATACGTAAGCAACCTTCATAGGTGCGGTCATAATACTTTTCAAACTTTCAATTCCACCCTCATGGGTGCGGTTTCCAAAATCTTTTCAAACCTCACATTCCAATCTATTTTCAAAATTCCAAAATTTCTATTTTCAAACTTCTACTTTCAATTTTCAAACTTTTCAATTTCAATTCTATTTCTTCAAATCTATTTTCAAATCAAATCAATTTCTTTTCAAATCAATTTCTATTTTCCAATTCTCTCATCTTGCACTTGCCTATCATGCATCATATTTTTCAAACATTGTTTTTCTAAAGTGAATAGGGTTGAACTATAGTTAGTCGAAGACTCTCATAGGTAAATCTAGGGTAGATTGAAATGTAGGTACCGAAAGGGCGGGGTAGGGTGATAGCTTAGTGCGTCTTCCCTACACGTAACCAACCTCCGAACCTAGATCACTGATTTCATAGACCAAAAAGGAGTTATTTTTCAAAAAAGGGCTAAATGTTTTCCAAAGGTTTCCAAACAACCTGTTTTCTTAAAAACCCTCTCTTGAGGAGATATTTTCAAAATCGTTTTTCAAAACCTTAAGTGTAGTTTTCGGACTATGCTTAGTTTTTAGGTGACCTAACTCACCTTAATCAAGTTAGGTGGCGACTCCGAATCTTTTTCAAAAAGCCCTTTATTCAAACCTGTTTTCAATTCAAACCTAGTCGCACTCATTCTTTTAGGAGGGTGAGTTCTAACGAGAGAGTACAGCATTTTTCCCGCTTGGGTGAGTATTCCTCGAGTGCAAAAAATCTGGGCGCGACATCTTCCTCAAAAGAGGAATCCTCAGACTCATTTGAGATGATGTCATCTCAAGTAAAAGTCATAGACCTATTTGTTTTCTTTTTCTTGTTTGGACATTCTTGGGCAATGTGACCAAATCCTTGACATTCATAGCATTGAATGGACTTGGATTGCTGAGATGTGGATGCCTTTTTCTCATTGATTTGGAAAGGTTTAGGTTTAGTATCCAACTTACTGGGATTTTTCCTATCAATCTTAGAACCATTGTTCTTTCCATTTCTCAGGAACTTCCTAAATTTTTTCGCAAACAATGCCTTCTTAGCATGGTCAAACTCATGTTCATCCTCACTTGTGTTTGCATGGTCTTCCTGGACAGACTGAAGAGCCATGCTCTTATTAGTTATTTTGCTTTGTTTTAAATTCACTTCATATGTTTGAAGAGAGCCAACAAGTTCCTTAACTTTGAGAGCATCAACATCATTGCTCTCTTCAATGGCCGTGACTTTGGATTGGAATCGTTCTGGAAGAAATCTTAGGATTTTCCTAACATTTTTGGAGTCAAAAAATTTTTCTCCAAGATTGAAATTGGAATTTACTATATCTCTCAGTTTTATATAAAATGCAACAAAGGTTTCATTTTCTTCCATTTAGAGAGTTTCAAATATTGTGGTCAACCTTTGAAGTTTTGAAACTTTAACAGTACTAGTGCTTTGATGAGTGACCTCTAGTATATCTCAAGCTTCTTTAGCAATCTTATATTTTGAGATCTTATGAAATTCTTCAAGAGATACACTACTAAAAATAGCATTCATGGCCTTACTATTTCGTCCACTCTCTTCCAGCTCAGTTCTATCCCATTCAAATACAGGTTTGGGAACTTTCATATTTTCAACAAGTTTGATTGGAGAAGTCCAACCTTGTAAAACATTGACCCACACTCTTTCATCAATAGACTTCAAAAAGCACGCATCCTAGCTTTCCAATAAGGAAAATTTGAGACATCAAATAAATGAGGTCTTGCTGTTGAATCACCCTATCTAGGACCATCCATGTTACTACAACACTCTCAGGATCACACAAAAGAAAATAGTTTTGAAAAACTGATTTTTAAAAGTGTCTTACTCTAATACCAATTGAGAAAACAAGTGTTCTTGTAGAAGGACTTAAAGCATCATGTGGACCTAGAGGTGGGGTGAATAGGTCTCTACTCATTTTTCATGCAAGTGCAAGTAATAGAGAAATTAAATCGAACCACACACAACATCACAAGCAATAGACAAGACACGAGCAATTTTAGTGTGAAAACTCTTGTGGGAGAAAACCACAGGAGCTAGCTTAGCTCCAACCAAGCATTATAATATAAACAAATGGTACAAGAGAGCTTACAACCCTTTACACTAGTTGAATCCTCAACACTAGGCTTGAATCTACACTATGTACATCTTCGAGTCCACAAGCTTGTTCATGAGTACTTGGCACTTCATTGAATCCTCAATGATCCTTCCAATGACTTGAACTCTTTCAAGCTACCATAGCTTCTTCAAATAGGGGATGAAGTGGAGTGGAATCTTCTTAGGACTTTTTACAAACACTTAGAGGACAATGTGGAAGACTCTCACACCTCTCAGATAAAGAACACTCTCCTTTTTTTTTTTTTATGTATATCCCATCAAAGAGAGAGAGAGAGAGAGAGAGAGAGAGAGAGAGAGAGAGAGAGAGAGAGAGATATTTACTTTTAGCAGTGCACAACTCCCTTGATAGAATCATCATTGCATTGCCATGTAGGTGAGAAGATCTTAAAGACACTTGGAAAAAGGGGGACAATCTTCAAGTTGTTTGGAGAAATGGAGAAAATCTTCTCTTTTTGGAAGCACGAGGTCATACACGTAGCCTGACACTCTGCCAAGCATTCATTTACGTCAAAGACCTTTTGCCAAGTCTATATCGTGGAGTGTACGACTTTGTCAAGACTTTCTTGGAGAGTGCACCGCACTAGAGAAGGGTGGGGGTCTGCCTGAGAGCGGGGTACTCTGGTCGAGAAACATTTGCGAAAACATCAAAGCCCGCTCCCGCCTAAGAGCGGGGTGCACTAAAAGTGATTTTGGCTGAGAGAAAGGAGTTCACTAGAGCGGGGTGTAGTCCGCTTGATAGTGGGGTGCACTGGAAAGGATTTTTGGCAGAGAGATTGGAGTCTGCTAGAGCGGGGTTGGGGTTCGCTAGAGCTGGGTTGCCTAGGGCCTTTGAAAAATGGGCAACTCCTTCTTGTTTTTCTTTGTTTCCTTGACTTTGAAAGTTGGTTTGGAGTTTGTTTTGAGCATAATTACATATACTAAAAAAACACTCAATCTCACTTAACTCATCTAAACAATGCACAAATGGCCAATTGACCTAACAACAATCATTGAGCAGTTGTAAGCCTCCCCACCTCCAAACCCAACTACATCAACAACGTTAGCAAGGTAAAACTAGTGTGTATCTTCTTGTTGATGCGACTAGGAGTAGACAGAGAAATTTTGTTGAGGGAGAACTAAGGCAAAATTTTAAAATTTTTTAAACAAATCAATACTCTATTTCTTATCATAAATACTTACCAATATTATAGGTTTCAAAAACTTAAAGAGGCAAATACACATTGTTATTATAAATACTTGAAAAGTATAGAAGTAGAGGCTCACATTTCCTTGATCTACACGTGGTTCTACCATTGAGTGCGGCACGCTTAGCGGTAAATTACATTGGTATGGTTTGGTCAAAAAATACACAACCCCTATGATTTTAAAGTAAATGACAACATACATTTTCTCAGTATTGTTTTAATTAAAAAACACATGACCCTTATGATTTTAAAATAAACACATAGCCTATGCTGAGTATGTATAAAATGGTAACATTAGCGATGAAAAGAAAAAATTTTCCAACCGTATGATATAACAGTGGATTTTTGTATATATAGAATATATCTGCCATGGCAAATCTCCTCTCAGTTAATTCAATTCTCACATAAATCACGTAACTCTGAATGACTTGACTTGTAGATACGGAGAGAGCATAGGTTTCCAAGTTATTGGACTCTATTAAACAACAATTTAAATGTTGTGGCTTTCCATGCAAACTACTAGAACTCACTCTGTGCCTCTTTTTGGTCTACTTTCTTCCCACACTTCTGCTCTGTTTCATTCCTTCTCAATGTGTTCAATCATTTCTCCTAAAATTCCTGGTAATCCCAACAAACATTCTCGGAAAATCCTAGTCAACATTAGAATTGGTCAATCTAGGCAGTTTTTTTTTTTTGCTTTTCTTTTGTAGGGTAGAATTAGTTTCTCATATCTAGCACACACCCTTTTAAGTCTGGTGCTTTCATTGAATTCTTTAGAATATAGAGTTTTATCTTCTTCTTCTTCTTTTTTTAAAGCTGAGTTATTCTGTTCACTGTTGATCTGAAAAAATCACAATTCCGGTGAAGCTGGCACCAATTACTATCCACACCTTCAGTTTGAGACACTAATTTTCTTGAGCCTAAATTGTTTTGCTATTATCAAGCTGATCAACAGTAATGTGTAATTAATTTAACTCAACACTAGTCCAGCTCAGTTGAAATAACAATCAGGAAGGCTTTCACAAGGTTAAGAAATAACAGGGTTTCAAACCTCCATTTCCTCTGCATTAGATATGTCTGGTCCCAGCTTTCATTGAACTCATGAACATAATGGGTGCCACCTTCACTCTTCTTCTCACTCCTGACCCTAAAAACTCGGTTCTTTTGCTGTTGCTTCATGATCTTAAATCTGAACTCTGAGATAAAATAGCAGGCCCACTAGACTCTTTCTTTCTTCAATCATTTCTCTATCTTCGTTTGTGATCATGTTGGACGAAAGTAGTTTTAGAACAGTGGGATAAACACAAGTGTGAAAATATAACGACACATAGACCACAAATTATTATTTTTTGGTTTCCTCCGGTGTAATTTCAGAAATTGAGCCTCCACAAAAGAATGGGTGTCGCAATCGAAGTATAAAATTCAGTGAGTACCGGAGTTGATTTCCTCGAGGACCAAACCAAATATAGGCTATTAATACTTAAAAGTACTAAACTAACTTGAATTGAATAGCAAATATGTAAATTGAACCTAAGTAAGAGAGACCAAAAATATAATTGATGTTGGAAGAGAGGTTGTTTAACCATAATTGCCGGGAAATTCATTTGGTATGAGGAAACACGTTTTTAGGCAAAACGCGCTTTTGGTACCGGTACGAAACTCGTTTCAAATTTTTGGAGAAACTTTCTGAAAATGTGGGGAAACATTTTGGGAAACTTCTAAGAAATGTTTTGGAAACTCTTGGGAAACGTTTATGAAACTGTTAGGATACTTGACAAAAATTCTTAGAAAACTTAGAAAAAACATTTGAAAAACTTGAAATATTAATTTTATAAATTTTTCTCCTTAAGTTCTAACTAGGTATCTATAAGATTATTCATTTAAGTTTGTACTAAGTTTTCCAAAGGTCTCTCTTAGTTTCTTAAAGGTTTCACTAAGTCTCTTAAAGGTCTCCTTTGAGTTTCACAAAAGCTTCTTAATAAGATTCCTATAAGTTTCTCAGTCGTTTCACGTTTCCAGTATCCCGCTATATTGTTTAGCTGTGTTTCCTGCTTCCATTTTCCTTAATATTTTCCGCTTCTGCTTTCCAATTTGGTAACTATGTATTTAATTACTAATGCAAAGCAATTAAAAACAATTAACAACTAAGCAAGTAATTGAAATCTAAATTTAGAGTCAATTAAAAGGGGCTTGGATACAATTGATCCAATCGACCATGTCCAACAAGAGTTTCAATGGAGAATTTGAAAACTCAAATCAAGGATCTCTCTGTGAATTCTTGATTCAGAGGATTTAGACCATAAAACCTCGAATTCATACTTAATTGAGATTAGAATTGTGGTCAATTGTTAAAATCATAGATTCAAACCTTAGATTTGTGCAATCCCTATACCAATTGAAGAATTGTGCATAGGACTTACCAAATTGTGTTATGAATCTAAGTTTTCTTATAGATCTACAACTCAATTAAGATAAGTTCAAGAAATTATAAGATAGATCATTGAAATCTAGTTACCTCCATTGAAATCCTTGAAGATCTTTTGTGTATCTTCACAATTGCATCCAAGTAGATGATTAGCTACTTGAATTCATAGTAGAAAGCATGAAGAAATGTAAATCTTGCATTAAATTGAGAGAAAACAAGTATTTGGTTGCATGAAAAATGAAGTAAAATGCAATAAGTAAAGGAAAATAGAGTTTTTCTCTCTAAAACTACTCTTAATACAAAATATCTAAGCTAACCTAAGTTAAGGAATGAAAGATCTGAAAAGATCCCCTCAAAAACATTTAAAACGGCCTTTTATAGTTCATGCAAAAACAGGAATCTATCGGCAAGCGCTTGACTAACACTCACCCAAGAGACCGAGTGCTTGACTAACGCTCCTAAATCAAACGGCTGAATTGGCTTGCAAAATCTAGCGATCGATGCGTTTTTTTGACGTTCGAGTGCTGGGTGATTGCTCGTTGAGTTGGCTGAGCACTCGGTGAGTTAAGTGATTGGTTGGTCGAGAGCTCGATGATGCACTTTTTGGCCCTTTCTTCTACAATTAAGCTCGATTCCCGGCAATTAGATCAAAAAGGCTTGCTTAGGACAATTTAAGGGTAAAATACTTATCTAATACTTAAACTAGAGATAACAATCTACTAATTAGGGGATTGAGATTACACTTTTAGAGTATAATCACACCCCCAACTTAGCTTTTTGCTAGTCTCTAGCAATATTTACAACTAAAGCAAGTATGTACACAAGATAATCTCCACTTTTGTAGGAGTCATGAATACATTTAGCTTATGCATCAAGCCTTTAAACCCCTAGATTATCCTTAGTGGATGGGTGGTGTTTCGTGAGGGCTTACAATGATGACACTCACAAATATCGACTCATAATCATTAATCAAACATTTATAAATGTCATAGTCTTGGAGCCTCAATCCAAATCCTCATCGGGCGTACACTCTCAAGCAACTTAAGCTCAAGGTTCCCCTCAATGGAATGCTCTAAATAGTAGTAAATGTCATAACATGCAAGAGAGTAATCCAAATATCAAAGAACGCAATAATAGAAGTGTATCAACTTGGTATGACTTTATAAAAGAATGCTCAAAGCTTAAATATCAACTATACATTATTGACAAGTAATGTCTCCCATCTAACCAAGATCTCAAATGAGGTGCATGCTTTTAGATCATAAAGGATTTTGTAAAGGAAGGTCAATAGGTGTCAAGGCATGATATAAAGAAAGGAGGAAAGAGACAAAATGGATATAATACATGTGTGATCAAGGCACGTAGTGTTAAATGAAGTACTTCTTCTCTTTCTTTTTTTCAACTTAACTTTTAGCATTTTTCTTGCCTTTTTGAGACTTTAATCCTCACATTTGTCTCTTTGTTTCTTTTATTTCTTTTCTTCTTTTTCTTCCTTTTGTGTTGTTTCCAATTCCCTTATTTCTTTATTTTCTTGCACTTTTCTTTGCTACCTCTTGTTTGCCTTTCCTATTTTTTCTTTAAAATCACAACAAAGTTCCTTTTATGAACTTTTCATAGAATGAAGGCTTGTGCCTCTCACTAACAAACTATCTCAACAATGGATCCAACTTGAGCAAGATCACACATCACAAGGTTTACCAAGGTATGGTTACAAAGGGAATAGACTCAACAATAACTTTGTGGCTCAAAATGAAGAAAGATGGCCTAAAATAATTTCCAAAGCATACATGGAATAGATCTTGAATGAATGTGAGTGTCAACATGATCAACAATATAAAGCAAATAAGCCAAATACAAATACGATGAAGCCATCGAAAATGATAAGAATCAAGAGAAAATGATAAGAATCAAGAGAAGTCTCCTTGAGTAAAGGGAATCTCTCCTCAAAGAAGCCTCTAAAGCTCACAAGGTAAAGATCGCCACTCAAGTATGGCTACAAATGTATAAGCTAATATAATGAAGCTACATCACATGATTCATGCTCAATCAGTGTAATCCCCTCACTTAAGTGTACTCAAGATAACATCCCACAAAATATCAAAATCAAGAATGAAATGCTCATAATGCTATGAACATAATCTATATAACACCCTAACCATTCAAAAATCAAAGATTGAATCTCATGAATATGCTATGATCCCCATCTAAGCATCAATACATCCGCTATAAATAATAAGAGATAATTATAATGCATATGGAGAACATGCTAAATATAGAAAAGTAAAGTGCCGGAACCACAAGATACTTCAACCTCTACCATAGATCCCAAGTAGTCGAACATTCATCATTCAATGTAATATCTGAGAATAGTCAAAAAGAGATCGAAGTATAACACAAGAGATATAAAAATGAAGTTCAAAAATGACATCCATCATGAACAATAGAGCTTTAGATACAAATGATGGAATATATGCATGTAAAGATGGTATTTAAACTCTACCTATAACTAGAGGAAGTCATCATCATTGGTTCAAAAATTTCAAAACTTTGAAAAAAAAAATTCTCTAAAGGTACAACACAAACAAAATAAAAGCAATAAGCTTCTATAACTACTCTCCACCCCCCCCCCCCCCGGTGGACTAAAATGATACATTGTCCTTAATGCGTGAAGACAAAGCATGGAATGAAATGAAATGGTGAAGAAAGAGGAGCTAGGGTGCCTAATGCACCCCCTAACTAAAATGAAAACTTATCTAAGAAAACTAATAAAAGAAAAAACTATCTAAACTACTCCTACTCCTATACAAAATTGGAGAGAGGATTACACAATACCCTTAAGGGGAAAGTTGCCATCATTCCACATGTCCATAGTGGCAACTTGTAAGGAGGTCAAATAAGTGTAGACATGACCAATTTCAATATCCTTGATGAACTCAAGGATATAACATTTATGCACAAACGGGTCCAAAGGATCATGGAAGTTAGAGAGGGTAACATGACCTTGCACAAAGGTGCCTATTGAATTCACTCAATGAACGTCTTTGCCCGCCCTTCTCTCTAGTTGTTTGTCGAGGTGTAAAGTAATTGGTTTTATTCTTGGGGGTTCAAGCTCCAAAGAAGTTGACATGGTGGGACTAGGTTCTAGAGGCTTAAGGGTAAGGGTCGCTTGACCCCCTAACATGGTAGACACATCCTCCAAAACTACAATATCCTCTTACAATTGAACATCCCCGACATCTAAAAGGCATCAAAACTCTCACCAAATGCAATAGCTCTCTCTAGAGGGTCCTCAATATGGTCTCTCTCATTTTGGACTTTCTTTAACTCCTTTTCTCTCTCACTAAGTTCTTTATTAACCTTTGTCTCACTTTTCTGTTGTTTGGAGTCCTTAATCTTAGGCTTCTATCTCTTGAGTTTAGCATCCCTAATTTCATCTTCAATAATTTTTTCACTTACTTTAGGAGCTTCTTTTGTAGACTTAAACTCTTGGGGAATGATGGTTTGATCAATGATGCCTTCATTCCTAAGGTTAGTGGAGGATGGAATTGCTCGATTGGATTGACTTGCTCTTGGTTAGGGGTGGAATAAAGATGGGTTTCATTAAAGATCTCTTACCTGGTGGTTGTCTCTTGGACATTCAAGGCTTCCAAAAACGAGGTCAATTGACCATTTACGTTGGCTAACATGCTTGTTGTCTGTTCTAGAGACGCTAGTTGGGGATCCTCCCCAAAAGACTCGTTGGGTGGAGATGGATATATAATATGCTCATGGTAAGGATAAATTGGTGGTGATTCATGATAATGGTCAAATGGCTCTTCGTTGGAATCAAGGGAAGCTAGTAATGATGTAAAAAGGTGCCCTCATGTCCCTTAGCAAGGTTGCATTGGTTATACTACCCTAGATTATGAGTTGGAATAAAAGGCTCCCTTTGGCCATTATCACGAATACAATCTCTAAGAGACCGGTAAGATGGTTCTTGGGCTCTAATTTCACTAGCTTGAATGTAGTCTCTAAGAGACAGACAATGAGGTGCTTCCACACCTCCACAACCATGAACGCTCTCATTAACACTATTCTTAATCCATTGCGAAGAGTATTCCATTGTGCCTCTATCAATGTGTAGAGATTATGTGAGTGTGAAAATGAGCTACCAAGCATAGAGGAAGGGCTGTTGGGGTTCACTATTAAGAGCCTACTGGTTGAGTCACAAATACAAAAATATTAGGCAATGCACAAACAAATTGGCAATCCACTCCTCAACAAGTCAATTCACAATCCACAACCACCAATTTCCTTCCAGACCCTCCAATCTTCACATAAAAGTTTTCACCAATTTAAACAATTTCAAACTAACCGAAACCTTCGATCTCTTTAGGCAATAATAATACCACCAATAAACAATTAAGTATAAAAGCCTATCCACCAATAGCTAACCACCGATTGATAGCTAAGCAATTCAAAATTCTACTTTAATCAAACAAACAGTCCTAAAATAAAATGAAAAAGAAAAAAAATAAAAATCTAACATACTATGCACACAAAAGGGCAGAACGAAGTTACCCATAGCCTAAGTTGTAGACTCCTTTGTCGTGGTGGACAAATGGAGATCCAGTGCACCAATTGCTCTCCAACCCAAGGTTTGTTAGTGCTCGCCTCGTGCCTTTGGACTCCAGCAATCACGCCAAAACTTGAATCGCTTCCAAAGATGTTAGGAAATTGAGCCCCCACAAGAGAACAGATGTCGCGATTGAAGTATAAAATCTTGCGAGTACCGGAGTCGATTTTCTCTAGAACCAAGCCAAATATAGGTTACCAACATTTAGAGAACAGTAAACTAACTTGAATTCAATAGCAACTATGTAAATTGAATGTAAGTAAAAGAGACCAAAAATATGATTACTAATGCAAAGAGGTTGTTTAATTACCAATGCAAAGAAATTGAAAACAATTAACAACTAAGCAAGTAAGTGAAATCTAGATTTAGAGTCAATTAAAAGGGGTTTGGATACAATTGATCCAATCAACCAAGTCCAACAAGAGTTTCAGTGGAGGATTTGATAACTCAAATCAAGGATCACTCTGTGGATCCTTGATTCTAAGAATTTAGACCATAAAACCTTAGATTAACACTTAATTCAGATTAGAATTATGGTCAATTTTACGAATCATGGATTCAAACATTAGATTTGTGCAATCCTTATACCAATTGAAGAATTATGCATAAGTGTTACTGTGGGGAAATAACCCCCGGCCCACCCCAGTGGGTGAGGCCCAATCTGCTGTAATTAAAGTTGGGGCTGCCCGGGGCCCAAACCAGTTATGAGGAAAGGCCGGCCCAAACTGCTGACCTCCTCCCAGCGTGGCCCAGACAGCCAACGGTTTGCGCAAACCGCTGGCAGTCTTAGAGCATTAAATGCGGAGTTGACTTGCATTTAATGCACGAGCGGCCGCCCACACAAACGTCGACGTGCACGTCCGATCAGCCGGAATCCCCCACGACGGTGCGCCAGACGCTGCAGGTAGCCAGGCGGCGTCAATGATGATGCCTAACCAGCAGACCATGAGAGCCTGCTGATAGGCCGAGACAAAAGACACTCCCTGAAGGACTCTATAAAGCCCCGAGGAATCGAGAACCAGGTATGGAGAATGAACCCCTGACTTACACAACTTCCATTCATACTTCTCGATTAAGTTTGCTGACTTAACCTTCGGAGTGAGATCGACCCACCTAGGGTCGACCCATTCTAACCCATTCGTCTTGCAGGAAGAAGTTTGGACTCATCCAGTTTGGGCTTGAGAGCTCGGCCCAGCCTTCCCGAAAAATCCCACCTACAATTGGCGCCGTCTGTGGGAAGGCTTAGAAAAACCATGAGTCTAAACAACCAGAGACATAGGAAAGAAAACTACGACGGGAGGGGCTTCGGAGCCTCCTCCAGTAAAAACCAGACCAGTTCGGCACACTGCCAATCTACACCAGTAGATCGGTAAAGAAGAATACTGAGGTCAGAGATACGAACGTCCGCCGAAAGCCACCCGGAGACACAAGAGGAAATGCAGAGGGATACGGGTTATGTCAGGGACAGAAACTTCTGCAGGGACCATCCTCGAAATCTGGCCCCGTCACCCTCCAGTGGGCGGGTCCCAAGCAAGGATACACTCCGTGCGGCAGAGAGGGAAATTCGGCGGCGCGGAGAAGAGATAGCCTACCTCACCTCACAGGTGCGGGTAATGAGGGAGGCATTCTCTACCAGGAATGGGCATAGGAGAGATGGGTCCCCAGATCGGGAGCAGGTTGTTGGCGCCAGGGATGAACCAGCGCCACCGGTAAGAGGGAGTTACACCCCTAGTACCGCGCGTTGCGTTAACAGGCGCACGGGTCGGCAAAGGGACAGGAGCGAAACCCCGCCGAACAGCAGCCCAGCGGTGGAAGATCGACGGAAGGAAGACTGGGAAAAGTGGTACAATGAAAATCAGGAGGATAGAAGGCAGCAAACTAAGGAACGCACAGCCCATGACCTGATGAGAAAGGCCTTAGACCAGATTGCATCCACGCCATTCACTGAGGAGATTGAATCCCATCCAATTCCTCGAAAATTCACCCCACCAAAGTTCACCCTCTATGACGGAAAGTCTGACCCAATTAACCATGTTCGGCATTACAAACAGCTCATGGTAGTGTGGTGCAGCAACCAGATGCTGATGTGTCGGATCTTCCCCTCCAGCCTGGGAAGCGTGGCTTTACGGTGGTTCGACAAATTGCCACAAAAGTCCGTTTCAAGCTGGAGGCAACTGGCCGAGCTCTTTACAGCTCATTTCATTGCAAACAGCTTACAGCCAAAGGAGGTTGACTTTTTGCTGACGTTGCGAAAGGAGGAAGGAGAAGGATTGCGAGCATACGCCCGATGCTACTGGGAGGCTTATAACGAAATTGATGAGTGCAGCGAGCAGTTGGCTGTAACTCAGTTCAAGATCGGCCTTCCCAGGGAGCATCGCTTGCGACAGTCCTTAATGAAGAAACCAGCCCTCACCATACATGAACTAATGCTGAGGATCAAGCGCTATGCGCGGCTAGACGAGGACGTACCCCAAGGGGAGACACCTAAGGTCAGCGCTATAGCCGAAAAGACGAGCAAGAAGGATGCCAAGAAGCCCCGATCAAAGGACATCAGCCGAGGAAAAAGAGTGCCCGATGGGGTCTACACAGTCTTTAAAGACCCCATCTATAAAATATTGCCCTAGATCCGTGATAAGCCCTTCTTCAAGTGGCCACCAAAGCTGGGGGGAGACCCTGCAACTAGGGACCAGAAGAGGTTCTGTTCCTACCACCGCGAGAAGGGGCACAAGAAGGAGCAATGTCGGCATCTGAAAACCCATTTGGAAGACTTAGCCAAAGCGGGCCACCTTGACCAATTCATTGATCGGGAGAGGACTAAGGTCGAAGCTGAGCAGCCACGAGTGCAGGAAGCAGCACAGAAAGAACCAGAAGTAAGGCCGGTTCGGGTAATCAACGTGCTGCACGGTTCGGCCGAATCAGGAACCATAGACCCACATAGGTACCGAGCCGAGATGCAGAAGGCTGCGCACCTAAGGGAAGTGATGCAGATACAACCACCCAGCAAGAAAGCCAAGGTCGGCAATACCCATGCATCTATCTCCTTCACCGACGAGGATCTCGCTGGAGTGCAGATCCCCCACAATGATGCCTTGGTTGTTACGTTAAGAATGGCGGACTGTGACGTTAGAAGATTGCTCATTGACCAAGGGAGTTCATCTGAAGTTATGTACTACAGCTTGTTCAAACAATTGGGACTCGAGGAGTCCGACCTCCAACCATCGCTTAGCCCATTGGTCGGCTTCAGCTCAGACCCAGTCTGGCCCATGGGTAAAGTGACGATTCCTGTGACGGCTGGAGGGATCACATTACAAACAGAATTCCTGGTTGTTAACGTACCATCCCCCTACAACGCCATCATGGGACGAACCTGGTTGCACCTCATGAAGGCCGTTCCCTCCACCTATCACCAGCTGCTTCGGTTCTCGACCCCAGCGGGAGTTGGCGAGATAAGGGGAGACCAGGTGACTGCCAAACGGTGTTTTCTAACAGCATGTGCGACCAAGAAAAGACCAGAGAAAGTACAAATGATGGAGCTACATGAAGACACCCCCACCATAGATGATGTGGGACAGACGCCCGAGAATAAAGCTGTCGAGGACCTGAAGAAGATATACATAGATCGGCAAGGAGAAAAATACTTCGTCATCGGCACCTCTTTGTCCAAACAAGAGGAAAAATCCCTCATTGAGTTATTAACAGACTTCCTGGAAGTATTCGCCTGGACCCCTTATGACATGCCTGGGATCGGCGCCGACGTTGCCTGTCATCGCCTTAATGTAAACCCAAACTGCCGACCTGTTATCCAAAAGGGGAGAAGGGCAGCTACCCAGCATGTGGACGCCGTCTTGGAAGAAACAGAGAAGCTTTTGGAAGCCGGAGCGATCCGGGAGATCAACTACCCAAGCTGGTTGTCAAACACCGTGGTAGTAAAAAAGAAAGACGGCAAATGGAGGGTCTGTGTAGACTTCACCGACCTCAACAGGGCGTGCCCCAAAGATCCATTCCCCCTGCCCAAAATTGACCAGCTTGTGGATGCAACCGCTGGCTTCGGAAAGATGAGTTTCCTGGATGCCTACCGTGGGTATCACCAGATCCCACTTCACCCCGACGACCAAGAGAAAACGGCCTTCATCACTCCAAGGGGCATTTACTGCTATAGAGTTATGCCCTTTGGCCTGAAGAACGCCGGAGCCACATATCAGCGACTGGTCACAAAGATGTTCAAGACGCAGCTCGGCAGAATTGTCGAGGTCTACATCGATGACATGGTGGTAAAAAGCAAACTGAGCGACACCCATTTGGTGGACCTAAAGGAGGTACTCTGTATCCTGAAGGACTACAAAATGCGGCTGAACGCTTCAAAATGTGTCTTCGGGGTCAGCTCAGGCAAGTTCCTGGGGTTCCTGGTCACGCATCGGGGTATAGAGATGGACCCCCAGCAGATTAGTGCAATTCAGAGCATTCACGCTCCAAAGAATGCCAAAGAGGTTCAAAGATTGACAGGAATGGCCGCCGCACTCAACAGATTCATTAGCCTTTCATCGGACCTGTGCCGACCTTTCTTCCAGCTCCTGAAGAAACAGGAACGGTTCGAGTGGACCCCTGAGTGTGATTCTGCCCTTGCCGATCTAAAAAACTACCTAGCCAAACCACCACTGCTCTCCACGCCTATCCAGCACGAGGAGCTCTTCCTCTACCTTGCAGTGTCAGACCATGCAGTCAGCGCGGTCCTACTCAGGCAAGAAAATGGGCAACAATTCCCAGTCTATTACATCAGCAAAACCCTTCTTGGAGCCGAGAGCAGGTGTCTACCCCTGGAGAAGTTGACACTCGCACTGGTAGTCGCATCCCGAAAGTTGGTGCATTACTTCAGATCTCACACCATTAACGTCCTCACCAACCACCAGCTCAAACCCCTCCTAAGGAAAGCCGACTTCTCAGGAAGAATTGCAAAATGGGCTGTAGAGTTAGGGGAGTTTGACATCAAGTTCCAGCCTAGATCGGCAGTGAAGGGGCAGGTTCTCGCAGATTTTATTGCCGAGTTCTCTGTCGAAATTACACCAGAAGTAGAAGAGACCCCGGCCACTGGCCAACCGCAACACGAAATCCCCCTGGATCTTTGGGAACAATCTGATAATTGGAAACTCTACGTGGACGGAGCTTCCAATGACCGGGGGGCAGGATCGGGCATCGTACTCGTTACACCAGATGGTCTAACCATCGAGCAAGCCATCAAGCTGGAATTCACTGCTTCCAACAATGAGTCAGAATACGAGGCCTTGCTCGCCGGAATACGTTGAGCTATTGAACTTCGAATTCCCGAAATCGTCATCTACTCGGACTCCTTACTTGTCGTAAATCAAATCACAGGGGAATACGTTGCAAAGAACGACAGAATGATGTTGTACGTAGCAAAGGCCAAGGAACTTCTCAGCCAATTTAAAAACTACAAGCTTCGACAGATTAGCTGAGATAACAACTCACATGCGGATGCCTTGGCGACCCTGGCCACGGCTCTAAAATCAGGTTCGAGAAGGACGATCAACGTGGAAACTCTTGCCAATCCCAGCATTTTCCACGAGGAGGATGAAGCCTTAACAGTGGAGAAGCTGGGACCATCATGGATGGACCCAATCATTTCTTACCTTGACACAGACAAGCTACCAGACGATAAGGCTGAAGCTCGGTGAATCAAGCATGCATCTCTCAGGTATTGGCTGTCGCCAGGTAAGGAACTTTACAGACGTTCTTTTACAGGTCCTTATTTGCACTGTGTTCATCCGGACCAAGTACAGAGCGTCTTGTTCGAAATCCATGAAGGGATATGTGGAAGTCATGTCGGCGGTAGATCGGTCGCACACCGAGCCATCTCACAGGGATACTGGTGGCCTTACATGCAGAAGGATGCAGCCCAGTACGTCCTGAAGTGCGACAAATGTCAGAGGTTTTCCCCCATTATCCACCAGCCAGCCGAAGATCTTGCTTCCATCACTAGTCCGTGGCCTTTCGCTCAGTGGGGATTGGACATTATCGGACCTTTGCCTCGGGCTCCGGGCAACAAAAGGTTTCTCATCATGGCCACCGATTACTTTACCAAATGGGTAGAAGCCGAACCTTTATCAAACATCAGGGAAACTGACGCCAAAAGGTTCGTATGGAAAAGCATTGTCACCAGATTCGGGTTGCCCCGTGCCATCGTATCAGATAATGGCACCCAGTTCGATGGTAATATCTTCAGATCATTTTGCGAAGGATTGGGGATCAGAAACTATTACTCAACACCAGCCTACCCCCAATGCAACGGACAAGCCGAAATTTCAAATAAAACCATGCTGAACGGAGTCAAGAAACGTCTTGAAAAAGCCAAGGGGAAGTGGACGGAAGAACTACCCAATGTCTTGTGGTCCTACCGAACAACCCCAAGGAGGTCCACAGGAGAAACACCGTTCTCCTTGGCATACGGGGTGGAGGCAGTCATCCCCCTGGAGATCGGTCTACCAACTATCAG
The DNA here is from genome assembly GCA_033060915.1 of Euryodendron excelsum. Taxonomy (NCBI): domain Eukaryota; kingdom Viridiplantae; phylum Streptophyta; class Magnoliopsida; order Ericales; family Pentaphylacaceae; genus Euryodendron; species Euryodendron excelsum. The sequence goes on from CM065391.1 coordinate 20,944,260, forward strand.
GTCGGCAGCTTTCGACACCGGTGTCAATGACCAAACGGTTGCGAGAGATCTGGATCTTGTCGAAGAAAGAAGGGAAACCGCTTTGATCAAGCTCACAGAGTATCAGCGACAGCTTAAACGCTCTTACAACAAGCGGGTCCGCCCAAGAAACTTTGCTTCAGGAGATCTGGTTTTACGAAAAGTATTGGGGGCAACCAAGAAGGCGGCAGATGGGAAGCTCGGCCCCAATTGGGAAGGCCCTTACAAGGTCACATCCCAGGTCGGCATCGGTGCGTACAGACTTGAGACCGTTGAAGAAGGGCGACCGTTGCCACGACCTTGGAATGCGACCAACTTGAGGAAGTTCTACCAGTAATATGAAACCCCAAACACTGTAACAGTCCCCGAAATGTACAAAGCTCAGTTGAAGAATCAATGAAAATGAAGATTGTTCAAACGACCCTACTCGGACCATTCTGACCAAAGCAAAAACCAAGTGTAAAAACTTGGTCCTGTCCAAGTTGGGCAGGTCGGCCAAAGAAGGCCAAAGCAAAAACCAAGTGTAAAAACTTGGTCCTGTCCAAGTTGGGCAGGTCGGCCAAAAGAAGGCCAAAGCAAAAACCAAGTGTAAAAACTTGGTCCTGTCCAAGTTGGGCAGGTCGGCCAAAGAAGGCCAAAGCAAAAACCAAGGGTAAAAACTTGGTCCTGTCCATGTTGGGCAGGTCGGCCAAAGAAAAACTAAAGTCAAGTGTCAATTCTGCCCAAATTGCACAGACCGGCCAAGAAAAGCTGAAGAAAGAAAAATTAAGTCTAAACAACAAAATCAAATAAAGGAGATCCAGTAATAAACAAACAGACGAGTTTTTCTCATTAAAAAGTACTGACGGTTACAAAAATGGAGAAAGAGAAATAAAAGCTATGCCGACTTCTCCCCCGGCTCTGCAGACACCCCCGGCGAGACTTCTACCACATCCTCCGGGGGCACAGCTGCGGTCTTCAAGCCTTCAACTCTCTCCTTCTTAGCAGCAGCAGCTTCGGCCGCGTTTTTTAACTTAAGCTCCCGTGCATATTGGGCATTGGCCAGGACTTTCTTCGGACAGACGACGCCGTCCTCGGTAGTATCGAAGTAGTCCGGGCAAAGACCCCACACGTCGGAGGCCTTATCCAACTCTGCCACGATAAGGGCACCATTCCAACCCTGTCGGAAAATGGTGCGACTGAGGTCCATCATCTCTTGAGCCAAATTCTTGGCTCCCCTCTCTTCACCCCGCTTCAATATGGCCTCCTCCTCCACCTTCAGCTTGGCCACTTCTGCCTTAAGGGTCTCCACCTCCTCGTTGGCCTTGTGCAGATCCACGGACTGCACGTCAAACTTTTTCTCAAGGTCGGCGAGATCCTTATCCCTCTTCTCGAAGTTGGCCTTCGTCAGCAAAAGCTCGGCGGAAGCCTGCTCGGCTTGTTTCTTGAAGGTAATCCGCTCTTTATTTGCTTCAATCCATTCAAGCTTCAGACGGCCGTGCTCTTCAATGAGTTGCTGGTGAACCTCGGCAAGCTTTTGGAAGCGTGTCATCGCCTCCAAGGAATTTAGGCAGCCCTACACAAATTGAAGAAGGTCGTTGTTAGGTCAAGTGCCTAAGAGGACTGTAGTCACCGAAAGTCATAGCTGTCTTACCAGTACGGAATCATGGAAAGCGCCCATGAAGACGGCCGAGTCGCTTGCTTCGCCCAGCTTCGCCACGTCCTTTTTCTGAAGGACGCTTTTCAAAACACCAAAAGCGACCTCGGGCTGATCGATCATGGAATCCGCTGTCGTCATTGGACGGCCCAAAATGTCCGGAGTGATGGTCACTGTCTCGCCGACCTCGTCCACCGTGGCTTTGCCTTTCTGCTTCTTGGGCGCATGAGTTGGAGTGACATCGGGCCTTCTCTTTCTTTGTTGCAGTGTCTCTGGCCTCTGTTGCACGGTTGTGGCCTCCTCCACGGGTGTTGCCACCGGCTCGGCTGTTGGAGTTTCGGCAGGAGTGGGAGTGGCCGACCTCAGCGGCTGTCCCGCCAGAGCAAACATTCTTTCCTTCAAACTCATGTCGTCCATCTCGTTGGGTGATGGGCTGGAATCACTCGTTCGGGTGGGAACCTCAACTCGGCGGTCGGGTACGGTGTATGGAGACGAAGTGGACGCCGAACTGTGCGATTCGGTTCGCTCTTCGTGCCGTTCTTCGCCACGCGATGTAGATGGTGGAGCAACCGCAACTGTCACGCCTGTAGGGATGCGCGCCCTCTCGATCGCTATGCCAGTAGGGATTTCCTCAAAGTCCCCTTCGGCACCTTCGTCCGCCAATCTTGCTAGAACACTCGGGGGCACACCAGTCTCGGCAGTAAAAGTCGAGTATCGCAGCGGATAGGAGAGCAAGATATGTGCTGCCCGAGCTATGTATCGTAGCCGACCTTCACCAACGTATTTCAAGACCTTGTTGAGGTCGTCAGAGTTAACCAACCAATCACGAGCTTTCGACCGGTTCTTTGTGTCTGCAAAAAGTTCGAGAGTTAGTATAGATGCGGACCGAAACTTAAAATGATACACAGTCTGAGAAGATCAGCATCAAACCTAGTTGAACGGGCTTTTTAGGGCATCAAATCGCCGGTCTATCTTTCTCGGGAACATTGCCGAACTCCCACGGACCAGTTACCCAAACCCTTACATCATCAACGCCCTTCCCTGAAGAAGGCAAACACTTCACTAACTCTAAGGACTTCTTTACTACCCGGAGGTAAACCTTGTAACTACCTCCGACTTTGCAAAGGGTGTAACAGTAGTCCAGTTCGGCAAGGCCCAGGTTCACCCCCAGTCGCCGATTTATTTCAAGCATACCAAAGAAGATCCTATATACATTTGACGCTAACTGGGAAGGTGACACATTGTTTTTTACTATGAACTTTTGAAGAAGAGGGTGGAGGGGAAACCTGAGCCCCCCTTCGACGATGGCAATGACCGGGAATGGTACTTCCTTTTCAGTCTCGCCCATACGGAAGTCATCAGGGTCGACCGGCTCTAAGCCGATCTCGTCTGGGATTTCGAACCTGGCCCTGAACGAAGCAAGGGCCGACGGACCATCTAACATTTTACGAAGACGGGATGCCATCGAGGGGCAATCGTCAACACACAGAAAGTACAGTGAAGAGCGAAAGAGTTGCGGGCTCGAAGAACACTTACAGTGTTGGGTGCCGAAACAGCCGACGCACTCGTGATTCAAGAGGCAGGGAAGTTAAAAAAAAGAAGAAGAAAGAGCAAGTGTTTCCCAAAACCAATCAGGGCGTCGTTCTTTTATACACGCCAGAGCCGTCGTTTCATACGCGGGAAAACGGCGTTAATCATGACGCTCTGCCGAAGCGTCACGTCGGCCGTCGATTCGATAACGCCTCATTAATAGATTTTTTAAATCCCCGCCGTTTGTGCAGTCGGGTGACCGTTACAACCCTTGGCCGTTTCAGAAGCTGAATCGACGCAAGGGCTGGGGGGCAATTGTGGGGAAATAACCCCCGGCCCACCCCAGTGGGTGAGGCCCAATCTGCTGGAATTAAAGTTGGGGCTGCCCGGGGCCCAAACCAGTTATGAGGAAAGGCCGGCCCAAACTGCCGACCTCCTCCCAGCGTGGCCCAGACAGCCAACGGTTTGCGCAAACCACTGGCGGTCTTAGAGCATTAAATGCGGAGTTGACTTGCATTTAATGCACGAGCGGCCGCCCACACAAACGTCGACGTGCACGTCCGGTCAGCCGGAATCCCCCACGACGGTGCGCCAGACGCTGCAGGTAGCCAGGCGGCGTCAATGATGATGCCTAACCAGCAGACCATGAGAGCCTGCTGATAGGCCGAGACAAAAGACACTCCCTGAAGGACTCTATAAAGCCCCGAGGAATCGAGACCCAGGTATGGAGAATGAACCCCTGACTTACACAACTTCCATTCATACTTCTCGATTAAGTTTGCTGACTTAACCTTTGGAGTGAGATCGACCCACCTAGGGTCTACCCATTCTAACCCATTCGTCTTGCAGGAAGAAGTTTGGACTCATCCAGTTTGGGCTTGAGAGCTCGGCCCAGCCTTCCCGAAAAATCCCACCTACAGTTACCAAATTGTGTTATAAATCTAAGTTTTCTTGCAGATCTGCAACTCAATTAAGATGAATTAAAGAAATCGGAAGATAGATCATTAAAATATAGATACCTCCGTTCAAATCCTTGAAGATCCTTGGCATATCTTCACAATTGCATCCAAGTAGATGATTAGCTACTAGAATTCATGGTAAAAGCATGAAGAAATATAAATCTTGCATTAAATTCAGAGAAAATATGTGTTTGGTTTCAAAGAAAATCAAGGAAAATGTAAGAAAGTAAAGAAAAATAGAGTTTCTCTCTCTAAAACTATTCCTAATACAAAATATCTAAGCTAACCTAAGCTAAGGAATGAAATATATGAAAACATCCCCTCAAAAACGTCCAAAACAGCCTTTTATAGTTGATGCAAAAATAGGGATCCGTTAAGCGAGCGTTCAGCTAACACTTGCCCAAGAGACTGAGTGCTTGGCCCAGCGCTCGGCTAACGCTCTTGAATCAACAGCTAATTGGCTTGCAAAATCTAGCAATCGGTGCGTTTTTTTTTTATATCCGAGCGCTTGGTGAGTTGGGCAATCGCTCAGCAGAGCAATCAGTGATGCATTTTTTAGACCTTTCTTCTACATTTAACTCCATTCCCTGCAATTAGAACAAAAATGCATATTTAAGATAATTTAAAAATAAAATACTAATCTATTGCCTAAATTAGAGCTGACAATCTACTAATTAAGGGATTGAGATTATACTTTTGGAGTGTAATCACCCTCCAACTTTATCATAGATTTCAAAGTCATCCCTCAACTTTTATTTCTTTTATTTGAGGCCTCCAATTTTTATAAGTAAGTAAATGTGGTTCAATATTTCAAAATAGCTAAGGAAATAAAAACAAATTACACTTTGACTGTCTAAACTAACACTTAATTTCACTTTCCTCTATTGAACCAACAATATTATATTTTCATTTGCATACATTTCAGAATTAGGGGCTTGTTTGGTGAAAGTTTTATATTAATCTCTAAAGCAAAAGGAAAAAAAATAATTTTATGGTTATGAAATGATATAAATCCTCTCAAAATACTTAAGAAAGTGGCAAAATCATCCATAAAATTAACCTTACTTTTGTTGACCACCAATTGTTGACCTTGCCAATATCAAGGATATTTTTTAAACAATACATTTGTCAACTAAAGATAAAAAAATTTAGATTGTATCAGATAATTATTTTTTTTAAAGATCATATTGTGCCATATTAGAAATGCTTCAAGTGCTAATTTGTTTCTTTTGTTAATAGTATAAACACAAACTAAAATTCTAATAGTTTAAGGATAAATATATAATTTTACTTAAGGAATAAACTGAAACAAAATTACATATACTTGAGAGGGTCAAAGTTTAATTAATGATTATTTTGTTGCCTATTTTAAAAGGTTGGATCACATTGACTTAATTTAAAAGTTGAAGGGCCTAAATAGAATAAATCAAAGTTGAGAGATGACATTCAATCTGAGTCGAAGTTATAGGAGCAAAATGATTGTTTACCCTAAGAATTTTTAATACACATTTAACATTCACTATATGTTCATTCATCGTGTTTAGTCCTAAATATGTTAACACATTACGGTAAAATGGAAATAAAGAACGCTGTTTAATTTGCAACTCACCTAAAATTAATATACTAAAGGGGTTCTTAAAAATGTATCAACTAAAAGCTAGATCCAATGGATTTTCGAGCTCTTGGGGGTGCCTGTTGGTGTAATGCCAAGGTTGTTCCATTGCGATTTGGACATTGCATGATCAAAACATGAAAATAGCTTCTACAGAACCACGTAAATAGCTTCTATACACGTGGGAATAATACTGAATACATCTAACAATTCCTAGACTGTGGGTGGTTATGGAAAAATAAATAAAGCTCAGTTCATGCAATTCTATATCCAAGAGGGGCTCACAATTTGAACCGTTTATTATATACATATTAAACGAAAGCATCTCTAGACTCTAGAGCACATGTACATATACATACTAATATATTTAAATATGAATATATAGATATATCAAAATAAAATTTAAATTATTATATATTAAAAATTATTAAAATTATATTATTTATAACAAGTAAAAACATATAATGACCACATTAGTTATTTTTGCAAAAGTATTTATTCAAAATCTCAATAAAAGATGCGTTATTCTATGTTCTATTATTATAACAATACATATGATAATCAACTATTGATCCAAACTATAATTTAAGAATTCACCATTTGAATTTTATGATTAGATCATCTGAATTCACAGCTACCCAGATTATCCACCAAAACTGACAAGGTAATATATTAAGAGAATAGGAGGATGAACAATTCTCAAAATTTCACATTGAGTAAATCACGCTTAATCTAAAAGGGTCTGACAAGCTTCCAGCATTACAAGACCGCCCATCTAAATAAACAAAAAATAGTATAAGAGCAATAGTCCACAGACCCTCAAACCAAATGAACTATTCCCAGCTCCCTGGATTGGGAAAATAGTCTAGTGGTCAGGTAATATTGAGTACTCAATTGTAATTTTTATCAAATAGTGACACGTGACGGGTAAATACATCAGCAACCTAAGATTGAAGAGTAGTGGAGAGACTTTTAAAAAAATATCCTATCAGATTTTGCCAAGTGGTATTTTTTCTTAAAAGTCTCTCTATTACTCCACTATTCACCCACTACGTGTCACTATGTAATAAAGATTACCACTGAGTACTCATTACTACTTGACCACTAGACTTTTTTCCCTTACTTGCCTTTAGAGACTTAAAATAGTTTGTACCCACAAATAGCACATAAAAGAAAGATAAGCAAGCATTGGGCAATGATGGTGGGGAATGAGCAGAGAGTTTGGAGTTGGACAATTCTACTACTGTAAATTAAGCACGTGGAGAAATCTCCATACGTATGTAATTTCAAACACAGATCACTCATGGGGAAGAATTCACCTGTGCTCTTTGCTTGAACCAAACACCGGAGGCACCGATGCATGCTCTCGTCCATTTTCGTTCTCCGGGTAGTTGACATTGATGTAATCAATGAAGAACTACACAGATTTTAGCAAAAAAATATTTGAGCAAAGAGAAGGACTTCGGATGTGACGGGGGCTGAATGAATCTAAAAATTATTTGCATTCTATGACATTTATTAAATCAGAAAGTTCTTATGAGTTTGAACCAGTTACCCGTTTAATGCTGGGTTTGAATGGTTTAGTCCAATTTTTTTATATAAGCAATTGATTGCTCTATAAAATTGTAATCATAACATCTAGTTTACATTTTGTTAACGTTAGAATAATTATATATAACTTTAATTAGATTGTTATTGGTTCTAATAAGAATTTGCTTGTGATTTGTAGGTTTTGGAGTTAAAAGAGGTCAGAAGTGCATTATCAGTATGCAAGGATCATCATGACGGCATCTTGAAGAGTCAGAACAATCAAATAAGGAGAAAAGCTCAGTTTAGCATAGAGTCCGGACGACACCTTGGACCGTCTGGACGATTAGAGAGGGCACCGAAAGCTACTTTGGCTTAGCGTCCGAACGACACTAGAGTACCGTGCAAACGATCGGGTGCGGATTAGGGTTGTCAAGTTATTTTTCTTGTGCCTTCTTGTAACTATAAAGGGGAAACTTCATTAAGTTATTAGGGTTACAAATTTTAGAGGAAAAAATACAATTGTTTTCCAATTTTTCGAGTTTTCTTTGCAATTCCTTCATTATTTTTGTAATCAAGCACGTGTTTTCTTTAAGATTATCAGTTTTCTTCAAATACAACTTATGTCATTCATTGTCATGAGTAGTTAATCTTTTTCTTGGCGAAGAACATGAAGGTTCGCTCAAGCTTTGAATGGTTCATAAGGTATTGATTGGATTTCATTGTTTTTATCTTTCAATACACAAGTGTCTCTCATCTTCATCTTTTGCTTTTGAAACTAAATTTTGAGTGCCCATGCGCTACGTTAGTTTCGTATGGGCATTGCTTGGATCCATGATATGAATGTTTTGAATCTATTGATTCAAATATTGAATGAAGTAGAAAGATTCCTTAATCATTTTAACTGCAAAATCTTTTGATTCAATTTTGTAATTTGTCAATATTGAATTGAGTTAACACAACACCTTGTGAATGTATCAAAAGCTTAGAGTCGGCGACAATACAGAAGATTGATGACACTTGATAATCTATCAAAGTGAAAGACTTCACTAGCGTAAGCAATTCGTTAACTTCTGAATGGTTTGATGAACAAAGGTCTGCAAAAGGATACAAATGCTTAAGAATTTCAGAAACCTATCAAGAAGATTAGTAGAGCTCAGACCTATTCACACCATCAAAGATTGATTGACAAAAGGCATAAAAGATGGTTTCTGGATAGCAACAGTAACTGCAGCAGGGAACCTGATTGATGACATTAACAAAAATTGCTAACAATCTTGTGAAAGAGCAAAACGGCAAAAGAAGCAAGAAGACAGATTGGCAGCACAAGAGAAAGATTGTTGAAAAATCTTATAGAAGAGCAAACAGCAAAAGAAGCACGAAGCCAAATTGGCAACACGAGAAAAAGATTGCTGACAATCTTGTTGAAGAGCAACATCAAAAGAAGTGAGAAGCCAAGATTGGTGACACTAGAAAAACGATTGCTAATAATCTCGTTGAATAGCCACAGCAAAAGAAGGAGGAAGCTAGATTGGCAATACTAGCAGAGATTGCTGAAAATCTCAGGTGACAATGAGAATTCGCTCCAACGGTCAAATTTTTGAATCTGTCTTAGGCGCCCGCGCTGTTAATGCATTTCCAACAACTTTAACGGCTAGTTTTTATGGAAGGCTATATATATATATATATATGGATTCAAACTTATATATGGGTATGGGAGAAGGATCTAAAAGTGCTAAAATCCAAAAGCCCTACATATTCCTCATTACTCTACAACTACTACAGTCCAAGAGGAAACATTGAACTGAAATTTGCTATATCTACTCTTTGATAGAGCTACCCATTGTATATGTTTCATCTATTTCATTTGTAAACCTAAGAGTTTGAGTGCTCTTGAGAAAAACACTTATGAGCTTTAGTGTTGCTTGGGTAATACACTTGTAAGATTAAGTGATTTTGGACAACATCACTTGGAATTGAGAGTTTGGTGTAAACTCTTGTGTAAGAGTAAGCTGGGCACGTGGAGCAAAACCAACAACTATGTAAGAGGTTTTACATAATGGAATACCTTTGAGAGGATCGAGAAAGAGAGGACGTATGTAAGGTTGGCCGAACCTCTGTAAAATGTGTGTCTCCATTCCTTATTTTTTTACTTTATTTTTCATCTTGTATTGTGTTGATTATTCCATTAGTGTAATTTGTTAATATGTGATTATTGATTAAAGTTCTAAAAACCCAATTTACCCCCCCCCCCCTCCTCTCTTGGTTAGCTATTTCGGGCCAACATCGTGAACACCAACTGTCTTCCCAGTGAATCGACCTCGAACTTTCTGAGTATTACTAAATTGTAGCAGTGCAATTGCAGTTCTTTTCGCACTTTCTGGAAGCGATCAATTTTTGGCACTGTTGTCAGGACAACATAGCTTTGGCATATAGGAAGCGAACTTTAGGCACTTCAAATTGTAAAAGCAAAAGCAAAAACAGAAAGAAATAACTTCACCATTCCTTTACAACGAAGAGATCTCACGCTTCATGTGGTAACTTCGTTCCATCCCTTTTATGTGCAAGCATATTAGGTCTTTTTGCTAGGATTGATTGATTTTAGTTTTCTAGGTTTTTATTTCTTTGATTTCTTTAGATTGGGCAAGTGTTTAGTGGAGACCTAGGATTGGTGCTAATTATAAATTGCTGGTCAATATTCTGTGGGTTTTGAAGGTTGGTTGGACATTAAATTAAATTAGTAGTATACTTTCTGCAGAGATTGGAGGTAGGTTGAAAATTGGTGGTTGAGGATTGTGAATTGCTTGTTGAGGTGTAGATTGCCTAATTATTTATGCATTGGATGCATTGTTGGGTCCGGGATTCAATAGGTAGAATTGTTTGAATAGACCCCAACCAATTAGGTACCATGGCTAATCTTCTAGCTGTTAATGATGGCAATGGCAATGAAAACGTACAGGTTATCAGAGGTGCTCCAGTGCCTCCTGTGTGTTCCATTTGAGATTACTTGAACCGTGCTAGTTCAAGCCCACTGTCGTGTATTGTCTTGCCAGCACATCAACAGACCATGAACTTCAAACTAGTATGTTCCAGTTAATCCAACCCTTCTATGGGATGGATTCTGAGAACCCATACCAATATATCCAAGATTTTGAGGGAGTCTGCCTTCTATTTCTAGATAATAGTTGTACTGAAGAAGTGCTCCACCTCAAACTCTTTCCATTCTCTCTTAAGGATAAAGCCAAAATTTCTCTAAACTCTTTACGGCCTATGTCCATCACATCCTGGAATACTTTGCAGGCCAAGTTTCTACAAAAATGATTCCTTGAGCACCGTACAGAGACGATATGCCACCATATCTCTTATTTCACTCCTCAAGAGGGAGAAACATTTTTCCAATGTTAGAAGCGATACAAAACACTTTTAAATTCTTGTCCCCATCATGGTTTTGAGTCTTAACACTTAATTAATACTTTTTACTTATCTTAACGTTGGAGCTTAAGTGTTTGGTAGAAAACATGTGTAATAGAGAGGTTAATGATAATTCTCCTGATGAAGCGTTTGACTATTTGATTCCTTAGCTGACACTGTGAGGGATTGGGAGACCACAGGGACTAAAAATAAAGAGTCCAAACCAACTATGCAAGGGTGTGGGAGGTTTGTTTTGAATCCTATAGGTGATGTTACTGCTAAGTTGAGTGGTCTCACAAGTGCTCTCACCAAATAGATAGAAGCATTAGCACTCAAGCAGGTGCAAAGTGTTTCTAATGACCCACAAGTTCAGTTGCCTTGTAATGTGTGTGTGATAACACTAGCCATGTCACTAATGAGTGTCCCACTACTCATGCTTTTCAGGAAGTTTTGCATGGTCAAACTAATACAGTTGATCAGTTTAGAAAGTCATATGCAAACCAAGGGGGGTAAAGGAATCCTTATTCGGGAACCTACAACATAGGGTGGCACAATCACCCTAACCTTGGTTGGAGGGCCAGTGGCAACACCACCCTACGATAATATCAAGTGCCACCTCCATTGTACCAAGCTCCATAACAACCCTACGCAGCACCAACACAAGCATCCACATCATATCAAGTGCTTTATAAGAGGTCTATTGAGGACACCCTGCATCAGTTTATGCAAACACAGGGTGGAGTGAGTGTGAGGGTTGACATGACTCTAGAGCAACAAAGTCGCACATTAGATGACATAAAGAGTCAGTTGACTCTACTGACACAGAATTTGACTGTTCCAGAAAAGGATCATTTCATGGCTTAACCCCATCCTAATCCTACTAGGCAAGCACACATGAGTGAGGGTGTTAATGATCCTACTGCATCCCATGAGCAGGTTCAGGCTATAACTACTCTACGAAGTTAAAAAAAAATCAACGAGAAACCAACCATTACTTCTAAGGTTAGTGAATCACTGGGGATGGATTGGATAAATTGAAAGAAGAGTTTAGCACACCAGAGAGAGAGAAAGAGAAAGGTGTGGAAGTTAAGAAGCCTAAGGAGAGTGAGAAAGAGGTTCTATCTCATGCACCATTCCCTTATAAGTTGACTAAACCTAAACAAGAATCAATCAATTCTGAAATCTATGAGTTGTTCAAACAGGTTAAGATAAACATGCCTATTCTTGATGCTATAAACGATTCACTCCTATGCCAAGTTCTTAAAAGACTTGTGTACTATCGAGACAAGGTTGCATGTTAAAGAATATGTAGGAATGGGTTTGTAAAGATGTCATTTGGCAACATGACTGTTAAGATGAACATTTTTAATGCTAGTAAACAACCAGGTGAGAACGAAGACATAAGGGAAGTTAGTTTAATAGACATCCTTGTGCAAGAGTACTTTGAGAGGATTGCATAGTAGACTCTTTGGAGCGTGCATTAGTTTGAATTGAGGGATTAGACACTCACACATCTGAGGGGTGATAAGAGAATGAGGATATGGTGGGACTTGAGATTGTGCCAGTTATGTCTATGGGTCAATGGACCTCCAGTTTTGAACCCTTGTACCCCAGTCCTAACAAACTTGAAGCTTTAGAACTCAAGGCTCCAAATCCTAAGAGAAAATAACTTCACTCCTCTTTAAAGTATATATTCATAGGAGAGGGAGAGTTGTATCATGTATTGATATCTTCTAGTCTTACTATAGACCAAGAGAAAAGTTTGAAATTGGTGTTGCACAAACACCGAAAAGCAATAGGTTGGACTATTGTTGATTTGCATAGTATTAGTCCTCTCGTTTGCACACACAGAATCTATTTAGAGGCTGAGGATAAACATATGAGACAGATGCAAAGGCGACTGAATCTTATCATGAAGGATGTTGTGCAAGGAGAGGTGTTGAAACTCCTCGATGCAGGTATCATTTACCCTATCACTGATACGAGGTGGGTTAGTCCAACCCAAGTGGTTCCATAAAAATCTGGAGTCACAATAGTTATGAATGAAAAGAATGAGTCAATGCCAACTAGAGTCTAAATTGGTTGGCAAATATGTATTGACTACCAACGATTGAACACTAAAACATGCAAGGACCACTTTCCTCTCTCATTCCTTGACCAAGTCCTTGACAGGGTTGCAGGTAGGGCTTTTTACTACTTTCTTAATGGGTATTCTGGGTATAATTAGATTGAGATTACATTAGAGGACTAGGAAAAGACCACATTCACGTATCCCTTTGAGACGTATGCGTATTAGCGCATGCCCTTTGGTTTATGCAATCCACTGGAGACTTTTGAATGGTGTATGATGAGCGTATCGTAGAGGTCTTTGTGGATGCCTTCTCTATATATGGGGATACCTATCGTGAGTGTCTAGATAATTTGGAAAGAGTTTTAGAAAGATGTAATGAGAGCTATCTGTTTCTCAACTGGGAAAAGTGTCACTTTATGGTGACACAAGAGATTGTCCTTGGTCACATGGTAAATAAGAAGCCCCACTTGATTTAGTATGCTAGTAAGACCTTAAATGAGGCTTAGGTTAACTAGACGACCACTGAGAAAGAATTGTTAGCTATCATGTTTGCTCTTGACAAGGTTCGATCCTACTTAGTCAGCTCATTAGTCATCATCTATACAGATCATGTAATACTAAAATACATGCTCACCAAGCAGGATTCTAAGCCCAGTTTTATTTGATAGATCCTGCTACTCCAAGAGTTTAACTTGGAAATACTTGAAAAAAAAAAAAAAGGAGTAGAAAAGGTGGTTGCTGACCACTTGTCTAGGATCCTTGTCGAGCATCACATCCCTGACCCCACTCACATTAATGAGACTTTTCTCGATGAACAACTTTTCCATATGAATGTTAGCCAACTATTTGGCTAACGAGAAGATTCCTCCTCATTGGTCTCGCCTTGATAGATATAAATTCTTGAGGAATGTTAGAGTTTTCTTTTGGGCTGAACTAAATGTGTTCAAATATTGTTTTGATTAGGTTATTCGTTGATGCATTCCTAACAATGAGTTCCAGTATATCCTGGCATTCTGCCATTCTGAGGCTTATGGGGGTCATTTTTTGCTACGAAGACTGCTGCGAAAATCTTATAATGTAGCTTTTACTAACCCACAATGTTCCGGGCTATCCACTTGTTTTGCACTTCATGTCATAGATGCCAGCGCTTAGGAAGCTTGACTAGGCAAAACATGGTGCCTTTAACCCTATCTTTATTTTAGAAATTTTTTACCGTTGGGGCATTGACTTCATAGGTCCCTTCCTGAGTTCTTTTGGCAACCTATATATACTTGTGGGCATTGATTATATCTCTAAGTGGGTCGAGGCTCTTGCCTCACGTACCAATGACCATCCAGTTGTGATCAAATTCCTCAAAGACAATATCTTCTCCCAGTTTAGTATGCCTAGCGTCGTTATTAGTGATGGGAGCAAACATTTTGTAACAAATATATTGGGGTGTTGATTACGTAAATATGAGGTTTTTCACAAAGTTGCTACTCTATATCATTTGCAAACTAGCGGCCAAGTTGAATTGGCCAATAGGGAGATTAAACAAATTCTTGAGAAAACTGTGAACCCCGCATGTAAGAACTAATCTCTGAGATTGGTCGATGCACTTTGGGCTTACAGGACAGTGTACAAGACACAATTAGAGATGTCTCTTTATCGGCTTTTCTATGGCAAACCTTGTCACCTCCTTGTTGAGGTCGAACACAAAGCATACTAAGCCATTAGACAATTCAATGAGAATATCAACGATACCGAAACCCTTAGGAAACTCTAATTGTCTAAATTGGAGGAGTTGTGAAATGATACGTTTGAGAATTTTCATATTTCCAAGCCAAATGAAAACCTTGCATGACTGGCATATTCTTTGAAAAACCTTTCATGTCAGTCAGAAGGTCTTGCTGTATAATACTAGGTTGCATCTTTTTTCAAGTAAGCTCTACAGCAAATGGACTGGCGCTCTCATTGTTTGAGAAATTTCTCCTCATGGGGCAATCACAGTTTTTAATCCAAATATTGGCACATAATTCAAGGTCAATAGTCATTGCTTGAAACCATACCTTGAGGGTTTTGTTGGTGAAGCCGAGAGCTTAGCTCTCGAGAATCCTCCACAGTTTGACTAATACCATGTCTCCAGTTATGTTGTATTATAGGTGATTGTTTGGTTTTAGATTCAGTGTATTACGTATCAGTGAGTACCTTCCCTCGTATCTATTATATGCATAGAGGGCCGTGCCCGATTCATTTTGGGGAGGTAACTTTTGAATTCTCGATGTCACTTAGACTTTCCTTAGTTTTCTTTCTTTATATTCCTTTTCTTTTCGTTAGTTTTCTTTAGATTTTCCATCGTTTTTAATATTTTCTTTTCTTTCCTTCCCTTTTTCCTGAGTTCTTTTTCTTAGGCTTTTTTCTTTTTGATTTGATTTACGTAGTGCTCTGATCGTTCGGATGACCCTAGAAAGCGTCCTGATGATCTGAGAGGATGTTTTTGCAGGATTTTTTAATGGCTCTGATCGTCGGACGATAACACTTGGCGTCTAAAAAATTAGAGAGATTGCCTTTATCCTCATTTGCCTATCATTAGGTCGGTATTCTTTGTCGTCCTGATAGAGTTCATGTGCAACCTTATTTCTCTGCCTAGCGTCCGAAAAACACCTTGGGCCTTCTAAACGATCAAATCAAAATTCTATAAATAGGGCTGTTACGACATGTTTCTCTCATTTGCACCATCAAAGGTTTGAAATTCGAGAGAGAGAAAGAGAGAGCAACTAAGGCTATGAGAGCCTCATAGAGCCTGACAAAGCCCTACCTAAGTCCTAGCTCATCCTGAGTATCGTGATTAGATAATTTTTTACCTAATTGGTTTTTGTATTTAGCTTCTCTACCACTTTACAATTGTTAGGTGATTGCTTGCAATTTGGGGGTTGATTTTAGGGTTTTATGTTGTTCAAGAGTGGGTTTGTGCTACTCGGTTTGTGCGTGTTAAGTTTTAGGGTTGTGTTATGTGTTGTTGGTTGATTGGAGTTCATAGTCATGACCTCCCGTACTTAAGGGAAGAAAGCCGCTGAGGTGCGCCCTCCTGCACCACAGGCCCAACCTAGGGCGACACCTAGTTCCCCACCTGATTTTGACTCTGAATGCTTTATTAGTAAGGAGGCACAAAAGGGGTTTGTCCAGACTTGGGGTAGGAAGGAGGCCACTATGGAGCAGAATATTAGCTTAAATACTTTTAGTAAGAAGCCTTACTACTAGAAGGCTGAGTTTGAGAGACGAGGTTGGGTGGCACTGGCTGATTATATTGGGGGAGCTATAGCCACCCTCTATTCAAAGTTACTTGCTAATGTCTCTAAGATGGATGTAGTACCAGGGGCTTAGTAGTTTGAGTCATGGATGAGGGGTCGTTCGGTGGTAATTACCCCGAACACATTTGTCGAACACTTTAGGTTAGAAAAAACCCCTAATTCCCAGTTCAGTTATCCCGATGATGAGAAGCTTGATATATTTGTAGTAGCCAAAGAATTTTGAAGGAAGGGGAACCTTAGGTTGGGACTCAAGTTGGAAAAAGTAAACTAAAGGATAGGTACCTCCCTCTCTTCTTATCGTCATGCCACAATCTGTTACCTATGGGCCGATTATCTGAGGTGAGTGTCATGTGAGCGTAGTTACTGAATGCTATTGGCACAGGGCTATCCAATGACCTTCCATTGTACATGTGGTCACAACTATATGTAGTGGCAGACCTTGGAATTTTTTTCAGGTGGGGCAAAACTTTGTCATAAGTAAGATGATTAATTCTAGGATAATGCAACAAATACGATAATTTTCAAGATTCTATATATTAATATCAAATGGTTTTTACACAAAACAACATTCAAATAAAGGTAAATGACAAATTACAGCAATTCTTTTCATTTTTTCATATTTTGAAATCTTTACAAAATAGCTTCATTGTCTACAGTTTTGAATATGTCCCTTTCAATGTATGACACTAAAAAATCATTCATCCACTCATCTCCCATTCGATTGCGTAATGAAGTTCTAATAATTTTCAATGCAAAAAAAAAAAACATTCTTTCAACTGATATTGTTGCAACCGGTAAGATCAATATTACTTTACAAGCAAATAGATTAATGGGCAGACACTATCCTTTTTCGTCTGAACTAACTTTTGAAAAACCCCACCATTTCCTATCACTTTTGAAAATTGATCATTAGAGCTTACATCTAGAATATAGGTCTCAAGTTGATTATCAAATATCATAACCTCAAGTGGGGAAAAATCAATAAGATAAAACTCAGGGCAAAGTATAAAATGGGTCAAGTTAAAAAATATTTTTTTTTTTTAGATTTCAGGGGGGGAGGCTGCCTACCCTCGACCATTAGTCGGTCCGCCCCTGATTGTATGGCAGTCGCCACCTGGCCTCCCTTATGACTAGTATACCATTTTCTTGTCTACTTTTGAGTGTTATTTTTTGTGCTGGAGTGACTGAGTCAGCTTTCATGTTTCAAGATTTTTCTAAAAAGCCTATCAATAAACTACAATCAACAAGTCCACTCAATACACCAATAAGAAGAAGAAGAAGAAGAACAGGCAGAGGACTATGACACCATCTGAGGGGCAATCATCTCAGTCCTCCCAGCCTTCAACTACTAGTGATCTGGGTATGACTGCTTTGATTTAGATGATGGAGCACCAGAATCTTAGGATGGATCTCCAGAGTTAGAGAATGGATTAGTTGGGAGTAGCTCTTGAGGCATAGAAGAAGAGGTTTGGCGAGTTTGAGTAGATGGTTGTGGGTAGGTTTGATAAGGTCGACACACGGCAGAGGCAGCAGAACGATATGCTGAGAGAGATGGTATAACATAGGGCCCACCATAACCAAATTCAGCAGGAGGAGGATGATGGTGATGAGTAGTTGGTCACCTTGGGTTTCAGGTTTAGATCATTTTCTTGGTTTTTGCTCCTTTTATGTATTGATCTAAAACCTTCATTTATGTTTTCTGTTTTGGATAATCATGGATAGTTTTTTGCTATTATCGGATATTTATGTCATAACTATTGCTATCATCATGGGGGGATTTTTGGTATTACAACATTGGTGGCTTAAGTTCTATGAAGAAAAGTTTTGTTTTCTTTTATTCAATTAGCATGCTCAAGTTAGTTGACCTATCCCATTTCTTCATGGTTATATTGTTTTGTGAATGTGATGAGGAGCACTGCTTAGCATACGCATAGCTCTATTTTGAACTGTCATTTAAGATGTTGAGATAGAAAGTGTTGTGTCTGGTTGAGTTCAAGCATAATTGTAATTTGCCCTCTTTAACTAATGCACTTGTTATGATTAATCTTGGACACATGAGTTAGAAGAAGAATAACCTATTGCACTATTGTGACATTATTGTGTTGATCTTGACTATCCCTTGTGATTTTGTCTTTGAATGAGTAGAGACTATAAACCCGATGAGCTTTAGAGCTATTTAACGCCTTTCACAGAGTTTATATGTACTCAAGATTGAATTTTCCATATCGCATTCATTCAATAGCTCTATTACTCAACCTTGACTTGATTGTTGAAACTTGATTCAATGTCCTATGTGTTGGACTTTGACAGATTCGAGTATTGTGCAATTGGGAGATGAGTTTATTCCATCCTTATTACACCATGGGCCACTGAAGCTCATTTCATATACTTTTCTATTCGAAAGCCAAACGAAAGTGCAACGTTGATTATTCATGCTAGAAAACCGAGTCATATGACTACACTCGGTTAAAAAGGGGAATCCAATATATATATATATAAAGAGGGACAGTGTTGTTGAAAAAGGCTTATGCAAGCCGTGATACCTTACAATGAAGGGGGGAATGAAGAGAGAAAAAGTACATGTTTGGAAAAAAAAAAGTGATTGGAGCTTGGAATGCCGGTTGCATTTTAGAACAAATCAATGGTTTTGATATCCTTTTGGTGTCCAGTTCCATTCTTAGATGATCCAAGACTGCACTCTTCTCATGCTGAATCTTTATGCTATGTCATGTTCACATTTTGAACATTGGTTGTGAAAACTATCAGAATAATGGATTCTTTTTATTACTATTAGGGTGAAACCCCTAATTTTAAAGACGCCAAAGCAGCAAATAAGGAAAGCTGCCAATTACACAAAATACAAGAAAGGAAAAGAATATATAGAGGAGAAAATTAAGCCCTATATCAAGCAGAAAATAATGTCCTAAATAAACCTACCAAAAGTAAAATATACATTATTCTAACACTTAAGATGCATCAAGTTGTAACATCTGGAGTTTGGAGAAAAGATAACGAAAGCGGACAATAGGATGAGTTTTAGTAAAGAAATCTACAATCTAGGAGTCAGAAGAGATATGAAGCAATGAAATGGATCCAACATGCCCATGATGGCGAACAAAATGGCAATCAATCTCAATGTGTTTTGTTCGCTCATGAAAAACATCATTATGAGCTATCTGTATAGCACTGTTACTATCAGAAAAAAGAGAAGTAGCTTGAGATACCATGACACCCATGTCTTGAAGCAACCAATGCAACCATATAATCTCTGAGGTAGTGTTAGCAAGGGCCCTATACTCTAGTTCAGCACTAGAACGAGTAACTACTATTTGCTTTTTACACTTCCATGAAATCAAGGAATCTCCTAAGAAAATGCGAAAACCAGTGGTGGAGCGACGGTCAGTAACATCTCCAACCCAATCAGAATTAGAATAACCGTGAAGCTCTAGTTTAGAAGTGGAAGAGAAAAGCAAACCCATAAATAATGTCCCTCGTAAATATCTCAATATTCGAAGAACTACAGCAAAGTGAGTAGAGCGAGGGGCAACATAAATTGACTAATAATATGAACAGCATGACTAATATCTGGCCTGGTAACAGTCAAATAAATAAGACTCCCAACAAGTTATCTATAAAGAGTGGCATTTGGAAGAACCTCCCCATCAGTGGCTCTCAATTTAGTGTTCAACTCTAAAGGAGTATCAACTATCTTGTTATCAGTTAAATCTGCTCGAGAGATGAGATCTGAAGCATACTTGACCTGAGAGAAAGTATAACCATGAGATGAAGAATTCATTTCAATGCCAAGAAAGTATCTTAAAGAGCTAAGATCCTTCATTTCAAAACATTTTCTAAGATGATTCTTGATACTCTGAATACCAGTGACATCATCTTCAGTGATCACCATATCATTAACATAAAGAAGTAATATGACAAAGCCACGACTTGTTCTATAAAAGAAAATTGTTGAATCATGATGACTTTGCTGGAAACCAAAATTGAGGACAACAGTGCTGAATTTCTCATACCAAGCATGTAGTGCTTGTTTGAGACCATGCAAAGCTTTTTGAAGTTTACAAACTTGTTGAGGTTGATGAGATAATCCTGAAGGTGGTTTTGATGTAGACCTCTTCTTGAAGCTTACCATTCATGAAGGCATTCGTAACATCCATTTGAGATAAATGTCATCCTTAAACAAAAGCAATGGCAATCAATGCACGAACAAAAGTCATGCGAGCAACTGGTGCAAAATTTTCCTCATAATCAATACCATACTCTTACGTAAAACCTTTCACAACCAGTCTAGCTTTGTACCACTCAATAGACCCATCAAATTGAGTCTTTACCTTGTACACCCATTTACTACCTATGGCAGATTTTCCATGAGGTAGATCCACAAGATCCCATGTATAGTTTTTGTCTAAAGCTGCCATTCCTCGTTCATTGTTGTCTTCCAAAATGGATCCAATAATGCCTCATGATAAGACTTAGGTTCATAAACAGAAAGTATGGTAGACAAGAAATAATGAAAATCATGATAACTCTGAGAAGGAACACGTGCTCATGTAGATTGACGAAGCTCAGGAACAACCAATGGTGGATCACTCTCCAAGGTCACGCATTGGGACAAGGCACATCTAAATTTGCTTAGACATTTTCAATGTCAGGTGAGGGATTATCATGCAAGTCTGAGAGTTCTGGTGAACTATCTGGCAAGGTAGATTGACTAAAATCAACATCAGATTCAACGAATGGATCAAGAAACATGAAAGACTCAGGAAAGGAGGTGGAGAACTCACGAAAACGGGGCAAGGAGTATAATGATATGTTTTCCAAAAAGTAACATGCCTAGAGACTTGAAATTTCTTTGCAATAGGATCATAACATCGGTATCCTTTTTGCCCAATTCCATATCCGAAGAAGACACATATACTATATTTTTTAGATAACTTATCACGTTCAACCTTAGGAAAAAGAACAAAACATGTGGACCTAAAAATACAAAACTGAGAATAATTAGGTGCAGTTTTCAAAAGACATTCAAAAGGTGAAGCACCACCAATAACTGAGAAAGGTATACAATTAATCACATAAACAAAAGTAAGAGATGCTTCCCCCCAAAATCTTTTAGGAACTAATGATGAGAGTAGTAAGGCTTGTGTTGTTTCCATGATATGTCGATGCTTTCTTTCAGCAACACCATTTTGTTGGGGGGTATCAATACATGATGATTGGGCCAAGGTCCCTCGAAAAGCAATAAATTCTTTAAAGGGATGAGATTGATATTCTTGAGCCTTGTCAGCATGGAATCTTTTAATGAGTTTGGAAAATTGAGTTCAAACCATGATAGAAAAACCCTTATATACTTGAAAGAATTTTAACTGAGAATGTAACAAATATATCCAAGTATAACGGAAGTAATCATCAACAAAGATAACATAATAACAAGCGCCCCCAATAGTTTTCACACAGAAAGGCCCCCAGACATCAGAATGAACAAGATCAAATGGAAACAAAGAAACTGAGTCACTATTATTAAAAGGTAAAGCTATTTGTTTTGCAAGTTTGCAACTGATACTATGAGAAGAAGGTTCAGACCTAACATGACCCGACTGACCACTAGAGATCAAATACTTAAGTCTAGGAATAGAAATGTGAGCTAATCTATTATGCCAAAGGGAAAATTAAGAAGATTGTTGAATAGAACTAGCCACCAATGCGCTGACAGACTTCTGAGGAACATGTAAAGTGTCCAAGTGAAAAAGTCTTCCAATTTTATGGCATGTCCCAACTTGCTTCCTCGTTGAGTGATCCTGTATTATACAACTAGATGAAGAAAAAATGACAGTAAAACCATGATCACATAACTGACCGACTAATACCAAATTCATGGAAATTTTTGGAACATAGAACACATCATGAATGGAAAACTGATCAGAACGATTAACAGAACCAGTATGACTATCAGTGATTATAAAACCATCAGCTGTATGAATAGAGGAAGGACTAGAGACATGACGAGATGAATTTAGCATATCAAGATTAAAACACATGTGATTAGATGCTCTAGAATCAATGAACCAAGAATTAGGATGAATACCTGGAATAACTGAAAGGGCAGTGGCAGCAGTAGATTCATTACCAGAGTAGCTTGTCAGATCATCTCTTAGGCTTGATCTACTATAAGATAATCAAATTGTAATGCAAGCTGGTAGGATTGTAAAGTTGAATCTCGAGATTCAGTACCAGAGTTTGTATCAGATGGGAGCAAAGCAGCTGCATAATTAGGTCCACGAGATGCACTAGTAACATAACCAAATCCACAAGAAAGATTAGAAACCCTTTCCGTTGTATACACAGATCGCCCACGATAATTACAAGATCTCTTGTTTCCAGAACAATGGTACTTAAGATGGTCAAGTTCATGACAATAGTTGCAGCGAACTTTGGACGTATCTTTTTGGCCACTTCTATTGCTAGTTGAGAAATTGGAGGACTGACCTGTGTTTTGTGGTCGTTGAGTTGCAATGAGAACAACTTCATCATCAATCTTAGAATGAGTGATATTAACTTTCCTTGTTTCTTCGGCTAATAACTCGGATAAGACAACATCAACTAAAGGAAGGGGGGACCGATGAAGTATCAAAGCTCTAACTGACTCAAAATCATCTTGAAGGGCCATTAAAAATTGCACAAGATGAGTTTCTTCTCTAAACTTATAGTGTAATTCAGCATCCACTATCCACTTAGGTTCCATTAGTGCCAATTCATCCCAAACAATAGACATATCAGAATAGAAATCAGAGATAGATTACCCTTTCTTTTATTTCAGATCTCGAATATCCATCTTAAGTTTATATTTTCTTGCAAGATTAGTTTGAACAAAACGTCTTGCAAGAAAATCCCAAACTTCTTGTGCAGTCTCAAATTTACTTAGTTGCATGCTAATAGTAGGAATAACAGAGTTCACAATCCAAGTAATTATTTTACTATTATTCATATCCCATTTATCTACTAGTGATTCAAAAACATCTGCCTTTGGATTAACTGATTTTGTTGGGCCCTTCTTTTCACCAGTCATATACTTCCATAACCCTTTTCCTTTCAAAAAGCTATGCATAAGATATGACCAACGACTATAATTAGAGCCATCCAACTTAACAAATATAGTCTGAACTTACTCACTTGATGCCATGAAAACAAGGAAGAATTTATGCTTAGAACTTTGTCCACCAAAAGTCTGGTTACCAGTAACAACAAGAATAACCTTACCAATACCAAAGCAATCTTTGTGTAGCAAAATTGATTGGTCAAAATCAGTGTATTTGCAAGAGATTGTGATAAACTCCAATTCACACACAAGTCCAAATCGAATTGAACAGAGAATCACACAGTAGTGCTCACAACCAATCAAGGGAACAAAAATTGGCTAGCACCGAATAAACCCCTAATAGAGATTCAAGCGGATGATGAATGAGCATGAAACAAAAAATCAGAGAACGAATACCCACAGAACGAAAGGCTCTGATACCATGAAAACTATAAGAATAATGGATTCTTATTACTATTAGGGTGGAACCCCTAATTTATAAAGATACAAAAGCAACAAATAAGGAAAGCTACCAATTACACAAAATACAAGAAAGGAAAAGAATCTATATAGGAGAAAATAATGTCCTAAATAAACCTACCAAAAGTAAAATATACATTATTCTAATAGGTTGATTTCAATGTTAAGTGTTCTTTTATAGAGCTATGTTAATTCATACACGCAATGATAGGTACGTTCTTCTTGATTGGTTGCCATTATTGATCATTACATGCTTACTATGCTATATGCACAACCGTTGTGAGTAATTAGTGAATTCGGTGTCATTGTAATTGTATTTCCAACAAGGTTTTGGAATTGAAGCTTGAAAGACAAGAACTATTTGAGCTAGTTATGAGGAGCTATGATGTTACAATACTTTACACACACAGATCTTTCTCATGTCTCTTTAAGATTCATTCGTGCATTTGTATTTGATATTGAGAATGAGTTGGGATTAATTAGTTCATAATGATTCTTGCATGGCATTATCTGTTCCAAATCATCTTGGATTGCGGGTTCAATCATGAATTTTGTGGGTAACATGACTATAAACCCTCATGAGACACCACTCGTCCACTAGGGGTAACCTACTAGTTTAAAAGCTTAATGCATAAGCTCAATACATTTAGGACTCCTATGAAAGTGGAGAAAAATCATTGTCTTTTATATACTAGTAGTTTTGCTTAGGACTAGGAAAGAGTAAGTTTGGCGCGGGGGGGGGGGGGGGGGGGGGGGGGGGGGGGGGGGGGGGGGGGGGTGATTACGCTGTAAAAGTGTAATAATAAGTTGACATTTTGTTAGCATTAGAATAATTATATATAGATTTAATTAGATTTTTATTGGTTCTAATAAGAATTTACTTGTGATTTGTAGGTTTTGGAGCTAAAAGAGGTCAAAAGTGCATTATCAGCAAGCAGGGATCGTCAAGACAGCATTCTGAAGCATCATGACAATCAAAGAAGGAGAAAAGCTCAGTTTAGCCTAGCGTTTAGGTGACACCTTAAATTGTCCAGACGATCAAAAAGGGCACTGAAATCTACTTTGGCTTAGTGTCTAGAAGACACTGGAATATTGTTCGGACAATTTGGTGTGGATTAGGGTTTGTCAGCTTATTTTCCTTATGCCTCCTTGTAACTATAAAGGGGAAACTTCATTAAGTTATTAGGGTTACGAATTTTAGAGGAAAAAATAGATTTGTTTTCTAGTTTTTCAAGGTCTTTTTGCAATTCCTTCCTTATTCTTATAATCAAGCATGTGTTTTCTTTAAGATTATTAGTTTTCTTCAAATACAAGTATATTGTTCCTTGTCATGAGTAGCTAATCTTCTTCTTGGTGAAGAACATGAAGGTTTGCTTGGGCTTTGAATGGTTTATATGGTATTGATTGGATTTCATTGTTTTTATCTTTCAATACACAGGTTTCTTTCATCTTCATCTTTTGATTTAGAAACCAAACGTTTGTGATTATATCTCTGAGTGCCCATGCGGAACGTTAGTTTCATATGGGCGTTGTTTGGATCCCTAATATGAATGTTTTGAATCTATTTATTCAAAAATTAAATGAAGTAGAAAGATTCCTCAATCATTTTAAGCATAAAATCTTTCGATTTAATTGAGTTAACACAACACCTTGTGAATGTATCAAAAGCTTGGGCAACTGGATCATTCAACTCTCTATTTTTATTAACTTTCAAAGCAAACAAACTTCTCAAACCATATATTTTCTTCATTCCCCTTTTCAAAGTTATTCTTCGAGTTTTTATCTATTTAAAGTGAGTATTTCGTGGACACCAACCGTTTTCCCTATGGATTGACCTCGGACTTTCTGAGTATTACTACATCGTGGTCGTGCAATTGTGGTTCTTTTCATACTTTCTAAAAGTGATCAATTTTTAGCGCTGTTGTCGGGAAAACGTAGCTTTGGCATATAGGAAGTGAATTTTCAGTGCACTAAATTGCAAAAGCGAAAGCGAAAATAGAAAGAAATAACTTCGCCATTCCCCTACAATGACGAAGGGATCTCATGCTTCACGTGGTAACTTCATTCCATCCCTTTTACGTGCAAGCAAATTAGGTCTTTTTTATAGGATTGATTGTTTTTAGTTTTCTAGGTTTTTTATTTTTTTTATTTTTTTAGATTGGGTAAGTGTTTAGTGGAGACCTAGGAGTGCTGCTAATTGCAAATTGGTGGTCAATATTCTGTGGAGATTTAAGGTTGGTTGGACATCGAATTAAATTGGTGGTACAATTTCTGCAGAGATTTGAGGTAAGTTGGAAATCAGTGGTTAAGGATTATAAATTACTTGTTGAGGCCCGGATTGCCAAATAATTTATGCATTATATGCATTGTTGGGTCTGAGATTTAACAGGTATATTAGTTCCAATAGACCCTAACCAATTAGGGACCATGGTTGATCCTCCAGCTATCAATGATCGCAGTGGTAATGTCAACATACAAGTTATCAAAGGTGCTCTGATGCCTCCTATGCATTCTATGCGAGATTACCTGAACCCTGCTAGGCAAACCCCACCATCGTGTATTATCTTGCTAGCACATCAATAGACTATGAACTTTAAACCGGGTATGTTCCAGTTAATCCAACCCTTCCATGGGATGAATTCCGAGAACCCATACCGTCATATCCAAGATTTCGAGGAAGTCTGTCTTCTATTTCTAGATAACAGTTGTATTGAAGAGGTGCTCCACCTCAAACTCACTCCTTTCTCTCTGAAGGATAAAGCCAAAATTTGGCTAAACTCCTTACTACTATGTCCATCACATCTTGGAACAGTTTACAGGCTGAGTTTCTATGAAAGTTCTTTCTTTAGCACTGTACGGAGGTGATTCATCGCCACATCTCTGAATTCACTCCTCAAGAGTGTGAAACATTTTTCCAATGTTAGGAGTGATACAAAACACTTTCAAATTCTTCTCCCCATCATGGTTTTGAGTCTTATCAAGTAATCAACACATTTTGCTTATCTTAATGCCTGAGCTTAAGCATTTGGTAAAAACCATGTGTAAAGGAGAGTTTTATGATAAATCTCTTGATGAAGTGTCTAGCTATTTTGATTCCTTAGTTGACACTGTGAGGGATTGGGAGACCACAGGGACTAAGAACAAAGAGTCCAAACCAACTGCGCAAAGGTGTGGTAGGTTTGCTTTGAATGATGTGGATGATGTTAGTGCTAAGCTGAGTGCTCTTACCAATACACTTACCAAACAAATAAAAGCATTAGCACTCAAGTAGGTGCAAAGTATTTTTATTGACCTACAGGTTTAATTACCTTGTAGAGTGTGTGTGATAATACTAGCCATGTCAATAATGAGTGTCCCACTATTCCTGTATTCTAAAAAGTTTTGCATGGTCAAGCTAATGTAGTTGACTAGTTTAGAAAGCTATATGCAAACCAAGGGGGCAAGGGAATCCTTATTTGAGAACCTACAACCCAAGGTGGTGCAATCACCCTAACCTTAGTTGGGGTGGTGTTGCCATATCTAGCGCCACCTCCACCGTACCAAGCCCCATCACAGCCCTATGTAGTACCAACACAAGCATCCAAGTCATATCAAGTGCAACAAAAGAGGCCTATTGAGGACACCCTGCATCAGTTTAAGTAAACATGAGATTGAATGAATGTGAGGGTTGACAAGACTCTAGAGTAACAAAGTCGTACATTAGAAGACAAAGAGTTAGTTGACTCTATTGACACAGACTTTGACTATTTCAGAGAAGGGATGTTTCTCGTCTCTAGCCCAGCCTAATCCTACTAGGAAGGCATACATAAGTGAGGGTGTCAATGATCTTACCACATCCCATGAGTAAGTTCAGGCTGTCACTACTCTATAGAGTGGAAAAATCATTAAGAATCCAACCACTACTTCTAAGGTTAGTGAATCAACAACTGGGGATGGGTTGGATAAACTAAGAGAGGAGTTTAGCACACTAGTGGAAGAGAAAGAGAAAGGTGTAGACGTCGAAAAGCCTAAGGAGAGTGAGAAAGAGGTTCTATCTCACGCACCATTCCCTCATAGGTTGACTAAACCCAAACAAGGATCAATCAATTCTGAAATCTATGAGTTGTTCAAACAGGTCAAGATAAACATCCCTCTTCTTGATACCATAAAATAGACTCCCTCCTATGCCAAGTTTTTAAAAAACTTGTGTACTATCAAGAGGAGGTTGCATGTCAAAGAAGATGTTTTATTGGCTAAATAAGTAAGTGCTATCTTGTAGTCCAATATCATCATAAAGTACAAGGACCCCGGTTGTCTGACTATCTCTTGTATCACCAAAAACCACAAATTAGACCATGATTTACTTGACTTGGGATCTAAGGTAAACTTGATACCTTATTCTGTTTATCAATAACTAGGTTTAGGAGAGTTGTGTCCCACTCAGATTACTCTCGAACTAGCTGATAGATCTATCAGGGTGCCTAGGGGTATCGTTGAGGACGTGCTTATTCAGATTGATAAATTCTATTACCCTATTGACTTTGTAGTCATAGATACACACCTAGTTGTAGATTCTAGTACGCCATCCTAGATTCCAATCATCTTAGGCCATCCTTTTCTTGTTACTTCCGATGTTATCATCAGATGTAGGAATGGGTTAGTAAAGATGTCATTCGGCAACGTAACTGTTGACATTAACATTTTTAATGTAGGTAAACAATCGGGTGAGTATGAAGATGATGTTAGTTTAATTGACTTACTTGTGCAAGAGTACTTTGAGAGGGAGTGCATAGTAGACCCTTTGGGGCATGCATTAGTTTGGAGTAAGGGATTAAACACTCACACATTTCATGGACGATCAGAGAATGGGGATACGGTTGGACTTGAGATTGTGCCAGTTATGTCCGTGGGTCAATGGCCTCCAGTTTTGAACCTTTGTACCCTAGTCCTAACATATATGAACCTTCAAAGGTCAAGGCTCCAAATCCTGAGAGAAAACCATTTCCCTCCTCTTTAAAGTATATATTCTTATGATAAGGGGTGTGAAACCCTAACTTGTTTAGCATCATACTTAGCCTAATAGTGTGTTTATGGTGTATGATTTTTCTTAATGAAGGAGCTTGATTAGTATGTTTTAATGAGAGCACGTTGTGGGTAGATTATCATATTTTTTAGCATGATTAGTGGGCTTAATCTATGATTAATTAGCTTATATTAATGGTGATTAATTATCATAAGTATGATTAATTATGTTAATCATGTGGAATAGTGAAGTGCTTGGTGTGCATATGTGAGCTTGACACCTAGGTGTGTGCTTAAGCCTAAGTGAGGTTTGTTCATGACTTGTGTGCTTCATTTGCTAGCAAGTGTGTGTGTGCGTGGCATGTGGCATTATAGATACACCTTGTATATATTGTTGGCTTAAAAGCCAAGGTGATATGGAAAGAGGTTTAGTCCATTGTTGGTGCTGCTATTGTTGATGTCGTGTTAGAGGGCTTTGAGAGCTCTTTAGTTTTGTTGATCTTGTGTTTGTTGTATGTTGGATAAGAGTTTTAGAGTTTGTTTACATTTCCTTTTTGTAATTATAATGAGTTTGATTTAGTAGTTCCCTTCATGTATATTGGAGGATTATGAGATGGTTTTATTTATATAATGATGTTGTTATCACTTATAAGATTATTATCTTTGGGATTGTTGGGAGGCTTCGCTTACAGGTTGAGAAACTTTGCAATCATGTTCATTCTAAAACAGTGTTAATGACGCTTGATTAGGAGCAGACGTGATAGATTGGTATTAGAGCTGTGGTTTAAGCCAAGGTTTAAGACCGAGGCTATTTTGTGGAGTTGGTGTCTAGAGTTGCAGTGGACTGTAAGGTGTTGTGTGTGTCTGTTCGAGTTAGTAGGCTTATGTGAGTAATATATATTGCATACTAATTTGGAATTGATACAGAAGTAATGACTCAAAGAGAATCACCGAGGAAAGTTGAGGAGGAAGTGTCATCAGCTCTAGTTCACGGGCAAAGATGCCAGGGAAAGGGTGTTTAGAATCCACCAAATGTAGTTGATAAAGTAGTAAATGTTTTGGCTCAGTACATTGAATATTAGTTCACTAGACCTACTCTGAAAACTAGTACGCTGTATGAACAATTCATGAAACTGAATCCTCAAGAGTTCACTGGGGTAACCGATCCATTGGTGACAGAGGAGTGGTTGAAGAAACTAGAGGCAATTTTTGAGCTAATGTCCATGGCAGATGAACAAAGACAGACATTAGCCGCGTTCATGTTGAAAGGTGAAGCTCAAAATTTGTGGGAGGCGATGAAGTGAATGATGGGTTTCCAAGGTGGTGGAGAACCGATTACATGGCAGCAATTTAAATATGTATTCAATAAGCAATGTTTTCCTCTTATTTATAGATATCAAAATGACCAGAAGTTTATCTCTCTAAACCAAGAAAAGATGACAATATTTGATTATGAAGAGCAGTTCACAACATTGTCTCGATTCGCTTCTGACTTAGTGCATACTAAGGATGCTAAATGTAAAAGATTTCAATAAGGATTGGAATTGGGGATTCGATCTCGAATCTCAGCTCTTGAGATGACAAGGTATGCAGATTTAGTAAATAAAGCAAAAATTATAGAACAAGATGTGAAAGAATTATCAGGAAGAAGAGAAGGTTTGAGATGGGAGGTGAAATTTCAAGACAAAAACCATCAGAATCTACAATGTCTAGTGGACAGGATCGACTACAGTCTAGCCAAAGATCATAGAATATGAGATCGGGAAGTTCAATAGGTTAGACCTTGGAGATCTATAGTACAACTTGCCGGTTCTGAATTTCTAGTAATAGAAGTGGAGAAATTGTTTACTATAGATATGGAACCATGGGATATGTGGCAACAGACTGTTTAGTGTCGAGGAGTAAAAAATGTTATCAATGTCGATAGTCCAGGCACATGGCCAGAAATTGCACTTACAGCTTTATATTGTCTTCTTCTGTGGGTAATGTTGCCAGTAGTGTAAGAGGAGCATTTGGAAGCACTCAACGAGGATGAGGGACTACTTTTGACCACGAACCCAGGCATGAGTGGTAACAGGTATGATGTAGTGATGAAAATATCAAGAATGAGTATTCATATCTATTTCATCCTAGTAAATGAATTTTGGGATGAAATTCTTAAAGGAGGGAAGAATTGTGAAAACCAAACTTATTTAGCATCATACTTAGCCTAACAACATGTTTATGGTGCATGATTTTCCTTAATCAAGGAACTTGATTAGTATGTTTTAATAAGAGTATGTTATGGGTGAATTATCATATTTTTAAAGCATGATTAGTGGGTTTAATCTATGAATAATTAGCTTATGTTAATGATGACTAATTATCATAAGTGTAATTAATTATATTAATCATGTAAATTAGTGAAATGCTTGGTGTGTATGTGTGAGCTTGACACTTAGATGTGTGCTTAAGCCTAAGTGAGGTGTGTGCATCGCTTATGTGCTTCATTTGCTAGTAAGTGTGTGTATGTGTGTGGCATATGGCATTATAGATACACCTTGTATCTATTGTTGGCTTGAAAGCCAAGGTGAGATGGAAAGGCAGGTTCAGTCCATTACTGGAGCTATCATTGTTGATGTCGTGTTGGAGAGCTTTGAGAGCTCTTTTAGTTTTGTTGATCTTGTGTTTGTTATATATTGGATAAGAATTTTAGACTTTGTTTACATTTCTATTTTATAATTATGATGAGTTTGATTTAGTAGTTCTTGTCATGTATATTGGAGAATCATGAGATGGTTTTATTTATATAATAATGTTGTTATCCCTTATAAGATTCTTATCTATGGGATTATTGTGAGGCTTCTCTAATAGGTTGAGAACTTGAGTGATCACGTTCATCCTAAAACAGCATTAATGATGCTTGATTAGGAGCGGGTGTGACAAGGGGAGTCATATCCGGTAGTGATATCTTCTAGTAATACTGTAGACCAAGAGGAAAGTTTGAAATTGGTGTTGCACTGACACCGAAAAGCAATAGGTTGGACCATTATTGATTTGTATGGTATTAGTCCTCTCGTTTACACACACAATCTATTTAGAGGCTAAGGCTAAACCTGTAAGACAAATGCAAAGGCAATTGAATCCTATCATGAAGGATGTCGTGCAATGAGAGGTTTTGAAACTCCTCGACGCGGGTATCATTTACCCTATCGTTGATTTGAGGTGGGTTAGTCCAACCCAAGTGGTTCCAAAAAAATATGGAGTCATGGTAGTTGTGAATGAAAATAATGAGTTAGTGCCAACTAGAGTCCAAACTTATTGGCGAATGTGCATTAACTACTATATGAATGCTGAAACATGCAAGGACCACTGCTTTCCCGTTTCTTGACCAAATCCTTGAGAGGGTTGCGGGTAGGACTTTTTATTGCTTTCTTGATTGGTATTCTAGGTACAATTAGATTGAGATTACATTAGAGGACCAAGATAAGACCGCATTAGAGGACTTTTTATTGCTTTGTTGACTGGTATTTGGTTTGTACAATACACCGGTGACTTTTTAATGATATATGATGAGCATCTTCAATGATATGGTTGAGCATATCGTAGAGGTCTTTATGGATGACTTCTTTGTATATGGGGATATCTATCAGGAGTGTCTAGATAACTTGGAAAGAGTTTTAGAAAGATGTATCGAGAGTCATCTAGTTCTCAGCTGGGAAATGTGTCTCTTTATGGTGACATAAGAGATTGTCCTCGGTTATATAATGTCTAGCAAGGGAATCGATATGGATAAGGCTAAAACTAAACTCATTTACAAACTTCCTAATGCTCTCACTGTTAAGGATATCCGCTTTGTTCTTGGGTATACCGATTTTACCGACGATTTATTCATGGTTTTAATAATATCTCTGGTCCTATGTGCCAATTACTGTCCAATGACGTTCCATTTGAATTGACATCAGCTTGCCAAGCAGCTTTTGAAAAAATCAAAGGGTTGTTGATCACAGCCCCCATTCACTAAGCGCCTGATTGGTCATTGTCGTTCGAGTTAATGTGTGACGCAAGTGATTTCGTTGTCAGGGCTGTTTTGGGCCAATGGGTGGATAAGAACCCCCACGTGATTTACTATGCTAGTAAGAACCTAAATGAGGCTCAGGTTAACTACACGACCACTAAGAAAGAATTATTGGCTATCGTGTTTGCTCTTGACAAGTTCCAATCCTACTTAGTCAGCTCATTAGTCATCATCTATACAGATCATGTCGCACTCAAGTATCTGCTAACCAAGTAGGATGCTAAGCCTCGTTTGATCTGATGGATCATTCTACTCCAATAGTTTAACTTGGAATTACGTGATAAGAAAGGAGTAAAAAATGTGATGCCGATCACTTGTCTAGGATCCTTGTCAAGCATCACATCCTTGACCCCACTCACATTATGTGGCTTTTCCTGATATCTTTTCCATGTGAATGCTATCACTTCTACCCCCATCAAACCATGGTATGTTGACATAGCCAATTATTTGGCTATTGGTAAGATTCCTCCCCATTGGTCTCACCTTGATAGGCATAAATTCTTGATGAATGTTGAGTTTTCTTTTGGGATGAACCGTATGTGTTCAAATACTATCCCGATAAAGTTATCCGTCAGCGTATTCTCGACGATGAGTTTCAGTCTATTTTGGCATTCTGAGGCTTGTGGGGGTTATTTTTCTGCTAAGAAGACCACTGTGAAAATCTTGCAATGCATCTTCTACTAGCCCACAATGTTCCGGGCTGTCCACTTGTTTTGCACTTCATGTGATAGACGCCAGCGCTTAGGAAGCTTGACTAGGCGAAACATGATGCCTTTAACTCCTATTATTGTGTTAGAAATTTTTTATTGTTGGGGCATTGACTTCATGGGTCCTTTCCCGAGTTCTTTTGGCAACCTATGTATACTTGTGGGCATCGATTATGTCTCTAACTGGGTCGAGGTTGTTGCCTCCGGTACCATTGACCACCTGGTTGTGATCAAATTCCTCAAAGAAAATATCTTTTCCCGATTTGGTATGCCCCGCGCTGTCATTAGTGATGGTGGCAAACTCTTTACAACAAACCCGTTGGGGTGTTGATGCGAAAATATGGGGTTTTGCACAAAGTTGGCACTCCATATCATCTATAAACTAACGGCCAAGTTGAATTGGCCGATTAAGAGATCAAACAAATTCTTGAGAAAATTATGAACCCCACACATAAGGACTGGTGTTTAAGATTAGTGGATGCACATTGGGCTTACGGAACTGCATACAAGATGCAATTAGGGATGTTTCCTTATCGGTTTGTCTATGGCAAATCTTGCTAGCTTCCTATTAAGGTCGAACAAAAAGGATACTGGGCCATTAGACAATTCAATGAGAATATCAATGATACCGGAACCTTTAGGAAACTCCAGTTGTGGAGGAGTTGCAGAATGATGCATTCAAGAATGCCCACATTGCCAAAGCCAAAACGAAAGCCTTGCATGACTGGCACATTCTTCGAAAAATCTTTCATGTCGGTCAGAAGGTCTTGTTGTATAATACTAGGTTGCATCTTTTTTCGAGTAAGCTCTGCAGCAAATCGACTGGCCCTCTCATTGTCCTGGAAATTTCTCCCCGTGAGGCAATCATAGATTTTGATCCAAATACTGCCACAGAATTCAAGGGCAATGGTCATCGACTGAAACCATACCTTGAGGGTTTTGTTGGTGAAGTCAAAAACTTGGCTCTCAAGAATACTCCACAGTTTGACTAGTACCATGTCTCCAGTTATGTTGTATTGTAGGTGATTGTTTGGTTTTAGATTCGTTGTCTTGCGTGTTGGTGAGTACCTTCCCTCGTATCTATTATGTGCACATGGAGGGCCGTGCTCAATTCAAGCTGTTTTTTTTTTGGGGGGGGGGGGGGGGGGGGGGTGTGTGTTAACTTTCGAATTCTTGATGTCGCTTACATTTTCCTTTTTTTTTTTTTTTTGAAGATTTCTTTTCCTTTTCTTAGTTTTCTTTAACTTTTCCATCGTTTTTAGTATTTTTTTTTTTTTTTTTTTCTTTCCTTCCCTTTTTCTTGGTTATTTTTCTTAGGCTGTTTTCTTTTTTATTTGATTTTCACAGTGTTATGATTGTTTGGACGATGCCAGAAGGCATCCTGACAATCTGAGAGGATGTTTTTGTAGATTTTTAAATGACGAAAACACTTGGCATCCTGAGGGCCTGTTTGGAAGTACTGTCAGTTTTTAGTTTTTGTAGGTTATCGTTCTGCTAAAAGTACTATATCAATGTTATAAAATTAAAAAATATACCTATTTTAGTATTTTTTTTTTATGTTTTTATTTTTGAAAACACAAAAAACAAAAACACAAAAAACTTCCAAACAAACCCCGACTATCAGAGAGGTTGCCGTTACCCTAATTTCCCTATCGTCAGGACGGTATTCTTTGTCGTGCAGACGGAGTTCATGCGCAATATCATTTTTGCATAGCGTCCGGACGACACCTTGGACCGTCCGGACAATGAAATCTAGATTCTATAAATAGGGCTGTTACGGCCTGTTACTCTCATTTGCACCATCTAAGGTTTGAAATGAGAGAGAGAGAGAGAGAGAGAGAGAGAGAGAGAGAGAGAGAGAGAGAGAGAGAGAGAGAGAGAGAGAGCAACTGAGGCTGTGGGAGCCTCCTAGAGCCTGGTGAAGCCCTGCCCGAGTTCCAGCTCGACTCGAGTCTCATGATTAGGTAATTTCTGACCTAACTTGGTTTTCGCATTTAGCTTTTCTACCGATTCACAATTTGTGGGTGATTGCATGCGATTTGGTGTTTGATTAAGGGGTTGAGTTTGGGGATATGTGTTGTTCAAGAGCGGGTTTGTGCTACTCGGTATGTGGGTGTTGAGTTTTGGGGTTGTGTTGTGTGTTGTTGGTTGATTTGAGTTCGTAGTCATGACCTCCCGTAATCGAGGGAAGAAGGCCGCTGAGGTGTGCCCTCTAGCACCACAGGCCCAACCTAGGGACCCACCTAGTTCCTCGCCTGATTTTGACTCTGAATGTGTTATCAGTAAGGAGGCACAAAAGGTGTGTCACGATTTGGGGTAGGAAGGCAGCCGCTATGGAGTGGAAGATTAGCTTAAATACTTCTAGCGGGAAGCCTTACTGCTGGAAGGCTGAGTTTGAAAGACGGGGTTGGGTGGCACTTGCTGATTATGCTGGGGGAGCTGTAGCCACCCTCTGTTCAAAGTTACTTGCTAATGTCTCTAAGATGGATGTAGCACCCGGGGCTCAGCGGATTGAATCATGGGTGAGGGGTCGTCCAGTGGTAATTACCCCAGACATATTTGCCAAACACTTTGGGGTGGAAGGAACCCCCAATGCCCAGTTCAGTAATCCCAATGACGAGAAGCTGGATATGTCTTAGTAGCCAAAGAAACTCTGAGAGATGGGGAACCTTGGGTTGGGACTCAAGTTGGAAAAAGTAAACTGAAGGATAGGTACCTCCGTCGCTTCTCATGGTCATGCTGCAATCTGTTACCCATGGGCTGGTTGATGTGAGAATTTATTTCACACATCTTCTTAATCCTAATTGTTTTGATTCGGAGTGTTTTGTATGTTTTTTGAGCTCATTTATCTACAATTTTAGGTGTCTTTTACATTTATTTGATTCTTGAGAATTTTTGGTATTTTGCAGGTATTTAATTTTTGAATTAGGTTGAAATTGGGCTGATGAGAAGATGCAGAATTCGGTCTAGGCCTAGAGAGCAAATCCTAGTTGGGCTGGTCTAGTCAAACCAGAATACTGTTTGGTTTTTGGGTTCTTACTGGAGCTACAGACCTCAGTTTCAGGTGTTTTTTGGCTTGCTGGAAAGCTAAGACGTAGGCCTAAAACTTTTATGAAGATCCCAAAAACCAGTTCAGCCGTTTTGAAGTTCAAACCTCAGCAGAAACCGAGAAGTCCGAATCTGTCCAGAAGTTTACTGCAGCCCAGACCCTGTTTCGGTTTTCAGCTTGTATCTGGCGTTCTAGAAGTCGGAATAAAGCAAGCCCATGTGCGTTGGAAAGCTGAGAACGAGATCTAAAACTTTTGTGAAGGGCCCAACTCCAAACTGTGTCGTTTTGATGCCCTAAATCCAGCTGGAAGACGGGTAATAAAATCAGCCAAGAATTCCGGATATCAGCAGCAGATATGGAGGAAATCTGTTTTAAAATGAGAAAGGAGAATCGGTTTTGAATGGATTGAATATCAGCAGCAGATATGTGTGTGGGTTTTTTTCCCATGAACTTAGGGGCTGCTATTTGAATGCTTGAACGTCGATTTGAGATAAATATTATTCGATTTCTGGTTTTGGAGGAGGACGGATTGGCATTGACATGAGCGACGGGAGCAATTCAGCAACAAAAATAATGAAAGAAAAGATAAGGGACGACGGGAAGAGGAGCAGAATTCCAAGAGGAAGAACGAAGCTCACAATCTCTGCAATTACAGAGTTCTTTTTCTTTCTCTAATTTTTAGTTGCTGAATTGTTATTCAGGATGTTGAATTTGAATTTATGTGCAAAAAATAATTGGATTGTTTTATTAGTTATGATTTGCTAGTTTTCTTATTCTAGGGCTAGGATGTAGTCATTGAATTTTTTATATGATTTGAGTATGGTTGTATTGAATATGTTTTGTTGATTGCAATTTGATGATTTCGGTTTTTATTCTTGCAATTTACTGGCCATGATTTGCATGTTTAAAATGAAGTAACAAAAATTGAAGTTCAATATTAGTTGGTGAATTCGTCAAGTTTAGAGATAAATATATACACACCCTTGTGACCTACATTCAAGAATTTCATAGAGCATAATGAATTTATATTAATTTCTATGATCACGACAGTAGAAATAGGATTAATGTAGGTATAGGTGTTATACCTTGAAAGAGGATATCACATAAAAAAGGGAATTCAGTCATTGTAATTAGCAAAACATTGATGTAAGCAACTAGGTTTAAACTCGTTGAAGGAGTTCCATTGATGAAATCCAAGCCCTAGAAACCTTTCATATTTGATTTTCGGGTTAAGAATTTGTAGTCAGTCAGATAAACTTGGGATCATCTAAATAATATAGGAAATTTTATAAATTGGTACTTGAATCTCCTCCCTGTGGAAATGATACTCTTTTTGCCCTGTTCTACTTGTCACGACCCATGCACTTGTGGTAGGGTCTAGAGACCATCAAATTTTTGACGCCGTTGTTGGGAATGATTGTTTTCAATATTAATATAAATGATTTCCTGTATTAATTTAGACTTTATTGTTCTATTTTGTTATTCATTTTTTGTGTTTGGTTTGCCTATCATTATTATTTAATTTTTTTGTGCTGCCTTTCACTTGGAAAATTTTGGTTGAATCAGGTGGCAAGCCTATACTAATTTTGTAGGAAACAACGAGCTGAGCAAAACCAGTGGCTTTGCCACTGGCCCCACCCTCTCGAGGCCAAATTCCAATATTTTCTAGGCTTTTGAGGTTGTTTTGTGTTTCTGTTTGCCAGTTTACGTTTTCTATATTTAGTGTATGCCACGTAACTGTAAGCTAATTGAGCTTTTTGATCCAAAAATTGAGAGAACCTTGCGTGTACTAAAGAGAAAACAAAGATTGGAGCTAGAGCAAAAACAAGCAGTATCCATAGCAGATAACCAAAATCAGAGGGTGTTGCCTGACTATGCTGTGCCGAATGTCAATGGTGCTCAACCCAGCGTTGTGAGACCTACAGTCAATGCTAATAACTTTGAGATTAAGCCTGGTCTCATCCACATGGTGCAGCAGGTGCAGTTTCATGGAGGACCTGCCGAGGATCCGTATGCACACCTTGCAAATTTCTTGGAGATTGGTGATGCAATTAAGATGAACGGAGTTGGTGATGATGCTATTCGGCTTCGAATTTTTCCATTTTCTCTAAAGGATAAAGCCAAGGCCTGGTTGAATTCCAAAGCGCCTAACTCTTTCACCACTTGGGATGCCTTGTCACAAGCTTTTCTGAGTAAGTATTTTCCCCCTGGTAAGACTGCTAAACTTAGAAATGATATTACTAGTTTTGTTCAGTTTGATGGTGAATCTTTGTATGAAGCCTGGGGGAGGATTAAAGAATTGCAGAGGAAGTGTCCACATCATGGTCTTCCTGATTGGCTGATTGTACAGACTTTCTATAATGGATTAACACATTCAGTCAAGATTACCATAGATGCAGCTGCAGGAGGTACTTTAATGAGTAAGTCAACAAAAGAAGCATATGAGTTGTTAGAAGAAATAGCCTCTAACAATTATCAGTGGTCTAATGAAAGAGATATGTCTAAGAAAGTTAAAGGTATATATGATGTAGATGGCATAAACATGTTGAATGCGAAGGTAGATTCTTTGGTAAAAATGTTCAGTAAGCTGGGTAATGTGAATTCTGTTTCTAGTCCTGTATTGAGTTGTGATTGCTGTAGAGGAGCTCATATGAGTTCTGATTGTATGCAGGTAGAGCATGCCCAATTTGTGTCTAATTTCGACAGGCAGCAGCAGAACAATCCTTATTCCAACACATACAACCCAGACTGGAGGACTCATCCCAACTTTTTATGGAAAGATCAGGGTAACCAAGGTAGCAGTTCTAGGCCTTTCCATTCTCCTGGTTTCCACCCAAAACCATCCCAACCAGACAGTAAGCAGCCTTGGGAGATAGCTATTGAGAAGTTAGCCAATGCCAGTTCAGAGAGATTTGAGAGACTGGAAGCAAAGGTTGACCAATTGACGAGTTCCAACAGAAATGTTGAGGTGCAATTGGGGCAGTTAGCCAATTCCATCAATTCTCGTGGACAGGGCAAATTGCTTAGTAAGCATTGCAAGGCAATCAACTCGAGAAGTGGTAAGAAACTTAGTCAGGTAAGTGGTGAGACTGTAGTTGGTGATGAAGTAGACCAGGAAGAGGTGAGTAAGAAGGTTGGTGAAGATGTTGAGGACCTAGCTAAGACACCATCTCCACTACCACTAGTTGAACCTTATGTCCCTCCCATTCCTTTTCCTCAAAGGCTTAAGCAGAATAAAATTAATCAACAGTTTGAGAAATTTTTAAAAGTGTTTAGGCAGCTTCACATTAATATTCCTTTTGCAGATGCCTTAGCACAGATTCCTGTCTATACAAAATTCCTACAGGAGATCATGTCCAAGAAGAGGAAATTGGAGGATTTCGAGACCATTGCCTTGACGGAGGAATGCAGTGCCATTATCCAAAATAAGCCTCCACCAAAGCTATAAGAGATCTGGGGAGTTTTTCTATCCCTTGTACTATAAGTGATGTTAATTTTTCAAAAGCATTGTGTGATCTAGGTGCTAGTGTTTCACTAATGCCTTTATCTATGTCTAGGAAGCCTGGATTAAAGGAGTTGAAGCCTACTACCATTGCTTTGCATCTAGCTGACCAGTCGGTGAAATATCCTTTGGGTGTTCTTGAGAATGTGCTGATCAAGGTAAAGAAGTTTATCATTCCAGTTGATTTTATTGATTTGGAGATGGAAGAAGACACAGAGATCCCTATCATTTTATGCTGGCCATTTCTAGCCACAGCGGGAGCTGTCATAGATGTTAAGAATGGTAGGCTAACTTTTAAAGTTGGTGAGGAAGAGGTAGAGTTTAATTTATTTGAAGCTGTTAAATATCCTTCTTTTACTGATCATATTTTTTGAGTTGATGTTGTAGATGAGGTGACCATAGAGGTTTTTAGGGCTGAATGTACTAAAGAACCTCTCGAGACTTGTTTAGTGAATGCAGGGGACAAGTAAAGATGATAATTTGGAGGTTGTAGAAGTGGCGTGTGCATTAGAGGTTACATGTCCTATGCCGAAGCAGAGAGGTATTCATTTTGAGGATTTAGGCAAAGGTAAGCCACTCCCTCCT
Organism: Euryodendron excelsum; assembly: GCA_033060915.1. Lineage (NCBI taxonomy): Eukaryota > Viridiplantae > Streptophyta > Magnoliopsida > Ericales > Pentaphylacaceae > Euryodendron > Euryodendron excelsum. The sequence goes on from CM065391.1 coordinate 20,984,785, forward strand.
CCTTCTAATGTGCAAGCACCAGTTCTAGAGTTGAAGCCATTACCCTCACATCTCAAGTATGCCTTTTTTGGTCAGAATAATACTTTGCCTGTAATTGTGAGTGCTTCTTTGTCTGATGAGCAACTTGACAAATTGATGCGTATTTTGAGATTAAGAAAATAAGCCATAGGATGGACTATATCAGACAGACCTTAGAGGCATTAGCCATTTATTGTGTATGCATAGAATTTTAATGGAGGATAACCATAAACCTGTTGTTGAAAATCAGAGGCAGTTAATTCCTAACATGAGAGAAGTAGTTAGGGCTGAAGTTCTTAAATGGTTAGATGCAGGTATTATTTATCCTATATCTGATAGTTCATGAATTAGTCCAGTGCAGGTAGTACCTAAAAACGGTGGATGACTGTGGTGCATAATGAAAATAATGAATTAATTCCCACTAGGATAGTAACTGGGTGGAGAGTCTACATAGATTATAGGAAACTTAATAGTGTTACCCATAAGGATCATTTTCCATTACCTTTTCTTGATTAGATGCTTGAGAGACTTGCTGGGTGTGCGTACTACTGTTTTCTAGATGGTTATTCAGGATATAACTAGATTCCTATATCCCCCGAAGACCAGATTCCTATATCCCCCGAAGACCAAGAAAAGACCACTTTCACTTGTCCATATGCTACTTTTGCATTCCGTAGGATGCTTTTTGGTTTGTGTAATGCACCTGCTACATTCCAGTGTTGCATGATGGCTATTTTCTCCAATTTTGTTGAAAAGATCATGGAGATTTTTATGGATGATTTTTCTGTTTTTGGATCTTCTTTTGATAGTTGTTTAGATAACTTGTCTCGAGTTTTGCAGCACTGTGAGGAGACCAATTTGGTCTTGAATTGGGAGAAATGTCAATTTGTGGTGCAAGAAGGTATTGCTCTAGGCCACAAAATTTTGCAAGAGGTATTGAGGTGGACCGAGCAAAAATAGAAATTATTAAAAAATTGCCATCACCTACCAATGTTAAGGGAGTTAGAAGTTTCCTTGGTCACGCAGGATTTTACCGGCGTTTTATTAAAGATTTTTCTAGAATTTCTAAATCTCTTTGTAATCTGTTGAACAAGGATGTTGTGTCTGATTTTGATAAGGAGTGTTTGAATGCTTTTAATAAGTTGAAGCAAGAGTTGGTGTCAGCACCAAATTGGAGTTTACCTTTTAATGTATATACGGACTAATGCCTTTATCTTGTAGGTTCCAAGGTGATAGTATATACGGACCATTCAACAATCAAGTATTTGCTGAAAAAGAAAGACGCCAAACCGTGCCTGATTCGTTGGGTGCTGTTGCTTCAAGAATTTGATCTTGAGATTTGGGACAAGGGATGCATGGAGAATGTGGTGGCAGATCACTTTTCTAGATTAGACTGGCAGTCGAGCAGATGAGGTGCCCATTAATGAAAGCTTCCCAGATGAGCAGTTGTTGGCAGTTTCAATCATTGCCTGGTATGCTGATTTGGTGAACTATTTGGTGAGTGGCATTGTTCCCCCTGACTTCAGCTATCACCAGAAGAAAAAGTTTTTGTGGGATGTGAAGCATTATTTTTGGGAAGAAGCACTACTCTATAAACACTCTGCAGATGGGATGATTAGAAGATGTGTGCCCCAGGATGAGATGCAGGATATCCTTGACCATTACCATTCCTTGGAGTGTGGTGGGCATTTCAGTACCTCCAAGACAGTTACAAAGGTATAACAGTCTGGATTTTACTGGCCGACCATGTATCAAGATGCTAGACAGTATGTGAGCATGTGTGATAGATGTCAGAGGGTTGGCAACATTTTGAAAAGAATGAGATGCCCTTGACCAATATCCTGGAGGTTGAACTACTTGATTTGTGGGGAATTGATTTCATGTGCCCATTTCCTTCTTCTTTCAATAATCAGTACATCCTGGTAGCAATGGATTATGTGTCTAAATGGGTTGAAGCTACTGCAACTCAGACTAATGACTCTCGAGTGGTGATGAAATTTGTGAAGAAAAATATTTTCTCAAGATTTGGTGTGCCGAGAGCCATTATTAGTGATGAAGGCTCCCATTTTTGTAACCAGCCATTAGAGGCTTTGTTGAAGAAAAATGGGGTCACTGATAAGGTGGCACTCGCCTATCATCCCCAAACAAATGGGCAAGTGGAACTTGCAAATGGGGAATTGAAGCAAATTTTGGAGAAAACTGTGAGCAGTTCAAGGAAGGATTGGGCAAATAAGTTAGATGATGCATGTTGGGCCTAAAGGATAGCTTTCAAGACACCTTTGGGTATGTCTCCCTATAGACTTGTCTTTGGAAAGTCTTGTCACTTACCAGTTGAATTGGAACATAGAGCCTATTGGGCAATTAAGGAGTTGAGCATGGACTTCAACATTGCGGGAGAAAAGAGATTGTTACAGTTGAGTGAGTTGGAGGAGTTTACATTGGATGCTTATGAAAATGCTTGGATTTACAAGGAAAAGACCAAGCATTGGCATGACAAGCATCTTTAGATTAGAAACTTCGAAATTGGGCAGCAGGTGTTACTCTTCAACTCAAGACTTAAGTTATTCCCAGGCAAGCTTCGGTCTAGGTGGCCAGGCCCATTCACAGTAACAAAAGTGTATCCATATGATGTTGTTGAGGTGCATAGTGAAGTTAATGGTGCATTCAAGGTTAATGGGCAGTGTTTGAAGCCTTATCTTGCTGGTAATGTGGTACCTAAAGGAGTTACTTACTCCTTGAAGAATCCTACCTATGGGTGATGGTGTAGTAGTCAAGCTAATGACTACAAACAAGTGCTTCTTGGGAGGCAACCTAAGCCAAAAAAACAAAGTCTCTCTTCTTTTGTTTTAGTTGTTGTTTTATTTAAGTTTTCTTTTCTTTTAATAATGATGGCTGTAACCCCCTTCTTTTGGTTGCGTTGTGTAGGTTCAAAAAAAAAAAAAAAAAAAAAATCAAGCAAGAAGCTAGTTCGTGTTCATTTCAATTGGACATTAGTTGTGTTCAGCCTTGCAACAAGGGAAGTATTAGTCTCCCATTTTTCTTTCCTTTCACATTGAGGACAATGTGAAAATTATGTTTGGGGGAGTGGATATTTGATTAAGTTGAATGCTGGTGTTGGTTATGTTTGTTTGAGAAAGAAATTTTTGTTCTCTAAAATTCTAGTTTGTTCACATTCATGCAAGTTAATTGGTGATCATAATCAAATCCATGTCTCCCAAATCAGATTTTTATGTGAAAGATTAGGAGAAATGAACCTGCATTTGCACTTGCGTGGGACTTATTTAGGATTAACATTACACTTTTGGGTTCTTTATTATGTTAAACATTGCATTTTTTTATTTAGGATAGGCGATATCTTATAAAGCAAGATTTAGCATACTTGTTTTCTTTAAGGTTAGTGAAGTACACCTTTCCTTACAAAGTTGTGTGAGTTGTGTGACTATGCATAAAAGATGAGTGTGATTCTTTTCTTGTAATTATCCCCTTTGATCTAGTCCTAAACAGGGTTTAAGTAAATAGAGTGATAATGATTAGACAGTTGAATAAATAAATGTGTGCAAAGTTCTATCTACTCCAATGTTTTGAGTTGCTTAGTAACTAGGGGTATCCATTACCAATGTTTACTTTTACGTCAAACTTCAAATATGAGTATGCAAATGCATTTTAAGTGTGTGATTGTTGAGTAACCGGGTGCATCCATCACAAATGCTTGTATTCACGTCAAAAGGCAAGTGACAACTTAAAGATAAAAAGACAAAACAAAAAATCTCTCTAGTTTGCTACCTTATTTGTAGTAGTGAGAAGGGGTGATTGCAGGTTCAGCTGATACATGATTCAATTGTGTTGGTTCCATGATAAATATGATTGAGTTTGGAATTATGCATGGATATTCGATCTAGAGAATGTGAGTATGCTTAGTTTTCCTTTATTTGCTATTGTTTATGTACTGAGTTGAAGATTTGATGTTTGCATGATAGGTCCTCTGGGTGTCATTAGTTGACCCTATCTATGGTTATTGTCCTCTGTTTTTATGGTTTTCTTTTCCTTGAGGACAAGCAAACATCGAAGTTTGGGGGTATTTGATGTGAGAATTTATTTCACACATCTTCTTAGTCCTAGTTGTTTTGATTCGGAGTGTTTTGTATGTTTTTTTAGCTCATTTGTCTACAATTTTAGGTGTCTTTTACATTTATTTGATTCTTGAGAATTCTTGGTATTTTGCAGGTGTTTAATTTTTGAATTAGGTTGAAATTGGGCTGATGAGAAGATGCAGAATTTGGGCTAGGCCTAGAGATCAAATCCTAGTTGGGCTGGTCTAGTCAAACCAGAATACTGTTTGGTTTTTGGGTTCTTACTGGAGCTACAGACCTCAGTTTCAGGTGTTTTTTGGCTTGCTGGAAAGCTAAGACGTAGGCCTAAAACTTTTGTGAAGATCTCAAAACCCAGTTCAGCTGTTTTGAAGTTCAAACCTCTGCAGAAACTGAGAAGTGCGAATCTGTCCAGAAGTTTACTGCAGACCAGACCCTGTTTCGGTTTTCAGCCTGTATCTGGAGTTCTAGAAGTCGGAATAAAGCAAGCCCATGTGCGTTGGAAAGCTGGGAACGAGATCTAAAACTTTTGTGAAGGGCCTAACTCCAAAATGTGTTGTTTTGATGCCCTAAATCCAGCTGGAAGACGGGTAATAAAATCAGCCAAGAATTCCAGATATCGGCAGCAGATATGGAGGAAATCTGTTTTAAAATGAGAAAGGAGAATCGGTTTTGAATGGATTGGATATCAGCAGAAGATATGTGAGTGGGGGGTTTTTTCCCACGAACTTAGGGGCTGCTATTTGAATGCTTGAAAGTCGATTCGAGATAGATATTATTCGATTTCTGGTTTTGGAGGAGGACGGATTGGCATTGACATGAGCGACGGTAGGAATTCAGCAACAAAAATAGCGAAAGAAAAAGAGAAGGGACGACGGGAAGAGGAGCAGAATTCCAAGAGGAAGAACGAAGTTCACAATCTCTGCAATTACAGAGTTCTTTTTCTTTCTCTAATTTTTAGTTGCTGAATTGTTATTCAGGATGTTGAATTTGAATTTATGTGCAAAAAATAATTGGATTGTTTTATTAGTTATGATTTGCTAGTTTTCTTATTCTAGGGCTAGGATGTAGTCATTGAATTTTTTATATGATTTGAGTATGGTTGTATTGAATCTGTTTTGTTGATTGCAATTTGATGATTTCGGTTTTCATTCTTGCAATTTGCTGACCATGATTTGCATGTTTAAGATGTTGAATGAAGTAACAAAAGTTGAAGTTCAATATTAGTTGGTGAATTCATCAAACCTTAGCAGTGTAGTTCAGACATAAATACACGCCCTTGTGGCCTGCATTCAAGAATTTCAGAGCATAATGAATTTATATTAATTTCTATGGTCACGACAGTAGACTTAGGATTAATGTAGGTATAGGTGTTGTACCTTGAAAGAGGATATCACATAAAAAAGGGAATTCGGTCATTGTAATTAACAAAACATGGATGTAAGCAACTAGGTTTAAACTTGTTGAAGGAGTTCAATTGATGAAATCCAAGCCCTAGGAACCTTTCATATTTGATTTTTTTGGGTTAAGAATTTGTAGTCAGTCAAATCAACTTGGGATCGTCAAAATAATATAAAAAATTTTATAAATAAGTACTTGAATCTCCTTCCTATGGAAACGATACTCTTTTTGCCCTGTTCTACTTGTCATGACCCATGCACTTGTGGTAGGGTCTAGGGACCATCACCGGTCATTTGAGGTGAGTGTCATGAGAACGCAGTTACTGTATGCTGTGGACACGGGCCTCTCCATTGACCTTCCATTGTACATGCGGTCACAGCGGTATGACAGTCGCCTCCTGGCCTCCCCTATGACTAGCATACCATTTGTTTGTCAACTTTTGAGTGTTATTTTTTAAATTGGAGTGGCTGAGTCAGATTTCATGTTTCAAAAGTTTTCTAAAAAGCCCATCGATGAAACTGTAATCAACAAGTCCACTGCTCAATACATTAATGAGAAGAAGAAGAGGCAGAGGACTGCAACACCATATGAGTGGCAATCATCTCACTCTTCTTGGCCTTCAGCTACTAGTGATTCGGGTATGACTGCTTTGATTCAGATGATGGAGCAGCAAAATCTTACGATGGATCACCAGAGTCAGAGGATGTATCAGTTGGGAGTGCTCTTGAGGGGCAGAATAAGACTTTTGCGAGTTTGAGCAAATGGTTGTGGGCAGGTTTGATAAGGTGGACGCACAGCAGAGGCAGCAGACCGGTATGCTGAGAGAGATGGCACGACAGAACCAGAGTCAGCAGGAGGTGGACGATGACGAGGATGATGGTGACGAGTAGTTGGTCACCTTGGGTTTCGGGTTTAGATCATTTGCTTGGTTTTTTCTCTTATCATGTATTGATCTAAAACCTTCATTTCTGTTAATCATGGATAGATTTTTTCTATTGTCGGATATTTCTGTTGTAACTGTTGCTATCATTAGGGGTTTTTTTTGGTATTACAGCATTGGTGGCTTGAGTTCTATGAAGAAAAGGTCTGTTTTTTGCTATTCAATTCGCATGCTTGAGTTAGTTGACCTGTCCCATTGCTTCATGGTTATACTGTTTTGTGGATGTGATGAGGAGCACTGCTTAGCAAACTCATAGCTCTGTTTTGAACTGTCATTTAAGATGTTGAGATGATTAGTGTTGCCTCTAGTTGAGTTCGAGCATAATTCTAATGTGTCCTCTTTAACTAATGCACTTGTTATGATTGATCTTGGACACATGAATTGGAAATAGAACAGCGTATTGCACTATTGTGACATCATTGTGTTGATCTTGACTATCTATTGTGATTTTGTCTTTGAATGAGTAGAGATTAAAAACTCGGTGAGTTTTAGAGCTGTTTAACGCCTTCTAGAGAGTTTACATGTACTCAAGAATATTTCCATATCGCATTCACTCAATAGCTCTATTACTCTCGCTTTGACTTGATTGTTGAAACTTGATTCAATGTTCGATGTGTTGGACTTTGATAGATTCGAGCATTGTACAGTTAGGAGACGAGTCTACTCCATCCTTATTACACCATGAGCCGCTGAACCTCATTTGATATACTTCTATGTTCGAAAGCCAAAGGAAAGTGCAATGTTTATTATTCATGCTAGAAAACCAAGTTATGTGCCTACACTCAGTTGCAAAAGGGGCGTCTAATATATATATATATATATAAAAGGAGGGATAGAGTTGTTGAAAAAGGTTTATGCAAGTGGTCATGATATCTTGCAATGAAGGGGGGAATGAAGAGAGAAAAAGTACATGTTTGAAAAAAAAAAAAAGAAAAAGAGAAAGTGATTGGAGTTGGGAATACTGGTTGCATTGTAGAACAAATCAATGGTTTTGATATCCTTTTGGTGCCCAGTTCCATTCTGAGATGATCCGAGACTGCACTCTTCTCATGTTGAATCTTTATGCTATGTCATGTTCACATTTTGAACATTGGTTGATTTCAATGTTAAGTGTTCTTTTATAGAGCTATGTTAAGTCATACACTCCATGATAGGTGCGTTCTCCTTGATTGGTTGCCAATATTGATCATTACATGCTTACTCTGCTATATGCACAACCGTTGTGAGTAATCGGTGAGTTCGGTGTCATTGTGAGTGTATCCAGCAAAGTTTTGGAATTGAAGCTTGAAAGTCAAGAACTATTTGAGTTGGTTGTTGAAGTTAGTGACTCATATTTTTAATACTAAGTCCGGGAACAATGAAGCTCATGGTACAGGTGTTTTGAGGATTTTGCTATTGTATCCAGAGTTAGGGTTTCATTTAAATTTGTGTAACCCTAATTAGTTATATACTTTTCTTCAGAAGTAATAAAAGAGAACTCCGCTGCTGTTGAGGACGTTAAATCCTTGTGTTTTGTGCTTGTTTACTTCTGTTTTATTGCATCGTATATAGTTTTCTGCAAAACACTAGTTATGATTGAGCTATGATGTTACGATACTTTACCAAACACACAGATCTTTCTCATGTCTCTTTAAGATTTATTCGTCCATTTGTATTTGATATTATAATGAGTTGGGATTAATTAGCTCATAATGATTTTTGTATGGCAGTATCTGTTCTAAACCATTTTTTATTGCAGAATCATTCATTAATGTTTATGGATAACATGATTATAAACTCTCACGAGACACTGCTCGTCCACTATGGATAACATAGTAGTTTAAAGACTTAATGCATAAGTTTAATGCATTTAGGACTCCTACAAAAGTGGAAACTATTGTTATCTTTTATATTCTAGTAGCTTTGCTTGGAACTAGCAAAGAGTAAGTTGGGGCGTGTGATGACGGTGTAAAAGTGTAATCATAACCATCTAGTTTACCTCTTGTAAGCGTTAGAATAATTATATATAGCTTTAATTAGATTGTTATTGGTTCTAACAATAATTTGCTTGTGATTTGAAGGTTTTGGAGTTAAAAGAGGACAAAAGTGCATTATCAGCAAGCAGGGATCGTCAAGACGGTATCCTGAAGCATCAGGATGATCAGAGAAGGAGAAAAGTTCAGGTTAGCCTTGCGTCCGAATGACACCTTGGACCGCCTTTATGATCAGAGAGGACACCGAAATCTATTTTGGCTTGGCATCTAGAAGACACTAGAGTACCGTTCAGACAATCGGGTGTGGATTAGGGTTGTCAACTTATTTTTCTTGTACCTCCTTGTAACTATAAAGGGGAAACTTCATTAAGTTGTTAGAGTTTTGAATTTTAGAGGAAAAAATTAAGTTGTTTTTCCAATTTTTCAAGTTTTCTTTGCAATTCCTTAATTATTATTGTAATCAAGCACATGTTTACTTTAAGATTATTAGTTTTCTTCGAATACAAGTTATGTCGTTCATTGTCATGAGTGGCTAATCTTCTTCTTGGCGACCAACATGAATGTTCACTCGGGCTTTGAATGGTTCATAAGGTATTGATTGGATTTCAATCTTTTTATCTTTCAATACACAGGTTTCTTTCATCTTCATCTTTTCCTTTTCAAACCAAATGTTTGTGATCATATCTTTGAGTGCCCATGCGTAATGTCAGTTCAATATAGGTGTTGTTTGGATCCCCGCTATGAATGTTTTGAATCCATTGATTCAAATATTGAATGAAGTAGAAAGATTCCTCAATCATTTTAATCGCAAATTGTTCCGATTCAATATCATAAGTTGTCGTCATAGAATGCAGTTGATACAACAACTTGTGAATGTATCAAAAGCTCAGGCAACTGGATCATTCATAGCCAAGAACCTCCTTTATTTATTCAAGTCTCTATTTTCATTAACTTTCAAAGAAAACAAACTTCCAAAACCATATATTTTTTTCTTTTCCCTTTTCGAAGTTATTTTTTGAATTTTTATCCATTTAAAGCGAGTATTTCGTGGACACCAACCGTCTTCCCTATGGCTCAATCTTGGACTTTTCAAGTATTATTACATCGCGGTCGTGCAATTGCGGTTCTTTTCACACTTTCTGGAAGCAATCAGTAATTTTGTAGGTGTATCTGGACTGTTTTGTGAATCGGTTCCCAGATCAACTGGTTGAGCTAGTCAGTACTGTTTGATTTTTAAAACAATGCTCTATATATATGATGTGTCAAACTAAAAAGATGTGGCAGAGCAATAATGAAAATTGTGTAAAATAAAAAATACTCCCACATATCATTTTTTTGGTTCCCTCTAGTGTCTCAAACTAACTATAAATATCTGTGAGTGAAAATTTTAAGCATTTTTGCTTAGAAATCTTTTTTTCATCCTAACTTCTATCGGCTTCTAAAGATGCTTAAATGAATGAAAGAAATAAAAATAAGATGATTATGAGAAAGTGTGATATCACTATCATGTACTACTCATGATTGGTCAAACTGAAAAATAGTATTCTAGCTGAATCTTAAATTTTAAAATTTCATCTGCATTTGCTGATAAAGATTCAAGTTATTCAATTATTTTAAGAAACATAAGTACTTGATTTACATTTAACATTTTTTGCTTGACATTTACCATTCGTTACTATAGGCTCATTCATGCTATTAAGTCCCATAATTATTGATACATTACTATTAGGCCTGGCAATGGATTGAATTTGTCCCGAAATCGATTTGACCTGATTTGTTAAATCCTAGATCCATCATGTGAGACTCGCTCTGCTAATTCATTTATCCAGATCCAATAGATCCGATTAGATTTCAGATGGGGTATGATAAAACCCAATCGATCTAATATAAACCTGATTCGATTAGTTAGTAATGTTTTGTTTATTTCTGATCCCTAAATTTTCCTTCTCTATCTTCTCCCTATTCTGGTTCTACAGGTTATTTGAAACCCTAGCAATGAGAGTGAAGCAACTCACACGAGCTATATATATGTTATCTCGAAGCAAACCTTGATAAAGCCCTAGCCCTAAGTTGACTTGGCCACTGTTCTTCGAAGATCTAAAAGAAAAAGAAGAACATATCTGTTCGAAGCCCTTGTGCGAAGAAGAATAGATCTGTTCAAAGCCCGAAGCATAGAACTAAATTGCGGTCGCGAACCGAGACGCGGACGTTGTCGTGGTGTAACGGACGCTATCGTCGCGGAGGTTACGTAACGGGAAGCAGTTGTCGTATTTGTGAATTTTTTTTAAATAAGTAAATTTGTATAAAATGTATTGAATACATGATTTGACTCTAAAAATAAGTTGTACAGTTATTTAAGATGATTTTAGATGAATTTTAATGTAACATTTAAAATGTATATAGTGTATTATGTACATTATGTTTGTTTTTAAGTCATTTACTAGAGAAATTATTAAATTTCAAATAAAAAATACAATTATTATTATAAACTTAAAAAGTTTTTGTTTTATTTTTTATTTTCAGATTTACGGGTTAAGACTTAAAAGGGTTAGTAACTTAGTTGGTTAGGTAACTCAGGTTAAGAACTTATCTAAAGGTACCTAAAGCGTTTATCGGTATCATCATCTTCAGATTTATACGGTGTATCACAAAGACACAAACTTGAGAGAGAGAGAGAGAGAGAGAGAGAGGAGTTCATCACTTCACGGAGGCAGGACGGGAGGGCCAGACGGTCGAACTTCGGAGAGTTGGATGAGTTTGAGGCTGCCGTCCTTGACGATGACGTTGATGGAGGTGGACTGTTGGAATCGGCGTGGACTTTGGAGGGCCTAGAGGCTGTTCTCGACGAGCTCTTCGACTGCAGATAGTGGATCACGTCCCTGGTGGCGAGTCGGTTCACTACGGACACGTCAAGGCAGTGGATCATGGGATGGGAGGCTCTTGTACTGGCCCAAATTTGAAGCTTGAAATCAAAATGTTTTTTTGAATGTCGTTACGTAACTTCCGTTACAACTCTGTTACTCACTGTATCGGACGTTATAGGTGGGATATCATTTTTTTTTGGCTACAAACGGATTGTAACGGAAATGACACTTGATGTTACCGTTGCGTAATGCCCGTTACATCACGATCTTTAGTTCTATGGCCCGAAGCGCTAGTCCCTCTGGCTAAATCAAGGCTTTGATTATGTATATTGTTCATCGAATCTGAATGTGCTTAAGAGAGAGAGAGAGAGACTTGAGAGACAAATTTGAGAGAAGCAATAAACATCTAATATATACGTGTGTATACATATACATATACATCCATATATATACATATGTGGAATTGATTAAAATTTTCATCCGATTATATTTTTTTAATTATCGGGTCTGGTGGGTCTTCAATCAGACTAAATAATTAACGGACGTGTCCGTGATCACTTAATGAATCTAAGCTTTATAAGATCTGGATCGGATTTGACCTTTATCAAATTCGGATAAAATCTGAATCTGTCGATCTGGACTAGAACCAGATTATTGCCAGCCCTAATTACTATAAGACATGGAAATATATTAAGGCTTATTGCTGAGATGCACATTACCATATAACACACGCTTTAATTTCTTAGTCTTTATAAAATTGGTCGACTAAAGTGATTGTTAAAAAGCCAATAGAAGTAAAAGCCAGCTCATTTGGTTGAGTACGTTTTTATTTATTATTATTTCAACCGCTTTGAGCAATTTGGTTTTTCCATTGATTGGGCATAAACATATAGGTTCAGGTTGCATGGTCCAATTACTAATTCGCTTCAATTTTATAACACTATAAAGTAACACAAGTTGGGAATATGTACGTTATCACATGATAAAAAATACATAATGTTTTTCACTCACCTGATAACAGTTGAAAACAGTTAGGATTCAAAGGATTTGTTTAGTAACACAAAATTTGATAGGTCTGGACCAATTTCAGATATCGTCTTTATAATAGTATATATAGATACATTTGCTCAAGGATCGGAGTTTCTGAAATGAAGCAGATGAATTCTCAATGAAATAACTTCAAATGATGAAAAATAACTCTTGAAAAAACTTATTTACTGAAAATGAGATCCGGTAGATTTTCATGTTCGTAAAATGAATTATCCGGAAATAGTACGAATTCTTTATTACTCCATTAATTTATTCAATGTAATTTTGCACCAAGGCGCTCACAATTTGAACCATACAGGGTGGTGACTTGACAGATGACAAGTATTGTCTACCCAGTACGCGAGTTTGAGTCACGATCAATCTCTTCATATATGGAAAGGCAAATGTAAGGTCATCGATCTACTACTTATTTCAGACCCTAATGTAAGCGGGAGCCACTACTTCTCTCTTTTGCTTTGTTTTCAAAATCTTGTGACTTTCGTTTTCAGATGCCATGCATATAGCACCCACCAATTGGTTCAAGCTGTTATAATATAAGTTGTTAATTTTGTAGTACAAGTCTTAAAGTACACTAAGTTAAAATTTTGAAAAGTTATCTCTATAATAATGTATCTGTTTAAGATTCATAATATATAAATTTTATGTAATTTTATTAGAAAAATCTATATGTGATATTAGATTGAGCGAAATGTTGATGGATCGAGCGAAAAGAACTTCTTTGGAGCGAACTGAAAGTTAGATCGATCCAACTTTGTCTAAGGATCAAGAATAAAGATTTAGAGAGCTATAATCCAAGTTGGACTGCTATTGGATTGATGTTCGATCAATCCAACTTTGTTTGGATTCATCCAACCTAATGAAATCAGTTTGAAAAGGAATCCATCTTAGCTTAAACGACTTACTCCTAAGGACTTTAAACCTAACCACAAGCCAACCAATAAAAGTGGTGATCGAAACTATATATGTGAAATATACAGACTATACGATGGGGCCAATACAGTAGGATGATTTGAATAAGTCACCTTTGGTGAGATATTCAAGGATTTTATATATACAGGATACAAAGACACAAAAGGTGAGACCACAGATATACATAGCTAATATCCAGAAAAGAGAACCAGAGTCCAAGAGCATTTTTGATCATCCAACATTCTTTATTAATTGAAGAAAACTGGGAGATCTTCTTGGAGGATTTCGAAGATGATGAACATCACCATGGTGATTTGGTATTAAGAGACACAGGCACAAAGAATAGAAACTTGAGGAGTTGAGGAAGAAAGCTACAACCGAAGTTTGTGGGGATTCGAACGACATCCCTAGAGTTTCAGTGTATGGTTGGAAGTTGATTTTGAGTAAACTGTTTTTAATAATGCTTAGCTTGTCTAACGAACGTGATTTTTTTTTTCTAATTTAGATTTTCACACTAAGTCTTATGTCTCGTTCTTTGCTTCTTTTACATTATGTGCATGTTGATGAATGCATGTTAAGTAAACTAAACCCAGGGTTTAACAGTTCAATAAATCCACGTATTGCGGAATCTAGGTTTTTCCTATTATGCACAATTGTTTCCCTAAACATTAGAAATTTGGAAATCAACCGTTAACACGAAATTAAAAAAATTCAATTACCACATCATGAAGAAAATATATAATGTAATGGTGATACCAAGTCTTTTTGTTGGTGTTAAGCCGATCAAATCATGCAAAATGCATGAGTTGTTATCCTCAATCTTGAAAATTAAGGAGATATTTTCTTTATCATCTAATTGATGAGAAGGATTAAATTTAGGGTAAATAATTATTTAGTCCCTGCAATTTTGCCTCAGATTTCAATGTCATCCCTGAATTTTGATTTATTCTATTTTGGCACTCTAACTTTTAAAAGAAAGTCAATGTGGTCTAACTTTTTAAAATAAGTGAAGAAATTAAATATTAATTATACTTTGGCCTTTTAGACTATTAACTTAATATTATTTTACTCGCATTTAAATAAAAATTTACATTTTCACCATCATAAAGTGTAAAATTAGATATTTGTTTGGTCAAAATTTTACACTAATCTCTAAAGCAAAGAGGAAAAAAAATAATTTCATGGCTATGAAATGTTATAAATCATTCCAAAATGTCTAAAAAAAAATTATCAAAGTGATACATGAAATATTACTTTTTTGGATCACCAATTATTAGCCCTAACAATGTCAAAGAGATTTTTGAAACTACGCAGAAATAATTTTTTTTTAATATTGTATCTAATCAGAAATACTACAAGTGTTCAATTTTTTTTTTTTTTTTTAGTGTCAATAGTATTAATATGAACTTAAATTCTCATAGTTTAGGGGTAAAATGTAACGAATTTTAATTTAGCGGATAAAGTGAAACTAAATCATAATTGAAAAGGTCAAAGTATAATTAAATTTTAAATTTTCTAACTTATTTTAAAATACTAGACCATATTGACACCATTTTAAAAGTTGGAGGAATTAAATGATTGTTTATCCTTAATTTTAACATGTCATTTGACATGATTTAATTAATTTGTAAGATCATATTATCAAAATGACCTGGTATTTCCTTTTCGTTGAATCTTATGTGTGAACTTTTTGGCTTTTTGTAATTAAACTAGAAAACTTTATTCCAAATAATAGGGGTCTCTCATGATTTTGAGGCAAATAGGAATCAAATGAATCAGCTTTCCCCCCATAACTGGCACTAAGATAGTGTGATTAGTGTATACCTTCTTGCTGGTGCCACGCGTTTTAGCCCCAAAATATTAACCCACCGTTAAGTTCGGGGTTTTGGGATAGTATTTTATTTTATTTTCTATTGTAGGTCAATTTAAGCACATCACGATTAATCGCTTCTTTGATTCAGTTAAAGATAAGCTATTCATACTAAAATTAAAATATTCACAAGACATAAACCTTTGCAATGACTTGACCTAATGAGTTGAACTTGCATTGACAAATGTAGGAAGCACCCACACTTGAGAAACTAGGACAACCCCTTAAAGGTTTTGGAAAGGTTAAATTTTTAAGTGGATTGCATTTATACAGCCCTACCATGAGAAAAAAAGTGATATATCTGCTATTATTAGTCCATAACACTAATTGATTACACAATCATCAAAATTGCATATCATGATTTTCTGGGACTTTTTCGGAGTTGTTATTTTCATTTTCTACATCTAAATTCTCTTCTTCTCTAATCTGTATTACACGGGGTCGATGTGATGGAGTTATGTAAGTAATAATTTTCTATGTTTTTCTAGTAGATTTTGAAGAGAGGTTTTCTTCTCTTTTTTCTTTCTTTGGGTATTAACATGTATAACATGGTTTTTTCCGATACATCAGGGGGCCAAATCCCCGGAGAAGGGGGGAGGATAACTTTTTTCTTTTTTTGTTTCTTGATTATGTATAACTCTAATAAGCGAGGATAGTGATCAAAAGTTTATGAGAATGGAAAAAGACCATTGTTCTTTTATAAGATAATTTTTGATTGGTTGACAAATCTGAACATTTGTCATAGGTAAGAGTACATATTATGGTAAATTTTCTTTTACATTTGTGATAGCTATAGCCTCACTTGCTGCTCAACAACACTATATCCTATACCTTGTAAGAATAGGCTAGATTATAAATTAGTGTCAAAAAAAAAAAAAAAAAAAGAGAAAATATAAATTCACATATTACTTACAAAATTCTAAAGTGATAATCTATCAACGTATGAAATAAACTTCGCTCCATTTTTATTCCCTCTAGATAAACTGCACAGCTTTTTTTTTGTTTTTTTGTTCTTGACCGGTGTTTGCTTGGAGATTAGGAACGGGTTAGAGTTGAGCCATATATGCCCCGATCCACCCGGTTGCCATCCCAAAGGCATATCAAACTGAGCAATGCTCAATATTCAATACAATCATTGATTTACAAGAGTCTCGATTGGTTGACCAAAATCGGTTGATCACAACCATTTGATGCGTGTACTTTTTTCAAGCAGACCCCATTTCCTAACTTTTTTTTGTTGTCTGCTGAGCCCCATTTCCTAACTCTCTGGAGTCATGAAGTTAGCCATTTACTGGTGCATAGTGGGGACCATTCCCAATCTTGGGTCCAATTATCTTCCAACTCATATAATTTAACGTCAGATACTTGATTAAAACGGTGGGACCCATATTTATACATCTCAAATCTATATACATAAATACATAAGATTCAACTCGTATGGAGGGTTCAGGATAGAGTTTTGGACAGTTTCGGCATCATGTCTTGAGTTTGACTCTCTGTAGTCATGCGGTGGCTAGGCATGTCATGTAAGCCGTATCTTAACTCTGTGTGTAATTCACACTTCTATCAAAACTTTTTGTACCAAAAAAAATAATATATATATATACGAGACCCACGTATTTCCAAGTCCAGGATAACAATAAAGAGGACCTCCCCTTTAATTGCACAGTTACAGTCCACCAGCCTCCATGTTTTATCACCCTCCTTCCTGAGATACCCACCATTTTTTAGCTCAAACACCACTATCAGATTCTCCTCCAATGGCCAAAACCAGCGACCCTAGAAAACCCACCAAGAAAAATCAGCAAAACCAGAACCAAAAGGCCCAAAAACAAGAGAAACAAGCATCTTGGGCAGTTTTAAGAAGCCACTTCACCTGTAAACACCTCCAAATCCAACAACAGCAGCAGCAGCAGCAGCAGCAACAAAAACAGAGACTTCCTGAACAACAGGAAAAGCAAAAGCAAGAGCAACCCACAGAGGAAAGCAGCAAGAAATGCAAGAAGATGAAGTGTTCAGGCTCACTGTGCAGCAACACAAAGGTCATGCACAGGCCTGAGCCATCATCCCCTGAAGACAACAAGAAGAGGGCTTCTTCAATGGGTTCAATCAAACATGATTGGTCTAGCAGATCCATGAAAGCTCCTCTCAATGAACTCAGTGGGGCTATTGTTTGTTCTTCAGCTTCTTCATTTTCAGTGTCTTCTAATTCTTCTTCCACTGCTGGGTCTTTTAGAGGCATTCCTTTTAGGAGACTATCTGGGTGTTATGAGTGCAGAATGGTGGTTGACCCTATTCTTGGGATCACTAGAGACCCTTCTCTCAGAGCCACTATCTGCCCTTGTCCTGACTGTGGTGAGATCTTCATGAAAGCTGAAAATTTGGAGGCTCATCAAACTGTTAGACATGCAGGTAACAAACCATTTCCTTCAATCTTCTGCTTTCATAATCCAAAAACTACCCTGTTTTATTAATTCAATTTTCAAGTGTTATTCCAATTTTGTGTATCAATACATATTTGCTTATGATCCATGTCTCAATGCGGCTCTTTCAAATTAATTTCTAATTACCCATTGCTCTCTCTCTCTCTCTCTCTCTCTCTCTCTCACACACACACACACACACACACTTCAATAACTATCAATATATTAACACTACTCTCAATCTCAGTCTAGCTGTCTTTGTAATTTCAATAACCCATTATCCAATTTCTCACTCTCTGTCTAGTTTCAATACCCATGACCCATTATTAC
Organism: Euryodendron excelsum; assembly: GCA_033060915.1. Classification (NCBI taxonomy): domain Eukaryota; kingdom Viridiplantae; phylum Streptophyta; class Magnoliopsida; order Ericales; family Pentaphylacaceae; genus Euryodendron; species Euryodendron excelsum. The sequence continues at coordinate 21,002,651 of CM065391.1, forward strand.
TCTGGTCCCTATCTCATTTCAATGCCCATTCCACCCACCCACCCACACACACACAATCACACATTTCTGTAGCACATAAATGATATATGTATTCATTACCATTCTAACTCCACTTTTCTCTCTCCTCATTTGGTGGTCAAAAACTCAGTGTCTGAATTGGGTCCTGAAGACACAAGCAAGAACATAGTGGAGATCATATTCCAATCAAGCTGGCTTAGGAAACAATCCCCAGTTTGCAAAATCGACCGAATTCTCAAAGTCCACAACACCCCCAAAACCATCTCAAAGTTCGAAGAATACCGAGACACCATCAAAGCCAAAGCCACGAAACTCCCAAAGAAGCACCCACGTTGCATTGCCGACGGCAATGAACTCCTCAGGTTCCACTGCACCACCCTCATGTGTTCACTAGGCCTAAACGGCTCCTCTAACCTGTGCCACTCAATTCCAAATTGCAATGTCTGTGGTATCATAAAAAATGGGTTCAAGGTCCCCGGAGGAGATGCCGGACCGGTTGACGGAGGGGTCGCCGGAAAAGGGGTTCTGACAACGGCGACGAGCGGGAAGGCGCATGACAATGCTGGGGTGGTGGTGGACGACAATAAAAGGGCGATGCTGGTTTGCAGGGTGATAGCCGGACGGGTGAAGAAGAACTTGGAGGGGAGTGTGGAGGAGTATGACTCGCTGGCCGGAGCTGCCGGACTTTACTCTAATTTGGATGAGTTGTACGTGTTTAGTACTCGGGCTATATTGCCTTGTTTTGTTGTTCTATATAGGGAGTTTTAGTTGAGTTTCAATTGTTAAAAGAAAGGGGTTTTATTTATTTATTTATAAAACTATTGTCATAGTTACTGCACAAAATTTTGGTAAATGATTATATATAAAAATTATGTAAATTTTTTTTTTCTCATAAACCCTGCATTTTTTAGATGCAACTACAATTCTCATTTCATATAGTCACACCACTAAATGACATCACTCTTTATCGAAAGACCAAAAGTGCTGGTTAATAGTATATATGAAGATTTTGAATCTAAGATTATGGGTCCAAGACAGGGAACTCAACGAGGACATCTTGTACAGCCAATTGCGGATTTGTCTTCTCTGTTTTTCATTTAATAATAAGTTGCGTAAAAGCTAAATTACATTGAGCCTGCATCCGGAGCTGTTGTTTAAATTTTTATCACTTAGGACTCGTTTGAAAATAATTTATTTTGTGTGTTTTTTTAGTTTTTTTTTTAAATAAGCACTTGATGCTTGATAGCAAACCTTTTTTAACTTATATTAAGTTAACTTTTTTTTTCTTTTTTTAGGCTAATAAGTAAAAAAGCAAAAAGTAAAAATTTTAAAGTTTTTTTTGCTTATTCTATTGTAATGAAAATTTTGTAAGTTTTAAATAATTAATACACTACTATAATTAATGATGAAATTTTATTTAACTTCACAGAGCATCACGAATATAGAATCTAATTTATTTATAATATTTTTTGTTTAAAAAAGTTAAAAAAAATTTAAAATAGTACTAAACACCTCAACTAAATTTTTTTTAAATTAACTTATTCTTTATACTTTTTTTAAACAGCTAATTGAATCAAAAAATTTGTTTTCAAGAAGGCCCTTAATTGGTTAACTATTTTACATCTCTTTGTGCAGACAAATCTTTTGATTTTGTTGCTATTAAATGTGATTTTCTATGCATGGGGCACCGGGCAGTGCCCAAGGGTGGCACATGGGCCATCTGAAATTTGATTTGGGTGGGTCCAGTTCAGGTCAACCATCAGCTGTTATTATTTTATATGCATAGAGAGTTCTCATTCGTTTCATTTTTTTTTAAACAATCATTTAATTCTTTTTAACTTTATCTCTAGTTTTAATATTATTTTTGAACTTTAATTTTTTATTATTTAAACTCTCTAACTTTTAAAAGCAAGTTAATATGGTTAAGTTTTTCAAAATAAGTAAGAAAATTAAATATTAATTATACTTTGACATTTGAAATCATAACTTAATATTATTTTACCTCCATTTAACTAAAAATAATTATCTTTTCACCATAACAAAATTTAAAATTAGAAATTTATTTAGTCACAATTTTATACTAATCTATAAAGTAAGAAAAAAAAAAAAAACTTCATGACTAAGAAATGTTATAAATTATCTTAAAATGTCTAATATAGTTACCAAAATGACCCATAAAATCTTAGTTTTGTGTATTACCAATTATTAGTCCTGACAATATCAATGAGATTTTTGAAATTACGCATTTATTAACCAGGGATAAAAATTAAATATTGTATCTGATCAGAAATGTTACAAGTGTTTAATTTGTTATTATTATTCTTTTCTTGTCAATAGTGTTGATACGAATTTGGGATAAAATATAACAACTTATAAATTAGCGAGTAAAGTGAAACTAAATCATAACTAAGAGGGTCAAAGTATAATTAATTTTAAAATTTTCTAACTTATTTAAAATGTTGAACCATATTGACTTCTTTTGAAAAGTTAGAGGGCCAAAATAAAAAAAATCAAAATTTAATGATGACATTAAAATTTGAGACAAATTTATGGACAAATTAATTGTTTATCCTTTTTCTTTTCATTTGTGGGTTACAACAAAATTCATTAATAAGTTTTTTTAATTTTTTTTTGTTATAAAGTGTTTAAGTTTTCAATCGACTGCTGCCTTGAACTTGTTTAACCTATAACCTCAAACATTGATCCGCACCATCAACTTCTTACAATGACACAACCATAACAAGTGAGTCCCAGAATTAAAGGGCGTAGATGAAAATGCGAAACTTATTATGTTAATTTCCACAGGAGTTCTTCCTATAAACAAGATCACTCCGTGCTAATCACAAGAGGTTAACTTGGTGATTAAGGCAGGGGTTTAAGAATCTGCTTCGTTAAGGTCTTTAGTTCAAAATCTTTTACATACTATCAATTTTTTGGGGTTAACTTGAAAGTCCTTGTCCCAATAATTATTTAAGTTGTGTGAAATGAAAAGACTGCACAAATTTTAAAATTAATTATGATACACACAAATTAATTCTTACACTTGATTATAAAAAAAAACCAAATAAAAAATCACTCCGTGCCAAAGTGTCATGATCTGTTCCTTCGCACCCCATGACTATTCAAAATGGTGCCAAACTTGTGTTCAAGGATTGTCCAAACCATGTCCAAGCATTGCCTAAACAATGCCTGCTCAATTCTAGCTTCCAAATAAGATGATCCGGGTTTAGCTGGCTTGTTAGACGGACTTGACAAGCGCCGCACGAGCCACATTTGTGACTATTAAGTTTACAAAATGTCAGATCGTGACACAAAACAACATGAGCGCCGTGTTGAACTATTTCTATTATCCATCGGCCACCATCGGCTTCATGGGTCAAGTGGCATATGTTTCTCAACCTCAATGAACGGAGCTCCAATTTCCTTATCATTGCAATGCTGAGTAGCGGGTGTGCTTAGCAATCGGCGGCCTTGCAGCTTGCTCACCGAGTTCAGGTTCAATTCTTGAGGTTCAACTTTTCTTTAAATTTTAGTATTTATAATTTTTTTAGCTCTTTATTTAATTGTGCCACATCTAGATAAATTTAATCTAACAGATTTATAATGTATCAAAATATTTTTAACATAAACAAAGTTAATAAATATTTTGACCCAATAATTAAAATTTTTTAATTAACGTGACCCGTCAAATCTTTTTCATTCAAATAAATACATATACAGTAAAACTTCTCTATGTTTTGTTTCTTTGAATATCTAAGAGAGATGAGGATACCACAGTCGCTATTTTACCACAAGTTTTATTTGCACCCAAACATTCAAACTCCGAACAAGATTTCAATTTTCGGTAACACCTCTCAACCATGTTGAGGGTTTATCCAATGGAAATATGAAATTCTCTCTAATGGAAAAGATTTGGCTGATCATGGAAAAGATTTCACGGATCACGCTATTTTGAAATTTTTTATTATTGAATCAAATTATTTATTTAGCTTTGTTTGTATAAAAAATAGCTTGCAAATTGTAAATCCATTAAATTAAGTTTGTCTAGATGTGACACAATTAGATAAGGAGTCTGAAGAATTATGAATACTAAGATCTGAAGCAGAGTAAACCCAATTCTCGAACACCTACTCATTCCTACCCCATTGACGTGTATATAATATAATTGAGTTTCATATAAGAGCTCACAATTTGACTCATGTGCAACATGCATGAGCCTTTGGGACAAACAGGAGATTGAATATTTCATTTTGCAGCTTAATGATCATGTGCGTATTAAATGCAAATTTTTTATCCATTTTTCAAACATAAGTTAATATAAAACGCAACAAATTAAAAGTATGAGTGCTTGATTATTATAAATAAAAATGAAAGTACTCTTAAAGTTATATTTGGTGTAAAGTGTAATTATCCCTTGATTGAATGACATCTAACACGAGCTGACTAACATTTAGCCTATTAGCAAGTAATGAACTTCATATCCTCAACCTGCGCACCTTTTCCAAATTTGCAGCTCTTCCATTTGCAATTGAATCATTACGACCCATTACTAGGTGTACTGAATCCAAATGTTTCGAATCCTGACATTGTTGATTTGTTAGAATATGCTGTGGAACGGTACATAATGGGTGGAGTTATCCCGGTGGACACGCAGCCAACTCTTCAGTTTGTTAGTAAAACCTTTGAGATGGTGGCCGACTTACACAGCCTTCCATTGGTACTGTTTGTTCTTTTGGCTCTGTTTTTTAGCCTGAGCTGATGGTCGGGCGTGAGCTTTTGATTTGTGTGTGACATTTTAATGCTAGCTTCGGCCATGTTTTTCTTGACTCTTGTTTTGGCTGATGATTTCGAAATTATGATGTGTTTGATTAAAGTTGAGCAACCCAGCATGGGCTTGATAACCCAGTTTTCGAAATGATAAAAATATTCTAAACACTTCCCCACTCATAAAACCAAAAATTTGAAAAGTAAGATAACTAAAGAAATGAAAAATCTCAGAAAGCCTTGGTTGGAGAACCTACCCTGGTGTCACGGTCCAACACTTTCAAGTGGATTAGGCCGTGTGGTACTTGTCGTGGGCGGCACCAGACAAGTCAGCCAAATGGGCACCTCGCAAATGAAAGCCAACACACACACCCGAAGGTGCACAAGTAAGCAATTTGGAAGCAACAAGCTAAGAACGTTTAAAGCAACAACGAAGGCAATGGGCACACAATTTGCAAGCAATAAGATCACTTTTATTGCATATACAAAGCAATTCCAGACTACAATTAGGTGGGGAGTTTAGTTAGCCAACAACCGACAAGTAGGGACTTGGACTCACCTTACTATCCTCCCCTATATATGCTTTTTAAGCCATTTCTAAACTGATACAACCAAACATTACACCCCCTTGAGGAGTCATAATGGGTCTACAAAAATATTTACAAGGAATTTGACAAAACCCTTTTACATACATTTAGATATGACCCTAAACTAATTTTCTAGCCCTTCGGAAAAATTACAACACCTCTCCTCGATAGGGCTAGGACACAACTAACTTGGATGCTGCACACCTTGACATGGGAAAATCTACGCGTGCATCCGACTCCAAACTTACATTCCTACACTTTATACAATATGTACAAACATAATAGAGTTGACACGAGGTTGAAAAATGTGGGCATGGGCCCGGCCTTGAAGGGCAGCTCGTGACACTCTCCCCCACTTATGCGGTCGACGTCCTCGTAGACTTTGAAGCAAGGTACTCCTCGAGCTTGTCCACGAACAGTTGCAAGTCTTCCGCCTTCTCCCAGCTGATCTCTTCATCTCTAAGATCTTTCCACTTCACTAAGTACTCTAGGCGTGGGCGCCTTCCCATGACCACTCTATCGGCGAGAATGTCTTCAACTTGCTTCGGCGCTGGTGGCTTGGCGTTGATGGCTGCTCTTGTGGAGATGTTGCGAGTTGAATCTTCCTGATCTGCATGGTAGGGCTTGAGACAACTCACATGGAACACTGGGTGTACTTTCATCCAGGCTGGAGGCTCGACCCTGTAAGATGCCTTCCCAATCTTGGCAACAACCGGAACAGGTCCCTCATACTTTCGCACTAGGCGCCGGTCACGGTTGCGAAGAAATCTGAGTTGTTCAGGCGTCAACTTTACTAGCACCAGGTCTCCAACTTGGAATTCGAGCGGCCTTCTTCCTTGATCTGCCCACTTCTTCATTCTCTTGGAAGCCTTCTCTAAGTAAGCTCTTGCTACTTCATTTCCCCCGCTTCCATTCTTTGGTGAAGTTGTAGGCTCTCGGAGACTTTCCAGTGTAAGGCCCATCCACCGTGTGGGGCATCAGTGGCTGCTGACCTGTAACAATCTCAAAAGGGCTCTTGTTAGTGGAAGAACTCTTCTGAGAATTGAAACAAAATTGAGCAACATCAAGTAATTGCACCCAATTTCTCTGATTGGCATTGACAAAATGGCGCAAATACTCTTCAAGTAGCCCATTGAATCGTTCCGTCTGGCCATCAGTTTGTGGATGATAGCTAGACGACATGGCGAGCTGTGAACCGAGAAGCTTAAAGAGTTCTGACCAGAAGGTCCCTGTGAATCTGGAATCCCGGTCACTGACAATGCTTTGGGGCACGCCCCAATACTTGACAATGTGTTTGAAAAATAGACGAGCTGTCTCCTCTGCCGAGCAATACTTTGGTGCTGGGATGAATGTGGCATATTTGGAGAACCGGTCTACTATCACCAGAATAGAGCTAAGATCTCCAACCTTCGGCAAATTGCTGATGAAATCCAGTGAGACACTTTCCCAGGGCCTCCCTGGAGTGGGAAGTGGCTCTAACAACCCAGCTGTCTTGGCTCGCTCCGTCTTGTCTTGCTGGCAGGTGAGACAAGTCTTCGTATAATCCATCACATCATCTTTCATATGGGGCCAATAGTAGCCCTGTTTCAATAGTGCCAATGTTCGCTGCCACCCTGGGTGGCCAGCCCATAAGGTGTCATGACACTCCCGCAGGAGCGCCTTTCGTAGGTCACCAGCTTTGGGTACATAAACCCGATTTCCTTTGGCCATAAGCAAGTCATCCTCAACCCAAAACTGGCGTGTCTTCCCTTCTTTGGCTAGCTGCACAATGGTTTGGGCCATAGGATCTTTCAACAAGTTCTCCTTGATCCGTTCCCGCATGCTTGTGGCGACCTTGCTAGCCGTGAGGTTCGCCACCAATTTGATAGCAGCAAGCTCAGCCCTGCGACTCAGTGCGTCTGCCACCTGATTGGTGCAGCCCGCCTTGTATTCTAGGTTGAAATCAAACTCAGCAAGATGCTCCTGCCAACGAGCCTGTTTTGGGGTCAATTTGGGCTGAGTTAAGAAGTGGCTAACGGCCACGTTGTCAGTCTTCACGATGAACTTGGACCCCAGCAAGTAGTGCCTCCACACCCGAAGGCAATGTACTACCGCAAGCAGCTCCTTCTCTTGGGCAGTGTATCTTTTCTCGGCGTCGCTCAGCTTGCGACTTTCATAAGCAACTGGATGACCCTCTTGAAGTAGCACTCCACCAAGGGCGAAATCTGAAGCATCGGTTTGCACTTCAAAGGGCTTTAAGACATCCGGTAAGGCCAGGACTGGATCACTCATCACGGCCGCTTTCAGGTCAGCAAAGGCTCCTTGGCATTCCCTTGACCAATCCCAGGCTTTATCTTTCTTCAGCAAGTCTGTCAAGGGGGCGGCCCTTCTTGAATACCCTTCAACGAACCGCCGATAGTAATTGGCTAGCCCTAAGAAAGAGCGTAGCTCCGACACATTAGTTGGGGCCTTCCACTCCTGAATTGCCTTCACTTTGTCCATGTCCATCCGAATATGTCCCTGCTCAATGATGTGCCCAAGAAACTTTATGCGCTCCTGTGCAAAGGAGCACTTCTCTTCCTTAACATAGAGGTGATTCTCCCGTAGCTTCCTGAACACCATCCTCAAGTGCTGCTCCACATGTCTCTCGAGGCTAGAGCTGTACACCACTATGTCATCTAGATAGACCACCACAAACTTATCCAGGTAGTCATGAAACACCTGGTTCATCAATGTGCAAAAGGTGGCTGGGGCGTTAGTTAAGCCAAAAGGCATCACCAAGAACTCAAATGCCCCGTACCGGGTCACACAAGTGGTCTTCGGTTCATCCCCATCCGCTATGCGCACTTGATAATAGCCCGACCGCAAATCGAGCTTAGTGAAGAACTTGGCATTGCACAATTGATCAAAGAGATCTGCAATCAGTGGGATGGGATACTTGTTCTTCACCGTCACCTTATTGAGAGCCCGATAGTCTACACACAGCCGCAGACTCCCATCGTGCTTCTTTTGGAACAAGACAGGGGCTCCAAATGGTGCTTTAGAAGGGCAAATGAAGCCCGCTTCAATCAACTCGTTCAATTGTTTCCTTAGCTCCGCGAGCTCAGGAGGGGCCATTCTATATGGCCCACGAGCAGGAGGCTTTACCCCTGGCAACAACTCAATCTCATGATCCACCGGGCGCCGTGGAGGTAGAGTTTTGGGCAGTTCTTTGGGCATCACATCTAAAAATTCACGTAGAACCCTTTTGATAGCTGCTGGCACGGGTCCTTGTTCCATCTCCTCATTCACCGACAAAGCTGCCACAAATGTTGGTTCACCGTGCTTCACCCCCTTCTTAAGTTGCATCGCCGAGAGGAACTTGTCTTTAGAGGATTGAGCCACAGTGGGAACAAGGCAGGGGTCCTCCCCCATTAAGCACAATGAGCTAGCAAAGGGCATTGTAATGGCCTTGGTGGCCCACAGAAACTCCATGCCCAAAATCACTTGGAAATCATCCATAGGAACAGTGGTGAAGTTGGCATGCCCTTCCTAATTCTGTAACTTTACTGGCACCGATTTAGCTACTCCCTGGATGGGCCGAGCTGCCGAGTTCACAGCTTTCATCTTGCTTGAGTCCTTGTCTAGCTTTAGGCCCAAGCGTGCTGCCTCCGTGTCTGACACGAAGTTGTGAGTGGCACCGGTGTCAATCATAGCCCTGGTCAACTTGCCATTGATTCGCATATCCACGAACATTAGGCCTTTGGGCGAGGCCTTCTTTGTTTCAGCTTGCTTCTTCAAGGCATTGAGCAAGCGCATGGCACCCATCCGCGGGGCTCCTTCAACTTCTTCTTCTTCGTCCGGTTCCTGCGCATCACCACTAGACAAAGAAGCTTGTAAGGCATTTAAAGCTTGTCTATGGGGGCATTCCGACACCCTATGGGGACCGCTACATAAGAAGCATTTAATAAACTTGGGCTTATCTCCTGCCATGTTGGGGGCGCCCGGGACTTTGGTTGGAACTTGGAGGAAGAAGATCCCCTGTCGCCTCCCCCACTTTGTCCCTTGTTTGCCTTGACAAACTTTCCACCGCCTCCACCTGACCCACTCGATGAATCCTTCTTCTTATTCGAGGAGGAGGACGAAGCTTCGGAGGTGTGTAGTCAGTCAAGCGCTCAGCCGCGGCCTGGGCGGATGCCAAGTCCTGCACTCGTTGCCTTTGGAGCTCGGCACGCGCCCAAGGCTTTAGCCCTTCCAAGAAATAGAACATTTTATCTTTCTCCGACATGTCCCGGATGTCCAACATTAGCCCGGAGAATTGTTTAACATATTCCCTCACAGTGCCCGTGTGTTTCAAATCTCTAAGCTTGCGCCGAGCTATGTACTCGACGTTCTCGGGGAAGAATTGGGCCTTCAATTCCCTCTTTAAGTCTTCCCATGTGTCAATAATGCAGCGGCCCTGTAGGATTTCTTCATGCTTCGTGCGCCACTATAGTTTGGCATCACCACTCAAATACATGGTAGCCATGGTGACCTTAGTTTCTTCCGAGTCAGCCTTGACGGCCTTGAAATATTGATCCATGTCAAAGAGATAGTTCTCCAACTCTTTGGCATCCCGTGCTCCACCGTAGGCGCGGGGTTCTGGAACGCGTACCTTTGCCGTGTCAAAGATGGAGGTGTGAGGGGCCGAGTTACCAACTGCCCGCATTAGCAAGTTTAGCTTGGTGTTGATTTCATCCAACTCGCCTCTCAACTCTTTCACCTCATCCCGAAGCTCTTCCGTGTCAGCGAGCCCGCCAATGGTGGCACTAGCCCGTGGCGTATCAGCTGCCGTGCTTACTTCCACTAGGTCTAGGCGATCACCGAACCGGGCCAAGCTTTCCGCCGTCTCACGTCTTAGCCTTTCAAATTCTACCTCTATCTCGTCGAGGCGTTCTTGTGCCGACTTCTTTGGAGGCATGGTTCCCGGATCCTTCAAGCAACCACAGTGCTCTGATACCAAATGTCACGGTCCAACACTTTCAAGTGGACTAGGCCGTGTGGCACTTGTTGTGGGCGGCACCAGACAAGTCAGCCAAATGGGCACCTCGCAAATGAAAGCCAACACACACACCCGAAGGTGCACAAGTAAGCAATTTGGAAGCAACAAGCTAAGAACGTTTAAAGCAACAACGAAGGCAATGGGCACACAATTTGCAAGCAATAAGATCACTTTTATTGCATATACAAAGCAATTCCAGACTACAATTAGGTGGGGAGTTTAGTTAGCCAACAACCGACAAGTAGGGACTTGGACTCACCTTACTATCCTCCCCTATATATGCTTTTTAAGCCATTTCTAAACTGATACAACCAAACATTACACCCCCTTGAGGAGTCATAATGGGTCTACAAAAATATTTACAAGGAATTTGACAAAACCCTTTTACATACATTTAGATATGACCCTAAACTAATTTTCTAGCCCTTCGGAAAAATTACAACACCTCTCCTCGATAGGGCTAGGACACAACTAACTTGGATGCCGCACACCTTGACATGGGAAAATCTACGCGTGTATCCGACTCCAAACTTACATTCCTACACTCTATACAATATGTACAAACATAATAGAGTTGACACGAGGTTGAAAAATGTGGGCATGGGCCCGGCCTTGAAGGGCAGCTCGTGACACCTGGCAGTCATCTACAAGTGGAGGGCACATGGCCCATGTACCTTGCTCTTATCTTTTTTCAAGATCACTCCCTTCTTCTTAATAGTGCTCTCATTTAAGGAGCTCAATGGCATTAAATTGAGGTGGCCTTCACTATACATATCATTCGAAACATGTACATTAGGATAGCAATTTAAGACAACATGATTCAAAATCGACATGGAATTAGAGAGAATTATAAGAGAGAATTAGTGAGAATTATAAGAGGTGGCCTAGTAGTCGATTGCCTTCATGCTAAGTATGGAGTTTCAAAGTTTGATCCTTGCTCGCACATTTTCATGGCCAACCATCATTTATACAATACAAAAGGTTTACATGATTATGTATGATATTTTTGTCACATTCCGATTTTCGTCAGTTCATTTCTCGAAAATACAATGTCAAAAGGTGATTTTGCCATTCTACGATAAAATAACGAGTTGTACTTTGCAGGGGCATTTCATCACTTCATTAAATCTATCATAGTTCAATCAATTTTACAGATGAGTCTAAACTATAAAGTCGTTATGTGTTCACTTTTAAACCAGAAGTGGATCATGATCATTTGACATTATTCAAATCACAAGAGGGTTATTTCCGTTGTACCTAAAATAAAAAAATAAAAAAAAAACATAAGGGCATAAAATGTAGTTACCTACCTGAAAAAACTAGAAGTATAAAATAGCAAATTTGGGGATTCGTTTAGTACTCAGAAACATTTGTACAGAGCTTACACTTTTAGTCATTGAAAGCAGTAAAAAGAACATCCCATGCTTGAGAAAAGCTCGCCCTGAATTCTTACTATAAAAGAGAGAGAGAGAGAGAGAGAGAGAGAGAGAGAGAATGATTGCATGGAGAAGAAAGCAACGTTGCATGAAAAACAGTGGTTAAGGCAGCCAACTGCGACAGCAAGCGAGAAGGAGACCTGGCAAGTTACATGCATGTCATAGTGATTATAGCAACACAGTGGTAGGGAAGGGGCTCTGGAAGCCCACCCATGTTGCTCATCTGTGTTGCGTCAAGGTCAACGATTTGGGCTTCATGACTGGGACCATTTCTTTGCCAATAATGGCCTTTTCCTGTCTGAATAACAAATAGTTAGTATGGGTATGGGTATGGGGTGGACTTTGGGCTGTCACTTCTATTTATATGGAAAATGCGAGATGAAATAAAATTTTTACAATTTAGAAGTACCATTTTCGAAATTTCAAGGCATACTAATGCTTTTATTTTTTTAATTAAAGTGAAATAACCTACACGATTAACATTATTTTATATCAAAATTGTGGAAATTTTTTTGGATTACTCAATTAGTACATTAACATGTTTATAAGGAATGATTAAGTCCACGCCTTGATGGGTATATACACCCATTTCTCTTTGAATATTTTTGGGCTACATTGGAGGGCTTAAGCCCTAGGAGAGAAGAGGATAAGTCGAATCCATAATCTCATGTATGGATGGAGGCCCCACTTCTATTAGGGGTGAACAAAAGAACCAAAAAATTTGAGAACCGAACCAACCCGACTCGGCCTAACCCAATATTGACTAGAACCAACACGAGACATAAAACTAAACCAAATCCACGTGAACCGATTCGGGTTGGTTCAATTCAGTTTTATGAAAGGATCAGTTTGGTTTTGAGTCCAAAATTTAGGAACCGATCAAGATTGGTTCAATTCTGGTCAATGATCAAAATTTCGTTTTGGAGGGTTCAGTTGGCTCGAAAACAGAAACATTTCAGAAACGTTTTAGAAACATGATGGAAACAAAGAAAAAATCAAGAAACATAAGAAAATATTTGGAAACATAAACTAAAATCCATCTATTTGTATGTCTAAGGTTAACATATCAATAATTGAACATGTTTGAAGGGTATACATTTATTTGCACAAAAATTATATAATAGAATTAAATAGTAGTAATACCGTGAATCTTATATAGTCAAAATATGGGGGCTGAGGAACTCTCATACCTAAAATATTTATTTTATTTTATTGGAGTTACCACCTACAATCTGTTTATGACATGCAACAAGGAAAAAAAAATACATATATATACATATATATATATATATATATATGGAAATATAGTAAAAATAAAGACCCATGTCATTGCCTAGAGAAAATTTAAAAAATAAAATCATAAAATAAAGTTTATTAGGTAGGAGGACAGTTCAAAAAATCCCATTACTCACATTTACATACACAGTTAATAATTATTATGTATTTTACTTATGTATAATATGTTCTGATATATTAATATGAGTTATACAATTGTCTATTATTAAAATATCTATTATATATTTATTTGTATACATATTAATAATTTATCATCGTTTTATTAATCAAAATTAGAACCAAAAAAGGAAAAGAAGAGACGAGACTCTTGAGTCCAACAAAGAGTCTCACTTTAGACTGTCTAAACGAGAGAGAGAGAGAGAGAGAGAGAGAGAGAGAGATGAGAGAGAGAGAGAGATTGTGACTACGGCGAAAGAGGAGAACTGGTTCTGAAAGAATTGATGAAGTTGAGGAAGAAGAACTGGTACCTGCAATCTTGGCCAAGATCCAAAGTCGACAACGACCCAGGTTCTTCTCTCTCAGTCTTAGCAACTTTCTTTCTCTCTCTTTCCTTTCATTTTTCCCTTGCGGAGTCTCAGATCTAATCGAAGCCATGTGGATGCAACCCTAGTGTTTCCATCGAAACCATATTGTTTCGCTTGAAACACACCGAAACGACATAGTTTTTGTCAAATCCATGGAATTTTAGTATTCCAACCATGTTTCGCTTTGGTTTATGGCAAAACTGAAATTTTCAGCTGTTTCTTGTGAAATGAAATGAAATTTTGATCTATGGTTCTGGTTTAACATAGACCCTATGTAATCCGTCCCATGCATACCCCTAGCTTCCACCATGCCATCCCCTCAACTCACAAGTTCCCCTTTGATGTGTATAGAATTAGCACTAAAAAAGAGAGGAAGGAATATTATGTATGACTTGCACCAAACAGTATTTGATAATAATCCCAAGTGCAGGATGATGAAGTAATATAAACCCGGTGAATTTGGGGTCGATTCTATTGGGATTAGATCAATATGATAAATTGGGTTACGAATAATCTCTCAGTTGAACAAGAACTACAAATTACTTCTAAAGAGAAACTAAAAATCGTTTGTTTAAAGAGTGATTTGAATTAAAGTAAAGCAAAGAAAAATTGATTTAAACTAAATTAACTCTTAAAGAGAAGGTCTTGGACCCAATTGATCTGATTATACAAGTCACCCAAGGTTCAAAGAAACTTTATAACTCAAATTGTCAACTTCGTCATGAGCCTTTGATTTAGAAGATTTAGCAATTAAAAATATTAAAATAAATGATAATCAATTTAGATTTGTAAACAATGAGATTCTTGTGTTCATATCATCGATTTGTGCAAACTCTATACCAAACTAGAGTTTATGCATAAAGAATACCGAACTTAGTCAAGAACACAAGATTTCAATGAGATTTAAAAAAAGATTATTAAAGATTTAATTCAATGATAATTAACTCTAGAATTATAATCAATTTAAGGCATAGATTCATACCATTGACCTATACGATCAATATACCAAAGTTAGAGTTTGTGCATATAAATTATTAGGCTTAGTCAATAATCTAAGTTTTCAAAGAGATCTAGGTTTAATTATCAAGAATTAAGAGGTTTGAAGCATAAAACAAAGATAATTTAATTACCTCTATTGAAAACCCTGAGATCCTTGGATAATCTTCACAATTGTCTCCAAGAGTTGAATTAGCTACTCAGCACCATGATAGATATACAAACATAGCGAAAAATATTAAAAACGATTGAATTCAATTACCAAGTAATGAAAACCTATGAACACTGTAGGTAGGTGTCATGCCCAGATTTTTTGCACTCGAGGAATACACATACAAGCAGGAAAAATATTATACTCTCTCGTTAGAACTCACCCTCCTAGAAGAATGAGTGCGACTAGGTTTGAATTGAACATAGATTTGAATAAAGGGCTTTTAAAAAATATTTAGAGTCGCCACCTAACTTGATTAAGGTGAGTTAGGTCACTTAAAAACTAAGAATAATCCGAAGACTACACTTAGGGTTTTTGAAAAACGATTTTGAAAATATCTCCTCAAGAGAGGGTTTTTTTAGGAAAATAGGTTGTTTGGCAACCTTTGGAAAATATTTAGCCCTTTTTGAAAAATAACTCCTTTTGGTCTTTGAAATCAGTGATCTAGGTTCGGAGGTTGGTTATGTGTAGGGAAGACGCACTAAGCCATCACCCTACCCCACCCTTTCGGTACCTATGTGTCAATCTACCCTAGATTCACCTATGAGAGTCTTTAACTAACTAATATTCAATCCTATCCACTTTGAAAAACAATGTTTGAAAAGAAGCTAACATGATGCATGATATGCAAGTGCAATAGAAGAGAGTTGATTTAGAAATAGATTTAAAAAGAAGAATTTGATTTGATTTGATTTGAAAAGAAAGAGATAGAAGTTTGAACTTGGAAAAAAGATTTTGGAAATTGAAATTGAAGGTTGAAAATAGAAATAGATCATGGAATTGGAAACTTGAGAAAATCGTAAGATTAGAGATTGGAAAGAAGTTGTAGAAATAGAAATTTGAAACATGTTGTGGAATTTGAGATTTGAAAAAGGTTATGAAAATAGAAATTTGACAAAGGTTGTGGAATTGAAAATTTGAAAAAGGTTGTGACCGCACCCATGAGGGTTGCCTACGTATCCTTTTAGAGGAATCAGGTCAGTCGTAGTTCAGACAAGAGTCCGATTGAAAATAGAAGAATTGATTTGGAAAAGAGATTGAATTAGAAATTGGATTGGAAAATTGAGAAATTGAACTTTGATTGGAAGATTTGAAAAGACTTGACTTTGGAAAACTTAGTTTTGGAAAACCTAGAAAGACTTGAGACTTAGAAAAGAAGGCTTGGATTTGACTTGGAAGGATTTTAGAAAATATTTGACTCACAAGTTGGACTTGGAAAGATTAGGAAAGATTGGATTTAAGAAGGGTTTGAATTAGGAAATGTTGAAATTAGGAAAGTGTCATTTTAGGAAAGATTTGGCTTAAGAATGTTTCAACTTAGGAAAGCTTTGAATTAAGAAAGTTTTATGTTAAGAAAGTTTCATTTTGGGAAAGTTTCAATTTAGGAAAGTGTTCGAATTGGGAAAGTTTTCATTTTAGGAAAGGTTTTGAAATTATGAAGTTTTGAAAGTTGGAAAGTTTGGAAAGATTTGAAGTTTTAGGAAAGTTTAGAATTTAGAAAGTTTTTAGATTTAGAAAGTCTTAACTTAAGAAAGTTTTGAACTTGGAAAGCTTTGAAATTTGGAAAGTTTAAGATTTAGAAAGTTTTAGAGTTTGAGTTTTAGAAAATCTTGAAATTAGGAAAGGTTTGAAAACTTAGATTTGGAAAGTTGAGATTTGAAAAGGAATAGAGTTAGGAAAGGATTGAATTAGGAAGGATTTGGAAGCTTAATGTTTAAGGAAATATTTAAAAGCTTTAGGAAACTTATGATTTAGGAAGGTAGGAAATTAGGAAAGAGGGAAATTAGGAAAGATTTGGATTAGGAAGGGATTGGATTTTGTTTCTAAGAAGAAGTGTTTGATTTTGTTTCCAAAAACGGAGGATAGAATCTAGTTTTCCTAAATGGGAGATTGGATTTGGTTTCCTAAAGGGAAGATTTGATTTGACAAGGATTTGGAAAGGGAAGTTTTAGAAACCCTAGATTTGGAAAGCTACAGCTTTGACGTAGAAAATAGGTTTTGAAAATATGTATAGTTTTGATTTAGAAAACAAGAGATTTTGAAAACCTAAGTTTTGAGGCAAAGTTCGAAAACCATGTTTTTGGGAAGAAAATTAGGGCTTCCTAATGGTTAGCTCTAGGGCTTGACTTGGGCTCTAAGGAAAGAGTTTTTGAAAAGTGCGTTTTAGGAAATGAAGGTTTTTAGAAAGGAATCCTAGAGAGGAGTTTTTGGAAAGTGTGTTTTTTGGAAGCAAGTTTTTGAAAGGAAATCCTAAAGAAGATTTTGGAAAGAGAGTTTTTTGAAAGATTTTTGGAAGGAGATTATTAGAGAGAGTTTTTAGGAAAGTGAATTTAGGGAGTGCTTTTAGAAAGTGAATTTTGAGGAGAAAGAGTTTTTGGAAAGAGATCCTAGTGAGGAGTTTTTTAGAAAGAGATTTTTAAGAAAGAGATTTAGGAAGAGGTTTTTGTAAGAAGGAAACCTAGGGCCCGTTTTTGGAAAGTGGACCTTGAAGAGAGCGTTTTGGAAAGGAGTTTAAAAATAGAAGTTTTGGAAAATAGATTTTTGGAGGGAGTTTTTGAAAATAATTTTGGAAAGGAGAGTTTTAGGAAAGTATGTAAAAAAAGAGATTTCTAAGAAGATAGACTTTTGGGAAGAGAGTTTTTAGAAGGTGTAAAAAAAAATCTCACTTTCCTAAAGTAATTCTAACCATAAGAGGGCTAGAACCACTTTAGGAAAGCGGTTTTGAAAACGATAAGGGTTGAAAATATGGACCATGAAAGTCACTTTAAATGTAACACTTTTCTAAAGCAATCCTAGCCATGGAAAGGCTAGAATCACCCTAGGATTGTGATTTTGAAAACATGTTTTGAAAAAGAGATTTTGATGCAATTTTGAAAACAAGTTTGAAAACGATTTTGAAAAAAACTTTGAAAACAACTTTTGGAAGAATGCAAGAATCATGATATGCACAATGCAATTTTGGGGTCGTGAACATACAAGGTTAAGGTTTCACCACATAATCAAGGAAGCCGAACTCACGTGGTCTTCGGTTAGCCTAAAGGAAAGCCCCCGACACGGTGACCCTCCGATAGTCTAATCCTACACATGGAACGGGAATCCCCTTGTTTCAAGCATGCAAAGAAAGGGGGGGAAAGAGATGGGAGATTAAAATAGAGAAAACCCAAGTGGGTTAGGAGAGAGAAGAGAGAGGGGGGAGTGCAGAAATTTAAATAGAAAACCTACCTTGTATCTTGTTTATTTTGTGCGCCTTGCTTTCTTCGGTCTTCGCTTCACTTCAGTCTTGATCTTCGAGGGCTCGTCTTTAATCTTCAAGGCTTCGGTTTGCAGCTCTTCAAGTCTTCAAAGGAGGGTTGGAGGCTAGTGTATAAGTGTATGGAGAAGTGTATGAGTGTATATGAGGTTAGGGTTTGTGTATGGTGGCTAGGGTTTGGAAAACCTAAGAAAGCTAGGGTTTAAGGAGTGCAAGAGCTTTGTATATCAAAATATATGATTTTTAGATTGAGTTTTCAGACCTCTTTCACACTGGAAGAGGCTCTGTATTTATAAAGAGAGCAATGTACAAGCGCCTGTTGCAGTGGCGCTTGGCCAAAACTTACACTAGCGCCACTAGGAGTGGCACTAGGCCATTTTTTGGCTTGGCGCCACTACTAGTGGGGCCAGCCATTTAGGAAATGTTTAAGGTCGGCAAGCAACATATCTTTGACTAGATTTGGGCGCTTGTACTAATGACTACCATGCAATTTTTAGCCTGGCTTCACTAAGAGTGACTCCGAAAAGTTCGGGAATGATTTAAGGGACCGGGAATGGCCCGAAAGGCTGGAAAAGATCAGGAACACTTAGAATAGTATCTCATAGGTATTTGACTTGAAAAGTGAAGACAAGATGTGTCGGAGGGGTTGACCGGGCCTTTAAGGGCAAAACGGTCAATCGGATCGGGAAGCTGTCGGGACGGACTCGGACTGTCCCAGAAGAAGACTCAAAATTTGAAAACATTATTCAGAATGTTCCCAAAGGTTGCCGGTTTGATTCCCAGAGCCGGTATGGTTGGAAAAGGCGACCGGCCCACCAAGGGTAAAACGGTCATTTTGCACCGGGTTTGCTGGAACTGACTTGGAACGATCCGAAAGGACAGAGAAAGGTTGAGGACACTATAAAAAGTATTCTCAGAAAGTTACCGGTTTGATACCTAGAGCCGGTGTGGTCAGAA
The DNA here is from genome assembly GCA_033060915.1 of Euryodendron excelsum. Taxonomy (NCBI): domain Eukaryota; kingdom Viridiplantae; phylum Streptophyta; class Magnoliopsida; order Ericales; family Pentaphylacaceae; genus Euryodendron; species Euryodendron excelsum. The sequence continues at coordinate 21,021,689 of CM065391.1, forward strand.
AAGGTGACCGGCCTTCCAAGGGCAAAATGGTCATTTTGTACTGGGTTTGCCGAAACTGACTCGGAATGATCCGAAAAGGTAAAGGAAGGTTGAGAATACTAGAAGAAGCAATCTTAGGAGATTACCAGTTTGATACCTAGAGCCGGTGTAGTTCCCGAGGCGTTTGGATGCCTAGGGGCAGAATGGTCATCTTGACTGAAAAGTCTCGGAAAAGGCCCAAGGAGTAGTTTGGTCATTTTTCACCGAAGTGGGCTAGCAGGCACTAGTGTTGACCTGAGTTTTGAGTGTTTCCCCCACTCTGACAGCGGTCGTCGTGACACAGGGGTTTGTTGGCAATTCCCTACATCGACCTGTTTATGAGTATTTCCGCTACTCTGACGGTTGTGATGTTTGTGAGTATTTTCGCTACTCTAACGATTCACGATCATTCCCGAGACTGCCTGATCTGGGGAAGCTGCTAAAGGGGACTTAGCGCCTGAGAAGTCAATTTTCTCGTAAGGCGTGCTTAAACGGACATTTCTGTATTGGCGGGCTAGCGGGCGCCAAAGGTGGACTGTTCTACCGTCTGGGGGACTTGGGGTCTCATCCCAGTCAACAGGTTTAAAGGGACTTACCGTTTCAAAGAGATTTTCTTTGAAAAACATGACGGATCGTCTCGAGCAATAAATTGTCTCGAGAGAGGAATTGGAATTGGAAAGGGGACTTACCGTCTTTGAAAAGACGTGCCTGATTTAGAATCGTCTCAAGGAATAAATTATCTCGAGAGAGGGATTGGAAAGGGGACTTACCGTCTTCAGAAAGACGTGCCTGATTTGGAACCATCTCGAGGAATAAACTGTCTCAAGAGAGGGATTGGAAAGGGGACTTACCGTCTTCGGAAAGACGTGCCTGATTTGGAACCGTCTCGAGGGATAAACTGTCTCGAGAGAGGAATTGGAAAGGGGTCTTATCATCTTCAGAAAGATGTGCCTGATTTGGAACCGTGTCAAGGAATAAACTGCCTCGAGAGAGGGATTGGAATTGGAAAGGGGACTTACCGTCTTTGAAAAGACGCGCCTGATTGGAGTAGATTTACTGCCTCGAGGAATCAACTGTCTCGAGAGAGGGGTTGGAATTGGAAAGGGGACTTACCATCTTCGGAAAGACGCGCCTGATTGGAGTAGATTTACCGTCTCGAGGAATCAACTGTCTCGAGAGAGGGGTTGGAGTTGGAATTGGAAAGAACAATGCCCCTAAGGGCATTTTGGTCATTTTACCTTTATTTGGGCCTGGTGGGCCTACGAAGCGATGGACAGACGGGATTTGGACTTAGAAAGTTGGTTTCGATTGGAATATGTCCACAATGACTTGAACACAAGTCTGGACGGAGTGTAGACTGCCGAGCGGTAAAAAATGGGGTGCTTATAGTATGATTTTTAGGAAGGCCTGATTCAATGCGTAAACCAAATTGACGAGCACGAACTATCAGCAAAGGAAGAAGATAATGAGAATGCATCGATCCTCTTTGGGTCGAAGGCACTCCAATGATTAAGTTAGCAAGCTTAATCACAATGAATTGAATGAAGTATTCTTAACTAGAACATAAGTGAGTGTACCTTGCCTCTTTAGTGCATGGGGTATTTATAGTTATCGGAATGCCATATTCCCTCTGGGAATTGTAATCAATCTTCTCCTAGGAGTCTCCCCTTTTGGGGTGGTTTGTGACATATTGGACTTTTCTTTTAGTGTTCTAGTCCATTGAGGAATGGGACTTATGTCCGATGAACCCATTAGTCCTTACAATACTTGGACTATAATTCCTGGATTAATCCTCTCCGGACCTGGCCCATGGTCGACATAGGTCCGTGCCACTTGGTCGGCAGTCTTGGGCTAACGTTCCTAAGTTAGTAATCTTTTACTTTGGGCTTAACTCTTATTAGGTCCATAATTGCCACCAGCCCTTGTGCCCTGTTTGGATTGATTGGGAGACAATGGCTGAGCTTTGCAGTTATGACTTGTCCCTTGATCTCCCGTCGTTTTGACGATCTTTATACCACATGACAACCTCATATTGGCCTATAACTGAAAGGTTGCCATGAATTGATCGCCGACGTGACGGTTTGAGCTAGGCAACATGATTACTGTCGTTTCTTAGCCTTTGAATTGATGATAGCTTCTGCTATAAAATGTGCGTCTCCTTCTACTTCCTCACCATTCTTGCTTGGCTTGAGATTTCAGTTGAGAGAGAGCGGTCCCCATACTATTGTAAGTTTCTCCAACCTTACTCTCTTTTTTCGCCATTTTCTTTAAGTGGTCGTCCCCTGATGGCGGCTTATCTTAAGAAACTTATGGGTAGTCCAGCAGCTGTCACTGCTTTTAGGACTAGATACATGATCTTCGACCAAATTGGTCTAGAGTTAGTCGTCTCTGATGACCATAGGATGGAAGAGACTGAGAAGGAGATGTCCTTTCCTGTGATCGCCATTGTAGAGGGAGGCATTAGGTTTCTTTTGCAACCTTTCTTAATAAGGTTCCTCTACCACCATAACGTGTTGCCATCCCAAGTACCCCTGAACATTTACATGATTGTTATGGGGATGCTAGAGTTAAACCGAATCCTGGGTGTTGATCGAGGTATCATGAAGCACGACTACTGCTACACCTTGTGTAAGTTTGGGGGTGATAGCTGGAAAGTTTACCTTAGGGTAACTGTTAAGAGTAAAGAAATAGTGAAATGCCTCTCGTCTTAGGGTAAGGGTGTCAATAATGTTAGAGCTTGGGTTTCTGGCCCCTGGGAGTTTGGCAATCTTCCTGCCGACCAGATATTGTCAATAAGTTACCGTAGAACCCTTAGAGACTTAGGTTTGCACCGACCTCACTCTTTCAGTGCATATTAACTTATGCACTTCCAGTTTGCATTGTTTTGGCTTTTTCAGAGTTTGGTAAGAAGAGTACAAAGAAGGAGACTTGGGGAGTCAACCTCAATGATTTGCACAAGGTTTTGAACTACCGAGGAGAATGTCGGATTCATGATATTGCAAGGCCCTGCTGCCACCCCCCCCCCCCCCCCCCCCCCCCCCCCCCCCCCCCCCCCCCCAAACATCCTGCTCAACTACCCACTTTAGGTTTCTTCCTTCACAGTTGCTTCTGGAATTCCTATGGGAGTGCTTGCCCAATTAGCAGAGGAGGGTGCAATAGGTGACTTTGCAAAAATTCCTGTAGGGATTGTTGGTCCAAAAGGCAACCTAAGAGGGGGGTGAATTGGGTTTTTTGAAGATTAATACAAATTAAGATTAATTAAAATTAATCTAAACAATATAGTAGTACTTAATCTATGTGCAATGCAATGTTATCAGTAAAAGCAAAAAAAACAGAACAATAGAAGAGAGACACAGATTTACCAAGGTTCAACCAGAAACCGTGGTTTACGTACTCACCCCAAGACCTCCTTAAAGTTTTCTTCCACTATGTAATCACCTATTACAAGATGGGCCACTAATTGACAAAGTGCTCAGCTCACTTTACAAAGAACTCCTCACCGAGCTCTCCAATCTTCAAATGGTTTTGTCCAAGCTCCACTCAAACTTACAAGAGTTTTGCTTTCACAAGAGAACTCTCAAACTCTCAATTACAAGTGTATAAAACCATACAAGTGACTAACACTCTCTAGCAAGAGTAAATTTTACATTTAAAGCTCACTGATGAAGACAGGAGGAATATTCAGAATATATCAGTGAATCAGTAGGTTTGTTCTTGTTTTTGTCTTCAATCCCCTGTATAAATGCAGCTGGAAGGTTATATATATATCTTTGTATTGATTCCATCCGTTAGAGGTGGTTGGGTATCATTAATGCACGTCCAGTCCGTTATAACGTTAAGAAAAATAGCCGTTATATCAGAGGAGTCGGCTCCAGGTCTGTGGAGTTGACACTTTCCGCTTCTGCATTTACCAGATATAGTTCACTGACTTCATGAGTCCACTCTTCATATTAATGAGGCGACTCCTTGTTCATTCTGTCTTTACATCTTTGGCTTCTGCTGTCATGAGGCGACACTTCATTTTCAAGTGTCCGCTCATTGATCATATAATCTTCAAGCCTTTTACTTCTGCTGCCAAGAGGCGACTCTTCGTCTTCAAGTGTCCGCTCATTGATCATGTCATCTTCAAGCCTTGGCGTCTGTCTCCATGAGGCGACTCTTTATTTCAATGAGTCCACTCTTTGCCTATTTGGTCTCCAGACATTTTGCTTTTGAGATTAAAAGACGACTCCTCATTTTAATGAGTCCACTCATTGTCTAATTTGTCTTCAGGCCTTTTTACTTCTGTGTGCAAGAGGCGACACTTTACTTTCATGAGTCCCCTTATTGTCCAGTTTGTCTTTAGGCCTTTTTGCTTCTGTGATCAAGAGGCGACACCTTACTTTCATGAGTCCCCTCATTGCCCAAAATTCTGTATTCTATCTTATAATGATTCAGATCATCTTAGCATAGGTATAAGATCTTCAAGGAGTATGCCTTTGGGATATGATAATCAATCAAATCTTCTTAACTTATTAGAGTTAACTTCTATTCAATTTGGATTGAATCGATCATTGGATATTGACCTTTTTCTTGAATCTCAAACTGTCAGAGCTTCATTTGATCAATGTTGATCTTTTCTTCTTCATTTACAAAGCTTCCTTAATTGTGTAAAGCTTCACAATGCTTGATTTTTTATTTCCTCTCTTTACTAGCAATTCGTCTTTCTTCTTTACAGATCACTTTAGTGAGACCACTGTAGACCTGATGAAATATCTTCATACATCTAGTCTTCATTGATCCTTTTTATCTTAGAAAAATTCTTCACTTGGATTTCAGATAGAGAGCAGATAATTATTGTGAGCCATCTTCTTAACAACTATAATCGCATTGTCTTGAATTGATCTTTGCATACCAGATGAAATCATCTTTTGAGCATTTTCAATCTCTTCAACAAACACTTCATCTTCAACTGAGCATTGCACCTGCTCAACTGATCTTTGCATATTCTGATGAGATCTTCTTTTGGCATTTACAATATCTCGATTCTTCATCTTTAACTGAACATTGCACCTCCTTAACTAATGAAGTCTTCAGTCTATCTTGCAAATCAATCTTCATTGAAATTATGCATCCTTGATAGAAGCTTTAATTGAACACCTTCAATCTCTTTGAATGTAGAATATTTGTTTGAAGTAGAGATAGGCGACAATCCTCTGTTTGGTTTATTGCATAGCTCTTTGAATTCATTGCTTGCTTCTTGAACTTGTTCTGCATTCTCTTTGACATGTATTAGACTTAAGATTCAACTTTAAGTCTAAGTTATAAACTTAGTTAATTTGCACACTAAGTAGAGTCATTAGGAAAATAACACAAGGTTTAATTATCATTAAAATCAACATGGGAATTAACCTTGAGTCAACAAGGATTAACCTTGACTCAACAATCTCCCCCTTTTTTTATAATGACCAAACTTTTGCAAAATAAGTTCATATAAGATTGAATGAGATGAATAAAGTTAAATAATATCAATGAGAAAATTCTCTCTTTGTTTTGTAATTAAGGAAATGATGCTTAAAGGATAAAGGCATTTCAAAAACAATTTCAGGGAGTTTTTGTCTATGAAATCAAAGATACTTTGAGATAAATGATTCATGTTACTCCCCTTGAGAACACGCTCTATATATGTCAAAAGGTACTCATTTTATGTCATTTTCATTTAATGTCAATGCAATAAACAATTCATGTTTATTTTAGTAAAATCCATTTCTTATCCAATTCAGGTTTCCCAATGAAAAAATATTTCTCCCCATAAGTCATGGTATTTCAATTCTAAGTGATGTTTGACTTATTTTTCAACAAACATGCATTGTATTCTTCTCCCCCTTTTTAATTTAAACACAATTTATCTTGTTTAATGCAAGTTTGCTTTAATTTTGCCACCATACTTCTCCCCCTTTTGTCAATTCATCAAAAAGAGAAATAGAATGAGAATGATACCAATGGAGTGAGAATGATAGACATGTACATTAGCAAAAAAAAAAAAAAAAATGTAAAGAACCGAATATATTGTTGAAACAAAGAAACAACCAAACAAGATAAGTTATCAGAGCAATCATATTTGAGACCAAAACAGAATGATATTTCATTGATTACACTGGTGAGATTACAAAAGATTGTACAATTATCATGTTTATAAGAATTATGCAACAAAAGAGATGTTATAATAGGGCCATGAGGAAAATAGATGTGATGAGGTTAGAGGAAATATGAGGTGAGGAGAGGTGATAGAGTTAAGGATAAATAGGATTAAAGAAAGATAATCTAGTGAGCTTCAGATTCAGTGGCCAAAGAGTCCTGTTCCCTAGCTTCTTCCCCTTCCTGTGCTTGTTCTTCTTCCTCATTAGCTTCTTCTTCCTCTTCTTCTTCTTCTGTAAATTTTCCTTTTTTATTTCTCAAAATTTGAACCTCCTTTTTGAGTTCTCTCATCTTTTTTTCAAAAATCATCATCCTTGTGTTTGCAATATCGGCCTTGTAATGTAATTTGTCCAGAGATTCCATAACTTGAGCCATAAAAGAATTCAGATCCCTTGTGCTTTCTTGTGATTCGGAACTTAATAATCTTCTTGTGCTTCTCTGCCTCGAGGTGCTTCCAGATGGAGCTTTTCCTTTTGAAGTACTTTCCCCTTCCGTTTTCTTTGGAGTCCATTTGTCATTCTTAAGCATATACCCCATTCTCTTGAGTGTTCTCTCATTATACTCATCACTAACGGCTTTAGGGATTATCTTCTTCTCATTTTTCAGATCAATACCAAAATGCTTGAAAACCTTTGTCAAGAAAATTCGATAGGGCAAAATGATTTTGGAGATTGTGGCCTTATATAGATTATCCAAAATAAACAGAGGCAAATCTATTCTTGTATCATTTATGTATGCCCATAGAAATAACAACTCCTTTTTCGAAACATAATCATATTTCCCAATTTTAGGAGTGAATATGGTGCAGATAATGTGATGGACAAGCCTTAATTCAAGAGGTAGATCAATAACAAGAGGCTGTACATTTTCATCTATGTCTTTTCCATAAAGGACTTTTAATTGGTCTTTTCTGGAGACACTATCTCTATAGACTTCTCCACCAATTCTGATTCCAAGAATGTTTCTAATCACTTCTCTATCCAAATTGATGGTAATCCCTTTAACATAACTTTTAACAGACACTTCTCCAGATTCCCTTTCAGCATTTGAATAGAAATGAGCTACCAAATCAGGGTAAACATCATCCTTGAGTGTTGTCATATACTTCCACCCTAAGTTTTCAAATTTTACCCCAAAATAAAACTTGTGGTGATCAAAGAATTTATAGTCTATCCATCTTCCATTGAATACTTTTCGAAGAGAGAAAGTCAGATTGTACCTCTCTTGGGCCTTGCCCTCACTGAAATATAGTTCGTTCCATTCCAGGACTTCTGAGGATGAAGCTTCTCCAATTTTACTCTTCTTGCGCTTATCCTTGTCTTTGCTAGACCCTCCTTTGGATTTTCTCTTTGGCTTTGTTGAAGCAGGAGTAGGTACTACCACTAGGGCTTTGGACATCTTTTTCGGTTTAGAGGTTTTGGGAGCCATTGTAGGAGAAGTGAAGGTTGAGAGAGAGAGAGAGGATCAATTAGGGTTTATAGAAAGATTGAGATGAAGATATGCGAAGGTTGAGAGTGACGGTTGGTTTTGGTGCGAACAGGGGAGGGGGAGAGAAAAAGAGTGAGAGTGAATGAGTGAGAGGGAAATTTTGAATGTTTGTAAAGTGGGCTTCGTCAAAGTATATAGGCCCGAAGAATGAGGCGACTCATGAACTAAATGAGGCGACACCTACCTTGTTAATAAAATGATTTAAGTCCACTGAGGTAATGAGGCGACTCTATGAAATAAAGTGTCGACTCTTTCACCCAGACTGAGCATGTGAATCATAAGAATTTCATGAAATGATCTTTTTCAATATATGTGATAAAAGACATCTTAATATGATCATATAATGCATCATGAATTCAAGAAAAGCATTTCATATGAATGATAAACACATTCAAACATTCAAAATACAAATTTCACTCGAATCAAACACAAGTTTAACATATAGGATCACTCATCCCTAGTTCTCTTCTAATCATACAAAAACGATCTTCACTTAATGGTTTAGTAAAGATATCAGCTAATTGCATATCAGTGCACACAAAGTCAAGTTCTATATCACCTTTTTGTACATGATCACGTATAAAGTGATATCTAATTTCAATGTGTTTTGTGCGAGAGTGTTGAATATGATTTTTAGTCAAGTTTATTGCACTAGTATTATCACATTTAATAGGAATATGATCAAACAAGATTCCATAATCTTCTAATTATTGTTTGATCCACAACACTTGTGCACAACAACTCCCAGTTGTTACATATTCAGCCTTAGCTGTGGAGAGAGCAACTGAATTTTGTTTCTTGCATACCAAGATACAATCATATTGCCTAGGAGTTGGCAAGAGCCACTTGTACTCTTCCTATCAACTCTACTTCCCGCATAGTCAGCGTTAGTGTAAGCATTTAGATTAAAACAAGTATTTCTTAGATACCATAATCCAAGGTATGGTGTGTGCTTTAGATAACGAAAAATTCTTTTTATAGCAATTACATGAGATTCTTTAGGATTAGATTGAAAGCGAGCACATAAGCAAACACTAAACATTATGTCAGGTCTACTAGCAGTCAGGTGCAATAGAGAGCCTATCATGCTTCTATAAAGCTTAGTATCTACTGACTTACCTTTCTCATTGCTATCCAATTTTGTTGTAGTACTCATTGGAGTACTTATAGGTTTTGCATCTTCCATGCCAAACTTTTTGACTAAGTCCTTGATGTACTTGGCTTGGTTGATGAAGATGCCTTCCTTCGATTACTTGATTTGAAGTTCGAGAAAGTAGTTGAGCTCTCCCATCATGCTCATCTCGAATTCTCCCTGCATACACTTAGAAAATTCTTCGCAAAGCGATTCATTAGTAACACCAAATATGATATCATCTACATAAATTTGTACTGCAAGCATATCACTATTTTTTATTTTGATAAAAAGAGTTGTATCTATTTTTCCTCTAGAAAAACCTTTTTCAATAAAAAAACTTACTCAATCTTTCATACCAAGCCCTTGGGGCTTGTTTCAGACCATACAAAACTTTTGTTAGTTTTTTGTTAGTTTGAAATCATGGTTAGGAAGTTTTGGATCTTCAAAACCAGGTGGTTGTTCAACAAAAAATTCTTCAGTGATAAAGCCATTTAGAAAAGCACTTTTAACATCCATTTGATATAATTTAAAGTCTTTAAAACAAGCAAAAGCAAGTAATAATCTAATGGCTTCTAGTCTAGCTACAGGAGCATATGTTTCATCATAATCAATGCCTTCCTCCTGACTATAGCCTTGACCAACAAGTCTTGCCTTGTTCCTCACAACAATTCCAAATTCATCTATTTTATTTCTAAATACCCATTTAGTTCTAATAATTAGATGATCATTAGGCCTAGGAACAAGGTGTCATACCTCATTTCTTTCAAATTGGTTTAATTTTTCTTGCATTGCATTTATCCAAAATTCATCATGTTCAGCATCATTAAAATACTTAGGCTCAATTTGAGATAAGAATACAAGATGATTACATATATTTTTAATAGAGGATCGAGTTCTTACACCTTGTGAAGGATCACCTAGGATTTGTTCCGTAGGATGGTTATGCACAAACTTCCACTCGTAGTCCTTCATTAATTTCTTATTGGCTGATAGAAACTCCTTGTACTTCTCTTTCCTTTTGCGGTTCCTCATTTGAGCTTGGTTGGATGTCTGTCTTTTCCATTCCAGATTCTAGCTCATCTGCATTATCACTTGCAACATTTTTTGAAGAAGGATTAAGTTTATCAAAAGTGATGTGAACAGATTCTTCAACAACTAGAGTCCTCTTATTAAGGACTCTATAAGCCTTGCTATGTGTTGAATAGCCAAGAAATACACCCTCATCTGATTTAGCATCAAACTTACCGAGGTTATTTTTATTGTTATTTATTACAAAGCATTTACATCCAAAAGCTTTAAAGTATGAGACATTTGGTTTCTTTTCTTTCCAAAGTTTATAGGGGGTTTTGTTCAAAAACTTTCTAAATAAAATTCGATTTAAGACATAACAAGCTGTGTTAACAGCTTCAGCCGAAAAGTATTTTGGTAAACCATTCTCACAAAGCATGGTTCTACCAATTTCTTCTAAAACTCTGTTTTTTCTTTCAACAACCCCATTTTGTTGTGGTGTTCTAGGAGCTGAGAAATTGTGATCAAAACCATTTTCATCACAAAACATTTCAAAAAGTTTACAATCGAATTCTCCTCCATGATCAGTCCTAATTGAGGTAATTGAAATTCCTTTTTCATTTTGGACTTTTCTATAAAATTTTGTAAAGAAAACAATTGTCTCATCCTTATGAGCTAAGAAGAATGTCCATGTAAATCTAGAATAATCATCAACAATAACAAGTGCATATTGTTTACCACCAAGACTCAAAGTTCTTGTTTGTCCAAACAAATCCATATGCAATAGTTGAAGTGGCCTAGAGGTAGTGAGCATATTTAAGGATTTGAAAGAGATTCTAGTTTGCTTACCTAATTGACAAGCATCACAGACTCTATTTTTGTCAAATTTTATCTTTGGAAGACCTTTGACCAAATCATTTTTAGAAACTTTTGAAAGTATGCTCATACTAATATGACCAAGTGTTCTATGCCACAACCAACTTTCATCACTATTCATAGCAGCAAGATATTCTATTTTGCATGAAGATAAATCATTAAGATTGAAAATATAAATATTGCCTTGTCTATCTCCATTAAGAATTGTCTTGTTATCACTAATGTTAATTACATCACATTTAGAGGATTCAAATACAACCTTGCAGCCTTTGTCACAAAGTTGACTAATGTTTAAAAGATTATGTTTGAGTCCCTTAATAAGTAATACATTTTTGATAGAGGTAGAGGAATTCTTACCAGTACTACCTATACCGATGATCTTCCCTTTCCTATTGTCATCAAATGTGACAAGACCTCCATCCTTTGGTGAGAGAGAAGTGAATTGAGCTTCATCTCCCGTCATATGCCTTGAGCATCCACTATCCAAGTACCAATGGTCTTTCTTGGACTTAGCTTGAAGGCAAACCTGCAAAAAGTGTTTATCTGACCTTAGGTACCCAAATCATCTTGGGTCCTTGGGGGTTAGTCCTCAATGGTCTTCTAGAGACCCACACATTGCTAGGAACATTTGATTTTTGTAAAGCAAAACATCTACTAGCAATATGTCCCTTTTTATAACTGTAAAAGCATGATTTCTATGTTTTTCCAGTTGAAGTACTAAATCTGCCTTTTGAAAATTTCTTCTTTTTAAATGGATCAAAACCAAGACCAGCTTTGTCAAGAGAACAATTTTATTTTCTTAAAATGGCATCTAGTTTTTCTTTTCCATTTACACATCTATGAAGACTTGTTTCTAAGTTTTTAACTTTATCAAGGAAAATGTGATTTTCTTTTGAAAAGTCCTTTTGAAGAGAATTTTTCTTAACCTTATCTTTTAAGATATAGACTTCATTTTTCAAGACTTCATTTTCCTTTTGCAAATTCTCATTTTCAATAGTAAGAGTAGAAATCATCTTCTTAAGAAGTCCATTTTTAATTCCCAATTTTCTGAATTCACAAATTAAATCATCAAAGGCATCTTGTAATTCATTAAAAGTAAATTGGGATGAATCAAATCCCTCATTATCACCTTTATGAGCCATAAGACATAGATTAACCACTTCTTGTGGTTAGATTTCATCTTCAGAGCTTGATTCTTCATCATCACTCCATGTCATGGCTGTTATGGCCTTCTTCCCTTGATATTTCTTTCTTCTCTTTCTGAGCAGAGGACAATCTGCCTTCATGTGGCCAGACTTCTTGCATTCATAGCAGATTATGTTGGAGTCTTTGTTAGGTTCTCCCTTGGCTTCATGCTTCTTTCCACCTCTCCATTTCTTTTTTATGAATATCCTGAATTTCCTAGTGATGAGAGCAATCTCATCCTCATTCTCTTCACTTTCAGATTCATCATTTTGACTGGTGGATTGGAATGCAACTACCCTTTTCTTCTTTTCTTCATCCTCTTGGGCATGTTGTTTTTGTGTAAGCTCATGTGTCATTAGAGAGCCTAAGAGTTCTTCCAGTGGTAGGATGTTGAGGCCCTTTGCTTCTTGAATTGCTATGACCTTGGCCTCCCAAGCCTTTGGCAAAGACCTTAGAATCTTCCTTACCTGCTCATTGTTAGGATACACCTTTCCAAGATATTTTAAACCATTAATAATATCGGTGAACCTAGTGAACATTTCAGTGGTAGATTCTTCAGGTTTTATTTTGAACAATTCATAGCTATGTACCAATATATTGATTTTAGATTCTTTAACTTGATTGGTACCTTCATGTGTGACCTCTAATCTATCCCATATTTCCTTAGCTAATTTACAAGTGGAAATACGATTAAATTCATTGGGATCAAGTGCACAATACAAAATATTCATAGCTTTAGCATTTGATTGAAGCATTTTCAGATCATCTTCATCCCATTCAGATTCAGGTTTAGGAACAACCATTTGTTCAAGTCTGGAAGTAGGAGTTTTAGGACCATTTACAATAAGTCTCTAAAGTTCATAATCTACTGATTGGATATATATTCTCATTTTATTTTTTCAATAATTGTAATTGGTGCCATTAAACATAGGTGGTCTATTTGTGGATTTACCCTCACCAAGAGAGCTTCCGAAATTGGTTGCCATGGATCCATTCTTAAGTTGTTAAGCCTTAAAAACAGGAATACTTGCTCTGATACCAATTGTTAGTCCAAAAGGCAACCCAAGAGGGGGGTGAATTGGGTTTTTTGAAGATTAATACAAATTAAGATTAATTAAAATTAATATAAACAATCTAGCAGTAATTAATCTATGTGCAATGCAATGTTATCAGTAGAAATAAAGAAAACAGAATAATAGAAGAGAGACAAAGATTTACTGAGGTTCAACCACAAAACGTGGTTTACGTCCTCACCCCAAGACCTCCTTAAAGTCTTCTTCCACTATGTAATCACCTATTACAAGATGGGCCACTGATTGACAAAATGCTCAGCTCACTTTACAAAGAACTCCTCACCGAGCTCTCCAATCTTCAAGTGGTTTTGTCTAAGCTCCATTCAAACTTATAAAAGTTTTGCTTTCACAAGAGAACTCTCAAACTCTCAATTACAAGTGTATAAAATCACACAAGTGACTAACACTCTCTAGCAAGAGTAAATTTTACATTCAAAGCTCACTGATGAAGACATGAGGAATATTCAGAGCATATCAGTGAATCAGTAGTTTTGTTCTTGTTTTTGTCTTCAATCCCCTATATAAATGTAGCTGGAAGGTTATATATATACCTTTGTATTGATTCCATCTGTTAGAGGTGGTTGGGTATCATTAATGCACGTCCAGTCTGTTATAACGTTAAGAAAAATAGCCGTTATATCAGAGGAGTCGGCTCCAGGTCTATGGAGTCGACACTTTCCGCTTCTGCATTTACCAGATATAGTTCACTGACTTCGTGAGTCCGCTCTTCATATTAATGAGGCGACTCATTGTTCATTCTGTCTTCACATCTTTGGCTTCTACTGTCATGAGGCGATACTTTATTTTCAGGTGTCCGCTCATTGATCATATAATCTTCAAGCCTTTTACTTTTGCTGCCAAGAGGCGACTCTTTGTCTTCATATGTCCGCTCATTGATCATGTCATCTTCAAGCCTTGGCGTCTGTCTCCATGAGGCGACTCTTTGTTTCAATGAGTCCACTCTTTGCCTATTTGGTCTCCAGACATTCTGCTTCTAAGATCAAGAGGCGACTCCTCATTTTAATGAGTCCCCTCATTGTCCAATTTGTCTTCAGGCCTTTTTGCTTATGTGTGCAAGAGGCGACACTTTACTTTCATAAGTCCCCTCATTGTCCAGTTTGTCTTTAGGCCTTTTTGCTCTGTGATCAAGAGGCGACACCTTACTTTCATGAGTCCCCTCATTGCCCAAAATTCTGTATTCTACCTTCCAATAACATAGGTATAAGATCTTCAAGGAGTATGTCTTTGGGGTATGATGATCAATCAAATCTTCTTAACTCATCAGAGTTAACTTCTATTCAATTTGGATTGAATTGATCATTGGATATTGATCTTTTCTTGAATCTCAAACTGTCAGAGCTTCATTTGATCAATGTTGATATTTTCTTCTTTATTTGCAAAGCTTCCTTAATTGTGTAGAGCTTCACAATGCTTGATTTCTGATTTCCTCTCTTTGCTAGCAATTCTTCTTTCTTCTTTACAGATCACTTCAGTAAGACCATTGCAGACCTAATGAAATCTCTTCATACATCTAGTCTTCATTAATCCTTTTCATCTTAGAAGAATTCTTCACTTGGATTTCAGATAGAGAGCAGATAATTATTGTGAGCCATCTTCTCAGTAACTTCAGTTGTATTGTCTTGAATTGATCTTTGCATATCAGATGAAATCATCTCTTGAGCATTTTCAATCTCTTCAACAAACACTTCATCTTCAACTGAGCATTGCACCTGCTCAACTGATCTTTGCATATTCTGATGAGATCTTCTTTTGGCATTTACAATATCTCCATTCTTCATCTTTAACTGAACATTGCACCTCCTTAACTGACGAAGTCTTCAGTCTATCTTGCAAATCAATCTTCATTGAAATTATGCATCGTTGATAGAAGCTTTAATTGAACACCTTCAATCTCTTCGAATGTAGAACATTTGTTTGAAGTAAAGATAGGTGACAATCCTCTATTTGGTTCATTGCATAGCTTTTTGAATTCAATGCTTGCTTCTTAAATTTGTTGTGCATTCTCTTTGACATGTATTAAACTTAAGATTCAACTTTAAGTCTAAGTTATGAACTTAGTTAATCTGCACACTAAGTAGAGTCATTAGCAAAATAACACAAGGTTTAGTTATCATCAAAATCAACATGGGAATTAACCTTGAGTCAACAAGGATTAACCTTGACTCAACAGGGATCACTATTGAACATGTGCATTTCAATGATCAAGTAACTATTGCCGATTTGCCTGCTAATACATCATCGACTTTTGAAGGTGTAGGAAGTCAGACCCTTGAAGCCTACGTGCCAACGACCTCAGCGGTCATTTTTTCGAGCTGGGCATCCTTCGAATTGTCTCCAATCTCTGTCGACAAGCCTATCCATATTTCTAGCGGCGAGGGTCATCTGATCTAGGATATCTCTTCTGGGCGACCAAGTTCTTTTGACTCGACATCTACTTCTACTTCGTACACTGTGCCTGATCGCCGAGTTGTTTCAAAGATTGGGAGAAAGCAAAAACTGGTCTTTCTTTCGTCTTCAAACTCTGACTCTTCAAATAAGATGAATCTAAAGGAATTAATTCTTAAAAAGGCGGCGAAGCAGCTTAAGAAATTGAGGAAGCCAGAGACTGGTGTTGTGAAGTCTATGCCCCCTCCTTCTATTTTTGTGGAAGTTAGTGCCACTAAATCTGAGACGAAGAAGATGGTAACGAGGTTGACAAAGAAGAAGCTAGCAGCAAAGGGTACTCTTGACAAGCCAGCGGCAAAGAAGCTAAAATTCACGTCGACTAATCCTGGTGCAAGTTCGAGCGCTGTGACTGCAGACGCCAACTCCATGGTCATAACTCCAAATATTTATAGCCGTCGCATGACGACGCGTGACTCCTTGATTAACACAGTAGAAGTTGCAATGGGTGTAGTCTAAAGCGCTATCCAACAAGTGGACATTGATTTGCTAAAAAGAGCGATGATATGTCAATTTTCCTAGGGGCCTTTCATGACTCCTTTATGGTAAGATTCTTTGCTTTTATTCCTTTTTACTGCATTGGTTTAGCATCTATTTTGACAAGTTCTTCTATATATAGGGCTCGCTTAATGCTTTGGAGGCCATGCTCCCTTATCAGAATCTAGCTGATGAAGCTTCTAAACTGGCCAAGAAGCATGTTGAGCTTTGTGATGATCACAAGAAGCTTATATAAGACTACTTCAAGCTTGAAGAGGAATGGACCAAAACGAAGAAGGCTGAACTGACGGCGATGAAAGAGGTTGAGAAGGCAAAGATTTCTCTTAACCAAGTTACTACTGATCTTAATAAGAAGAGCGCTGACTTGTCCAAGTTGGAGGATGATAATGTCGTGCTTTCAGTGGATCTATACAAGGCAAAAGGCCGAAGTTGAAGGGCTTCAAGCTGAGGTTGAAGTAAGCTACAGATAAGGTGTGGTTGATAATGCTTAAGACTTTGCTCAGCAGATGATTGACTTGTCTCAATCCATTTTTGCCCAAGACTGGCAAGGAGCTCTGAAGGAGATGAAGATCGAAAGCTCTTTGGCTCTCTGGAACAACATCCCAAATTACTTGGAGATCGCTGTGGAGGCCGACCCTAAGGCTTCTATAGAAGATATTTCAATGGATGTGACCGCTGCAAATAAAGCATCGAAAGTCCAGACTTCTGAGGTTGCTACTGGTGATAGGTCACTCGAAGTTCTACCGGTTGAGTTTATTGTTGTGGATGCTGTCAAGTCTGCTGATGATGTCGTACCTTAACTTTAGGGGCTGATTTTGTTTTTTGTTTTGAATGCTGTAAAATTCTGAACTTTCTGTATCTCTTTTTACCCTTTTAATGAAATAAGGCTTTTTTGTTTCAATCGAAATGTTCTAATTTCATTCATCTTTAGGAAAATTTAGGTTTTTGAACTTTACTGCTCACTTTCTTCTGGCCTTTGTTTGCTTGTTTTTTTTTTTTGTTGCTTTGGCCGACTTGCCTAATTTGGACAGGACCGAGTTTTTACACTTTCGTTTTTATTTTGGCCTTTATTGGCCGACCTACCTAACTTAGACATGACCAAAATTTTACACTTGGTTTTTATTTTGGCCTTCATTGGCTGACCTGCCTAACTTAGACATGACCAAGCTTTTACACTTTGTTTTTATTTTGGCCTTCATTGGCCATCCTACCCAACTTG
The DNA here is from genome assembly GCA_033060915.1 of Euryodendron excelsum. NCBI lineage: Eukaryota > Viridiplantae > Streptophyta > Magnoliopsida > Ericales > Pentaphylacaceae > Euryodendron > Euryodendron excelsum. The sequence goes on from CM065391.1 coordinate 21,038,829, forward strand.
GACATGATCAAGTATTTACACTTGGTTTTTGTTTTGTCCTTCGTTGGCCGACCCGCCCAACTTGGATAGGACTAAGGTTTTACCCTTGGTATTTCTGTTTTGGCCTTTGTTAGCCGACCTGCCCAACTTGGATATGACCAAGGTTTTACCCTGGGTTTTTGTTTTGGCCTTTGTTAGCCGACTTGTCTAACTTGGACAGGACCAAGGTTTTATCCATAGTTTTTTTGTTTTGGCCTTTGTTGGCCGGCCTGCCCAACTTGAACATGACCAAGGTTTTACTCCTGGTTTTTTTTTTTTTGGTCTTCGTTGACCGACCTGCCTAACTTGCACATGACAAAGGTTTTACCCTTGGTTTTTTGTTTTGTTTTCCTTGGTTCTTCTCCCTTAGCATGGCTTCGATTGGCATTGTCGTTGAGAATGCACAGCTTAAGCAGTTTATAGGAAAACATAATCTTTAATGACCAAACAAATTCTAATAGCTTTTTCACTGATAGAATTTCTTGAGATTGTTCGCATTCCATGGTCAAGGTAGATAGCATCCTTCCTCGACAGTTTCTATCCGGTATGCCCCCACACCGACTTGGAATGCAACTCTGTATGGGCCCTCCTAATTGGGGCCTAGCTTTCCATTTACTGGATTCTTTGTTGCCTCCAATACCTTTCTAAGTACTAGGTCTCTGGGCACAAAAACTCTTTATTGGACCCGCTTATTGTAGGATTGGCTAAGTTGTTGATGATAACAAGTGAGCTTGAGTTAGGCCACCTCCCTCTTTTCTTCAATGAGGTCCAGGTCTTTCGCTAAGATTTGATCATCGAGCCGGGTATCGAAGGCTGTCGATCTGATTATTGGTAGTCTGACCTTCAAGGGTATTACTGCCTATATGTCATTAAGAAAGGGTTTTCACTTATAGATCTCCTTAGAGTGGTTCTCTAGGGCCAAATGACACTGGGCAGCTCTTCCACGCATCTCTCTTTAGTTTTTTTAGCCTCTTTTTGATTCCGTTCAACATTGTCTTGTTGGATATTTTAGCTTGCTCGTTGCACTGTAAATAGGCTAGTTTTGAGTAATAATTTCTAATCCCGAGTTTGCTGCAAAATCCTCTGAACATTTTTCCATCGAACTATGTGCCATTGTCTGAGACCAATGCATGTGGTATGCCAAACTTTGTGATTATGCTCCTCTAAGCAAATCTTTTTGCATCTACCTCCTTAATAGTCGATAGGGGCTCTGCTTCCACCCACTTGGTAAAGTATTATGTTGCAACAATGAGGAACCTTTTATTCCCCGGGGCTTATGGCAAAGGGCTAACTATATCTAGTCCCCATTGGGCAAAAGGCCAAGAGCTAATAATAGTAGTGAGGTCCTCGGCTGGCTAGTGGATTAATGGTGAGAACTTCTGGCATTTCTCATACTTTAGTATATATTGAGCAGCATCCTTCTGCATATAGGGCCACTAATAGCCCTATGAAATGGCTTGGTGGGCGAGCGATCTTCCGCCGATATAACTTCCACAAATCCCTTCATAAATTTCAAACAAGATGCCCTGTACTTTGTCTGGATGAACACAATGTAGGTAAGGACTCGTGAAAGATCTTCTTTATAGCTCCTGAATGGGTGACAGCTAGTACTTCAGGGATCTATGCTTTATTCTCCTGACTTCATTCTTGTCCTCATGCAATTCATCTTTGTCAAGGAAGGCAATGATTGGATCCATCCAAAATGGTCCTAGCTCTTCAATGGCCAGTACTTTCTCTTCTTCTTAAAAGATGTATTGTTCTCAATATGTATTGTTCTCTTTGATCTCGACTTCAAGGCTATTGCGAGTGTTGCCAAGACATCAGCATGTGCATTCTTGTCGCGGCCAATCTAATACAACTTGTATTTGCTGAACTTTTTCAATAATTCAAGTGCCTTTGCCAGGTACTGTGCCATATTCTCTTGTGATTTGGTTTACAACCAGTTGTGAGTCTGAGTAGATGTTTTATCTCAGCAATTTATAGCCCTATAGCTCAGCGCAGTCCTGTGAGTAGAGCCTCATATTTTGACTCGTTGTTTGAGGCAATGAACTCCAATTTAATAACCTGCTCTATTGCCATGCCATCAGGTGTACTTAAGACTATGTCTGATCTTGCCCCCTGTCGTTGGATGCTCCATCTACGAAGAGCCTCCAATGATCAGCAATCTCCTAGAGCTTTATAGTGGGGTCGTTCTTTGGTAGCTCCTCGTGTTTGAACTGAGTGGAAAGGAGTGGTGGCTGGGTCAGATAATTTTTGAGATCAGCAAGGGCTTGATCACAGTTCGATCCCCAACTACACTGCTCTCATTTTTTTAAGAGTTAGAAAAATGGTCGACACTTATTTGAAGATCGACTGATGAACCTATTAAGAGTCGTTACCATTCCAATCAACTTATGGACTTCCTTGATGTTTCTCGAGGCTTAGATGTTGTGGATTGTACTGATTTTTTGTGAATTTGCTTTAATTCCTCGATGTAAGCACCCCATTTTTTATTGCCTGGTAATTTTTGGCCTGACCGGACTCACATTCAAACTGATATAGACATATTCAAGTCTAAACCAACTTTCTAGACTCAGTCCATTCAATCACTTGCTTTACGGGCCCACTGGGCCCAATAGAGACAAAACAACCAAAATACCCTTAGGGTATTACTCGGTCCAATCCTAGTTGGCATGTCTTCTTAAAGACGGTAAGTCATTATTTCAACCTCAATTCCAGTTCGAACTCCAGTCCAGACCAATCAAACTCAATTTGGCATGCCTTTCGAGAAAGTTAATCCCTGAGATGATAAGTCCATCTAGTACGACATGTTTTTTGAGAAAACTCCTTAGAACAATAAGTCCCTTCAAATTTGTTGACTGGGATGGAACCCAAGTCCCTAAGATGTTAGAACGGTTCATTTTTGGTGCCTGCTAGCCCGCTAATGTAGAATGTTCGTTATCCGACACGTCTTTCGAGAAAATTAATCCCTTAGACGATAAGACCATCTAGCAGTTTTTCGAGATCAAGTAGTCTTTAGAATGAACGCACACCGTGAGAGTGATAGAAATACTCACAAACATTGCAACCATCAGAGTGGCGGAAACACTTGCAAACAGGTCGACATTAGGAATTGCCAATAAAACTCGTATGTCACGCGACCGAACATGCCTCTTGGTTGTGGCACATTTACCGAAGGACAGGATACTTTTGGAAATCAACTCATTACACACCATCGTAGTGACGAAAACACTCAAAACCCAGGTCAACACTAGTGTCTGCTAGTCCACTCTGGTAAGGAATGACCAAACTGCCCCTTAGGCCCTTTTGGCATGCTTTTTGAGAAAGTACTTAAGTCCTCAGAGTGGTAAGTCCACTCTTTCTAGATTGTCCCAAAGACAATCCGACATGCTGAAGTGCCTTCCATTTTGTTCCGGATCAATTCCAAGACCATCTAGTCAAAATGACCATTTGTTCTAGATCAATTCCGAGACTATCCAGTCAAAATGACCATTTTGCCCCTAGGCATTTGATCTCCTCCGGGAACCACAGCTGTTCTGGGTATCAAACCAGTTACCTCCCGAGGATGCTTCTAACAATATTCCTAATCTTCTAATGTCTTTCCAGATCATTCCAAGTCTATTTTGGTAAGCCTAGTGTAAAATGGCCATTTTGCCCCTAGTGAGCCGGTCGCCTTTTCCAACCACATCGACTCTAGGTATCAAACTGGCAACCCCTTGCAACATTCTTGATAGTGTTTCCAACTTTCAAGCCTTCTCACGGGTCACTCTGAATCCATTTTGGTGTTTTCCCGATTCGATTGACCATTTTGCCCCTAGTGGGCCGGTCCCCCTTTTCAACTATCCCAATGCTATTTCTCAAGTCATTTACCTCTGGGACATTCTTTTAGAGGTCCCAATCATCCCCAACCTTTTGGATCATTCTTTGACTTTCCAGAGTCACTCCTAGTGGAGCCAAGCTAAAAATTGCATGGTAGTTACTAGAATAGGCGCCCAAAATCTTCTACCTTGTGTCCCAAGGGTCGCAAGATCTATTTATTACTGCCCTAATGATTGTACTCTAAAGGTACCATCTACGTGCTTTAATTAGTTATTTTTTAGCCTTAGAATAGGTTTAATTATGTTGTTTTATTCCTAATTTCTTACTAACTTAATTTTATGTATGTTTTCAGGAATTTGGGCTTAAAAAGGAGAAATTCGCGCTAAATTGGAAAAGGCGTTTGAAGTGCGTCTGAAGTGAGTTCGAATGGTGAATAGTGGCGTTCAAACGGTGCGTCAAACGGTGTCACGCCAAAATTAGGTCTGAAGATTGTTCAATAGATTTAGAGAGCATAAAAGCTGTCCGAAGAGTGATAGAAGTCCGTTTGAACGGTTAATTTGGTGTTCGAAGTCCGTTCGAAGGCCGTTCGAACGGTGCAACAGAGTTTCTACTGCTTATATAAGCTGGGATTGTTGTTATTTTGAGGGGATGATGATGTTGACATTTTTCTAGGGTTTTAGGAGTATTTTAAAGTAGTTTATTCATAGTTTTCATTTAGTTTTCAATTCATGTAATCAGATTACTCAGTCTTTCAATATATTTACATACAACTTTGCATATCTATCATTATAATGAGTAGCTAGATTCCATCTTGGGATCAATTGTGAAGATTAATTGAAGATCTTAGATGAAGAAAGGAGGTACGTTCTTGGTTTTAAAGTTAAATTTTTTGATTTTCTTTCTTCTTCTTCTTCGTTCTAGAAACCTTAAAAAACCTGGGCGTCCTATTATGTTCGGTAACGCTTTTGCATAAATACCACACTCAGTATGTACGCTGCCTTGTAACGTTTATGCATGAGTTGAGTTCAGTATATGCGTTGCACGAATCGATGATGCATATCATTGATTCTAACAACCCGATTTATTCTAGAAGTTGAAGTTTTGAAGAACTCTTATTTAATCGCTAAATCTTCCGAATCAGAGACTCGTGACGTAGTCGAAGGATTTGAGTTATTAAATTATTTCCTTCAAAATTTCAAGAGACGCAATTGATTGGATCGATTGACCCTAGGACTTTTTCTTTATTTCTTAGTTTAAATTAGATAACAAATCTTTTCTCAACCTAAAATCAGATTTTTGTTTATTGGAGTGTTTTTTCCAAGATTTTTGATCCACGGTAAGTTTTCCTATTTACGTAAACCATCTTTCCTGTGGGATCGACTTCGTACTTACGAGAATTATTACTACATCGCGGCCGTGCAGTTGCGATTAAGTATCACCCTTTTAGGAAGCGATCAAGTTTCTGGCGCCGTTGCTGAGAAAGCTGCATTCTATGTTGGGGGATGAGCCTTTGAGATTCTGTTTTGGAGGAAGTACTTCACCATCATTCTACAAACACGAGGGAACTCAATAGCTCGTTTGGGTAAATTCGTTCCATCTTTTATTTTTGAACACTTATTTTTGTTTTTCTTTTGGTTACATTGGGTTTGTGCATCTTTGTTGTGGGATTGGGAGGATAGGTTTTTTTTTATATACTTGTTGGTTGGCCTTGTATACATCTTATTCATGGATTATCCTTGGAATTTTCTTGTTACAAGTCCTGATTCATACACGGCATAGCCATAAGACTATTATCCACCCCCAAACTATTCGGAGTGGAGCTCTCAAGCTTCACCATATGCTTCTTATGAACAACTACCATAACAACTGTAATACCATGCACCACTTTCATCTCCACCATATGCTTATGATTCATATACACCTTTTACTTCACCTTACACGTTTCACGAGACATATCCTTCATTATCTTATCAATCTTTGGTAGAGAATCAAGAGAACATACAATCATTTTACATGCTGTATCACACATGTATGTCCTCGAGGTTCAAGGATACTAATACAGAGGTACAAGCTGACACTCTTGTATAAATTCGTCAAGAATTAGATGAACTAACTCAACGATTGGCCCTATTATCACACGAGGCAATGGATCATGAGGGGGAAGAGCTTCCGGCTCAACCTCGAGATGATCCTACACATGAGATGTTCCCAACTCCATATATGAGTAGTCATGACCAAAGTCTTTCCGTTATCGCCCTTAAGACTGAACATGAAATAGAGAACATCAACGTTCCCACAGTGTCTGGTCCAAGGGAAGACGTTCTTAGGGTGAATGATGATGAGGATGAGGTTAAAGAAGTGGTACTTATTCTGCTTAAGGTGTTTGAATTGAGGGAAGTGATACCTAAAGAAGAGGTGAATGATTAAGGGACAATGGAGAGTGAGGGAGAGGAACCCAAGAGAGAGGAGCCCGAGATTAAGGACTCCCCACAAGAAATGGTGACCGAGGAAGGAGTAATAGAGAGTGAGATATCCCATACTCCTATTCAACATGAATTGAGCCTTAACATCCCTATCATGCAAGATTGTATTTTTATTCTTTATCATTACAAATTTGCATGAGTGTTTTATATGATTTTGGGCTTAATTGTATTTGTAAATACACATATTTATTAATGTTGAATTCATTACTCATGATAAGTGGTAAGTGGCTCCATGCAAGCAAACACCCTCAATGTGGTGTTGGATAGTCTTCTCTTGTGTATTTTGGTAGTGTAGGAGTAGTTATGTAGTTTTTTCTTTCGTTTGTTTTATTTTTTTTATTATTTATTTTTTTTTTGAGTTCTTCCCTAGTTGGGGGAAGGGTGTTGTCCCATCGAGTTTTTCCATTCCTTTTTCATGTATTCATGTTTTTGTTTCTCTTTATTTAATGCATTGATGACATTGCATTATTCTAGTTAGGGGGAAGGGAGCCTATTAGTCTTTTTGTTTTGTTTTGTTCTTTTTATTTATTTTGTTTTGTTTTTTTTAATTAAAAAAAATTTCAAAAATAGTTCTATTCTATCAAACCTTGTTATGCTTTATTTAGTAATTTTCAAGTATTAATTCATGATTGATCTACCTTTTGGACACTTGGAAGTCTTCGATAAAGGTTTGATGTATCATATGGTTCGGTACTTAGGTTTGTATTTCTCACACATTTTCTTATACTCTTTATGTTTATTGCTACGATTGGAAGTGTTGGGGATTATCTTGAAGAACCATATCTATATTCATGTCAATGCACTTATGATGTCGAGGATACTTTGAGTCGTGCATTGGACTAAGTTTGAGTTGATGATTGATTTGCCTTAGATGTTGTGATACATTGCAAGTTTTTGTCATAAAACAATTATAAGAGAGAGTTTACATTGTTGTGCACTAGTATGCTAGATGATCTTTCTATATTTCTCTCTTATGTATGCATGTCCTTATAAGGTGGAGGTTTTATACCTTATGAGCTTTAGAGCCTATTTATCGTCTTTTGAGAGTGATTTACATTTATTCAAGGTTATTTTATTGATCTTCATTCATTGAATAGCCTCATTATGCTTGATTTTAGTTTACATGTTGAGTATTAATTGGATTTATTGACATCTTATACACTCTTGAAGTTTTGATTTGATGTGGTTTTCGGATTATAAAAGTAGAGGCCATCTCGTTGCATTGAGCCATTTGTGTTTATATTTCTTTCTCAATATTCATATACACATGAGCTTAAAAGTTTGTTAATGCTAAATTCCGGAGTTGGTGCATTACTTTTATATTTATGAAATAGGAAAGAGTTTTTGGAAAGTGAATTTCTAGAAAGGGAGATTTTTGAAAGGAAATCCTAGAGAAGAGTTTCTAGAAAGTGAATTTTGAAAAGAGAGAGTTTTTGGAAAGAAATCCTAGTGAGGAGTTTTAAGAAAGAGATTTTTGAGAAGAGTTGTTTAGGAAGGAAATGTAAGGAGCGTCTTTGGAGAGTGAACTTTGAGGAAAACGTTTTTGGAAAGAGATTGTTGGAACAGAGTTTTTAAAAAACATTTTTGGAAAGGAGATTGGAGAGAGTTTTCTAAGAAGGAAACCTAGGGAGTGTTTTTAGGAAAGGACTTTTGAAGAGAGTGTTTTGGAAAGGAGTTGAAAAGGAAGTTTTGAAAATAGATTTTTGGAGGGAGTTTTTGGAAAACAATTTTGGAAAGAAGATTGGAGAGAATTTTTAGAAAGTATGTTGAAAGAGAGGTTTTCAGAAGGAGAGATTTGAAGAGGGAGTTTTTAAAACGTAAATAAAATATCTCACTTTCCTAAAGCGATTCTAACCATAAGAAGATTAGAACCACTTTAAGATAGTGGTTTTGAAAACAACAATATTTTGAAAATATGAACCATATTGGTCACTTTAAATGTAACACTCTCCTAAAGCAACCTTATCCATGAAAATGCTAGAATCACCCTAGAATTATGATTTTGAAAATAAGTTTTGAAAAAGTAGATTTTGATGCAAGTTTGGAAACGATGTTAATGCAAGCTTTGAAAACAAGTTTGAAAACGAATTTTGGAAGAATGCAAGGTCATGATATGCACTATGCAAAGAGGGTCGTAAACATACAAGGTTAAAGGCTTCACCACATAATCAAGGGGGTCGAACCCACGTGGTCTCCGATTAGACTAAAAGAAAGCCCCCGACAAGGTGACTCACTAATAGCCTAATCCTACACATGGATGGGGAATTCCCTTGTTTCAAGCATGTAAGAAGGGGGAGATTAAAATAGAAGAAAACCCAAATGGGTTAGGAGAGAGAAGAGAGGGAGAAAGATGCGTAAATGTAAATAAGAAGCCTACCTTGTGTCTTCTTTATTTTGCTTAGCTCTGCACGCTTTGCTTTGCTTGTCTTGCTTCGGTCTTCACTTCAATCTTCAAGAGTTTGTTTTCAATCTTCAAATCTTCAGATTGCAGCACTTCAAGTCTTCAAAGGAGGCTTTAGAGGCTAGTGTATGAGTATATGAGAGTGTATGAGTGTATAAGAGGCTAGGGTTTGTGTATGGAGGTTAGGGTTTGGAAAACCTAAAGGAGACTAGGGTTTTGGAAAGCTACGAGCTCTGTATATCGAAAAGTAGGGTTTTTAGACTGATTTTGCAGACCTTTTTCACGCTGGAGGAGGCTCTGTATTTATAGAGAACAGAATCACCTGGCACCTGTTGCAGTGGCGCTAGGGCAAATTTCCTCTTGGCGCCACTAGGAGTGGCGCCAGGCCATTTTTTTAGCTTGGTGCCACTACTAGTGGCACCAACAATTTAGGAAATTTCATTAAGTCGGCAAGCAATGTATCTTTGGAAGATTTGGGTGCCTGTACTAGTGACTACCATGCAATTTTTAGCCTGGCTTCACTAGGAGTGACTCCGGAAAGCCCAGGAAGGACTTAAGGGACCGGGAATGACCCGGAAGGCCGAAAAGGATAGGATAACTTAAAACAATGTCCTAGAGGTAGTAGACTTGAAAAAGGATGACAAGAATTATTGGAAGGGTTGATTGGGCCATTAGGGGCAAAACGGTCAACTAGATTAGAAAGTTGCCGGGACGGACTCAGAACGTCCCGAAAGAAACTCGAGATTTAGAAACATTATTTAGAATATTCCCAAAGGCCACTGGCTTGATAACCAGAGCCGGTGTGGTCGGAAAAGGGGACCGGCCAACCAGGGGTAAAACAGTTATTTTGCACCGAGTTTGTTGAAACTGACTCAGAATGATCTGGAAAGATAAAGAAAGGTCAAGAATACTATAAAAAGCATTCTTGGGAGGTTACCGGTTTGATATCCAGAGCCGGTGTGGCTAGAAAAGGCGACCAACCCACCAAGGGCAAAACGGTCATTTTGCACCGGGTTTACCGGAATTAACTCGGAATGATCCGAAAACATAATAGAAGGTTGAGAACACTATCAAAAGAATTCTCGAGAGGTTACCGGTTTGATACCCTGAGCCGGTGTGGTCCCCGGGGCGTTTGGATGCCTAAGGGCAAAATGGTCATCTTGACCGGAAAGTCTCAGAATTGACCCGAAACTGACTAGAAGGCACCTAATCATGCTGGATCATCTCTAAGACGATCTTGGAAGGGTAGAGTTACATTTTTGAAGACTTAGGTATTATCTCAAGAAACGTGTCAAAAAATGGCCCTAGGGGCAGTTTGGTCATTTTTCATCGAAGTGGACTAGCAGGCATTGGTGTTAACCTGGGTTTTGAGTATTTTCGCCACTCTAACGGTGGTCTCGTGATACAGGGGTTTGTTGGCAATTCTCTATATCGACCTATTTGTGAGTATTTTCGCTACTCTAATGGTTGTGATATTTATGAGTACTTCTGCTACTTTGACGGTTTACGATCATTTCTAAGACTACTTGATCTCAGGAAGCTGCTAAAGGGACTTAGCGCCTGAGAAGTCAACTTTCTCAGAAGGCGTGCTGAAATAAACATTTCTGCATTGGTGCGCTAGTAGGCGCCAAAGGTGGACCGTTTTACTATCTAGGGGACTTAAGGTCTCGTCCCGGTTGACAGGTTTAAAGGGACTTACCGTTCCAAAGAGACTTTATTCAGAAAACATATTGGATAGACTTACCGTCTCGAGGAATCAACTTTCTTGAGAGAGGGATTGGAATTGAATTAGAAATGGGACTTACCGTCTTCAGAAAGACATGCCTATTGGAATTGGAAAGGGGACTTACCGTCTTCGGAAACACGTGCCCATTGGAATTAGAAAGGGGACTTATCGTCTTCAGAAAGACGTGCCTGTTAGAATTAGAAAAGGGACTTACCGTCTTTGGAAAGAGGTGCTTATGGGAATAGGAAAGGGGACTTACCGTCTTCGGAAAGACGTGCCTAATCTGGTTTTGGAAAGGGGGCTTACCGTATTTGAAAAGACGCGCCCATGGGAATAGGAAAGGGAACTTACCGTCTTTGGAAAGATATGCCTATGAGATCGGACAGAACAGTGCCCACAAGGGCAATTTGGTCATTATACTTCTATTTGGGCCTAGTGGGCCCGCGAAGCAATGAATAGACGAGATTAGACTTGAAAAGTTGATTTGACTCAAAATATGTCCACATTGACTTGAATACAAGTTTGGACACACCGTAAACCGCCGAGCGGTAAAAAATGGGGTGCTTACACTTGAGAAATGCATAAATCAGGGAATTCTCAAAAGCTCGTTGATAGGTCTTTGCATTGATACAGCTTAATCGGATGGATTGGTCTCGGAAGTCCCTCATTGCATGGCTCAAAAATTGTCACTTTCAGTAACCCCTGGAGCGTCTCATTGACGCTCCACCAAGATTGATTTTTTCTCCAATTACCTGATTATAACGTGTTGTTAAACGACTTGAGAAATGCATAAATTAGGGAATTTTCAAAAGTATTTTCAGAGCACTTTCCATCGGTACAGTCCGATCGAAGAGATCGCTTCTCGAAGGCTTTGATCATACGGCACACAAATGGCTATTTTTTAACCCTCGCGGAGCGTATCACAGACGCTCTGCAAAAATGTGTTTTCGTGCACACTTTCTGAGACCATATGGCACACTTCCAAATACCTTTCAAGCTTTTCAAAAACTCAAAAGTTCATGAGAAACCTTTGAAGAACACCGTGAACGCGACTGATTTTCCCAAATCCTTCTTGGTTGGCACAATTATCAAGGCAAAGTTTAAATGAACATTCCCAGCGACGGAGCGTATGCTACATGCACCTAGATTTTGATTAGATCGATCAAAATTCACTTAGCCCTTAAGATTTAGCCAATACAATGATTGCCATGTGGCATTCTGCCAATGGAACAGTACTGGTGCATGTAACACATGCGTCAGGGCAAATTTTGCCCAAGCGTATGTCCTACATACGCTAGGTCTCTCTAGATTTGCCTATAAATATAGGTCTCCCCCTTTGCATATTCCATAATCGAATTTGATAGCGAAGCTCTGCTAAAACTACTGGAGAACCTCGAATTCCTATTTACATTCCATACCTTAAACACTTAGGCTAGATTTCATCTCCCTTTAACCCATACACTATACCTTTATAGCTTTCAATGCCATAGAAGACCTCATTCGAGCCCCTTCAAGCCTCTTCAAGGCTATTCAAACTCAAGTCAAGACATCCATGGAGGTTTGAGAGTATTTGAAGGCAAAAGGTAGTATTCATTTTACATTCTTGCAATCCCCACTCCTCTCTTCTCCCTCCTAGCCTACTTAGGCTATTTTTAATTTTAATCCCTATCTTCTACACCCCTTTCTTACATGCTTGAAACAAGGAAACTCTTAGTTCATGCCTAGAGGAAAGTTTGTGAGAGCCACCGTATAGGGAACTTCTCACAAACCTACTTTACAATGGTATGGCCTTAGAGCACCTTGCTATATGGTGAAGCGTCTAGCCTTGTATGATTTCACAACCCCTTTTGCATGTAATTATCTTGTTCATGTTTTGCATGCTTGGCTTTGTTTTAATGTTTCCAAAACTTTACCTATTTCTATTTCTACGTCATCCTCAAGTTCCATATTTAAATGATTTCCTAAAAATGATCCTAGAGTCGGTTCCTTGAAGCCTAGGTTAAACCCTCAATTTCTACACCTCAAAAACCCTCTTTAAGTCCATTGACTTCATTTTGCAACCCCACATTTCATTACTTTTCAAAAGTGCATTAAAATGGCTTTTAAGCCCTTTCTTCTATGTTGATTTCCAAGGGCTTTACTCTCTTGAATTTTTTGGTTGAAATGGTCCCTCGGAACCCACTCTTGAGTGGTCTCCCTATTATCTTGACCATATGAACCCTAGTTCATTGGAGTTGGCTCTATTCTCTTTAAAATTGTTTTCAGAATTCACTTCAGAAAGGGTTTTTAAAATTACACTATCTTCAACTTACATAAAAATCACTTTCTTAAATCATCATTTTCGCCTTGATTTTAGAAGTCTTGCTCTCTTGGATATTGAGGTTGGAATGGTCCCATGGAGTGCTCTTTGGAGTGATTTCCTTTAAATCAACCATATGAACCCATATTCTTTAGAGTGATCTTCAACTTATTAAAAGTGGTTTTCCAAAACCTCCCTCATAAAGCCAATTTTCAAAAGGTCATTCTCTTTAACTTTCATTGAAGAGCAACGTCAAATGGAGTGGCTAGTCGAAATTGGTGACACCAGAAAAATGATTGCTGATAATCTTGGCAAACAAGCGCATTGAAAGAAATCGGGAGCCAGATTGGCAGCAACAGTAGAAGATTGCTGACAATCCCGGTAGGCAACGGGAATTCAGAAATTTGCTTCAACGGTCAGTTTTTTAAAATCCGTCTTAGCCATTCGCACATTTAATATACATCCAACGAGTCTAATGGCTATTTCTTGTGAGAGACTATAAATATACGAGTTCAAACTCATTTATGGGCAAGAGACAAGGATCTTAAAGTGCAAAAATCCAAAAGCCCTAAATCTTCCTAATTACTCTACAACTGTCATTACCTGAGAAGAATCATTGAGTTGTAACTTGCATTATCTTCATTTCTAAGAGTGACACAGATTAGATTGTAACCTCATTACTTCTGAAAAGGTTATTGTAAACCCTAAGAGCTTGAGTGTAGCCTTGAGAACACTCTTGTAAAATTGAAAGCTTGGTTTGAAGCTTATCGACAGTAAGGATTTGGTGTAAATCCTTGCATGTAATAGTGAGCTAAGCACTTGAAGAAACTAGCAGCTGTGTAAAGAGAAGATTACATAGTGGAACACCTCGAGAGGATCGAGGAAGAGAGGACATAGGCAAGGATTAAGTCGAACCTCTGTAAATCCCTTATTCTCTGCTTATTACTTATTTTGTGTGTGTGTGATAACTACTGAATAATTGTGCATGTTACCTTTATTTGTGAGCAATCTTAGATTATATTTGCATCACTTATTGTTTTTCATCATTTGTATTAGTATTGAATTTGATTTATATAAAAAGCTTGCAATATTTTAAAGGTCCCAATTCACCCACCCCCTCTTGGGACTATCTTTGACCGAACACACCACCCTCACAGGTAGCTTTCTTAGACTAGGCAGTCTCAAGAACCAACACCGCACAGGTAGCTCTTAAAGACCGGGCAGTCTCGGGAACCAACACTTAGGTCAACACTGGCACCTGCTAGCCCAACTCGGTGAAAAATGACCAAACCTGACCCTTGGGCCTCTAGGCACATCTTGAGAAAGTTCAGAATCCCTCAAGACGGTTAGTCCACCTTTCCAAAGTGATCCTAAATAGTTAGGCGTACTTAACACACCATCCTGTCCAATTTCAATCCCATTCCGGTTATTTTTGGTCAAAATGACCGTTTTACCCTTGCACGCCCCAACACAATACAAATCCCATTAGACAGCCAAAAAAAGAAAAAAACTCTTCTAAGACTATCCTCGAATAGTTTGACACGCTTAACACACCACTCCAACCCATTCTGACCTTTTCGACCAAGCTCGGTCAAAAAGACTATTTTGCCCCTAGCAACCCAAACGCGCCCTCAAACTACACCGGTCCTAGGGTATTGAACAAGCGGGTCCCATCATACACCCCTATTTAACCTAAGGTGAACCTCATGACTCCAAACACTCCCGACTTAACGAAAGTCCCCCTGGAGCGTCTCACAAATGCCCGCTAGGGTTGCCTTTTTTCCCGATTCCCTGGTTATAACGTACTGTCAAACGACTTGAGAAATGCATAAATCAGGGAATTCCTAAAAAATTATCCATAAGTCTTTCCATCGATACATCTCGATTAGATGACTCGCTCCCCGAAGCCCCTCATCGCATGGCTTAAAAATTGCCACTTTCAGTAACCCCTTGAGGATCTCACAGACGCTTCACCAAGATTGACTTTTTCTCAAATTCCCTAATTATAACGCACTGTCAAATGACTTAAGAAATGCATAAATTAGGAAATTTTTAAAAGAATTTTCAGATCACTTTCCATCGGTACGGTCCGATCAGAGAAATCACTTCTCGATGGCCTTGATCATATGGCACACAAACGACTACTTTTGAACCCCCACAGAGTGTATCACAGATGACTCTGCAAAAATGTGTTTTCGTGCACATTTCTCGAGATGATATCTCACACTTCCGAACACCTTTCAAGCTTTCTAAAAACTCAAAAGTTCACGAGAAACCCTAGGAGAACACCGTGAACGCAACCGATTTCCCTGAATCCTTTTCGGTTGGCACAATTATCGAGGCAAAGTTTAAAAGAACACTCCCGATAACGAAACGTATGCTACATGCACCCATATTTTGATCAAATCGATCAAACTTCGCTTAGCCCTTAAAATTTAGCCAGTACATTGACTGTCACATGGCATTCTGCCAATAAAACAATACTAGTGCATGTAGCATATGCACCAGGGCAAATTTTGCCCAGGCATATGTCCTAACATGCACCAGGTCTCTCCAGATTTGCTTATAAATATAGGCCTCCCCTTTGCATATTCCAGAATTGAATTTGATAGCGAAGCTATGCTAAAACTGCTCAGAACATCAAATTTCTATATACATTTCACACCTCAAACTCTTGAGTTATGCTAAAAAAACATTTCAAAACCCTTCAAAATCCTATTTCAAGAATGCTCTAAAAAAACCTTCAAGTTCTATCCCAAAAACACTCCAACATTCGATTTCAAATCAAATTTTTAAGTTCTCTTTTCTCAAAGATCACAAAGTATCTTCAAATCTTTCCAAAGACGTCAAAGTATCTTCAAATCTTTCCAGCGGCCTCAACGTGCCTCTTTTCTATTGGGCTCTTGCCCAAACTACGAATGACCTAATTCTCACCAAATGAGATACGTAGGTAACTTAAAATGGTGCGGTCATAACTTTTATTTCAACTCAAGTCCCTTTCTCAAAACTCTCTATTAATTCAAAATCCCTATTCCAAATTCCATGTCTTCAAACATTTTTTTCAAAACTTACATCATGCATCATTCATCCAAAAAGTGATGACCAAACCCCGTTTTCAAAATTCTAAAGAGGCTACTAGGTGGATAATGGTAACCGGTTATTGTCGCATCCAGATTTTTCGCCCTCGAGGAATACTCACCCAAGCGGGAAAAATGTTGTACTCTCTCGTTAGAACTCACCCTCCTAAAAGAATGAGTGCGACTAGGTTTGAATTGAAAACAAGTTTGAATAAAGGGCTTTTTGAAAAAGATTCGGAGTCGCCACCTAACTTGATTAAGGTGAGTTAGGTCACCTAAAAACTAAGCATAGTCCGAAAACTACACTTAGGGTTTTTGAAAAACAATTTTGAAAACATCTCCTTAAGAGAGGGTTTTTAAGAAAACAGGTTGTTTGGCAACCTTTGGAAAACATTTAGCCCTTTTTTAAAAAATAACTCCTTTTTGGTCTTTGAAAATAGTGATCTAGGTTCGGAGGTTGGTTACGTGTAGGGAAGACGCACGAAGCTATCACCCTACCCCGCCCTTTCGGTACCTACATGTCAATCTACCCTAGATTTACCTATGAGAGTCTTTGACTAACTATAGTTCAACCCTATTCACTTTAGAAAAACAATGTTTGAAAAATATGATGCATGATAGGCAAGTGCAAGATGAGAGAATTGGGAAATAGAAATTGATTTGAAAAGAAATTGATTTGATTTGAAAATAGATTTGAAGAAATAGAATTGAAATTGAAAAGTTTGAAAATTGAAAGTAGAAGTTTGAAAATAGAAATTTTGGAATTTTGAAAATAGATTGGAATGTGAGGTTTGAAAAGATTTTGGAAACCGCACCCATGAGGGTGGAATTGAAAGTTTAAAAAGTGTTGTGACCGCACCTATGAAGGTTGCCTACATATCCCTTTGGGGGAATCAGGTCAGTCGTAGTTCGGACAAGAGTCCGATTGAAAAGAGATTGATTCGAAGAGAGAGATTGGATTGGAAGAAAGAGATTGAATTGAAAATTGGATTTGATTTGAGATTGGAAGAGGAGATTGAAAACTGAAATTGAGAAGATTGAATTTTGATTTGAAAAGATAGATTTGGACTTGTTTTAGAAAGATGAAGGTTTAGGAAACCTAGACTTAGGAAAGGCTTGACTCGACTTGGAAGGTTTAGGAGATTAGGAAAGGTTGGATTTAGGAAATGTTCGAATTAGGAAATGTTCGATTTAGGAAAGTTTCGAATTAGGAAAGTTTCATTTTTGGAAAGTTTTGAAATTAGGAAAGTTTCGACTTAGGGGAGTTTTAAAAAAATTGGAAAGTTTTGTTTCAAGAAAGGTTTTGAAATAGGAAAGTGTTGAATTTAGAAACGTTTTAAATTAAGAAAGTTTAGTTTAAGAAAGGTTCAACTTAAGAAAGTTTTGAAAATTGGAATGTTTTGAAAAAGGGAAGTTTTGAATTTGGAAAGCTTTGAAAACAAGGAAGTTTTGAAAATAAGAAAGTTTCGTTTTAGGAAAGGTTTGAAAAAGGAAAGTTTTCAACTTAGGAAGTGTTTGAATTAAGAAAGTTTCAACTTAAGAAAGTCTTAAATTAAGAAAGTTTTGAGTTTAGAAAAGTCTTAGATTTGGAAAGACATGAAGTTTAAGAGAGTTTAGAATTTAGAAAGTTTTAGGTTTAAAAAAATTCAACTTAAGAAAGTTTCAAATTTAGAAAGTTTTGAATTTAGGGAGCTTAGAATTTTAGAAAGATTTGAAATTTAGAAAGTTTAGGATTTAGAAAGTTTTAGAGTTTTAGAAAATCTTGAAATTAGGAAAGGCTTGAGTTTAGGAAAGGTTTGAAAACTTAGATTTGAAAAAGATTTTGAAAAAGGGGTAGAATTAGGAAAGGGTTGAACTAGGAAAGATTTAAAAGTTGAGTTTTAAAGTTTAGGAAAGATTTTTATGTTCAAGTTTTGGAAACTTAAGATTTAGGAAAGTGAAAGTTTAGGAAGGATTCGAATTTAGGAAAGATTTGGATTTTGAAACTTAAGGAAAGATTTGGAGTTTAGGTTTTGGAAACTTATGGTTTAGGAAGGTATTGAATTAGGAAAGGTTTGGATTAGGAAGGGATTGGATTTAGTTTCCTAAACGGGGAGATTTGATTTGGGAAGGATTTGGAAAAGGAGATTCTAGAAACCCTAGATTTGAAAAATTCTAGTCTCGACGTAGAAAATAGGTTTTGAAAACAAGGATAGTTTTGATGTAGAAAACAAAAGATTTTGGAAACCTAGGTTTACGGCAAAGTTTGAAAATCATGTTTTTGGAAAGAAAACTAGGGTTTCCAAATTGTGGTTTCTAAGGTTTGGTTTGGGCTCTAAGGAAAGAGTTTTTTTTGGAAAATGCATTTTTGGAAACAAAGGTTTTCTAGAAGGGAATCCTAGGGAGGAGTTTTTTTGGAAAACATGTTTTTGGAATCGTAGAGTTTAGAAAGAAAATCCTATAGGGGAATTTCTAGAAGGAAGATTCCGGGAGGAGAGTTTTTAGAAAGATTTTTAGGGAGTGTTTTTAGAAAGTGAATTTTGAGGAAAGAAAGTTTTGGAAAGGAGTTGAAAAAGAGAGTTTTGAAAAAGAGATTTTGAAAGGGAGTTTTTGAAATCAATTTTGAAGAGGGGAGTTTTAGGAAAGTATGTTGAAAAAGAGATTTTTAGGAAGAGATTTTTGAAGAAAGAGTTTTTAGAAGGTGTAAAAACATCTCACTTTCCTAAAGCAATTCTAACCATAAGAAGGCTAGAACCACTTTAAGAAAGCGGTTTTGAAAACAAGGTTTGAAAATATAGACCAAAAGGCCACTTTTAATATAACACTTTCCTAAAGCAACCCTAGCCATGGAAAGGCTAGAATCACCCTAGGATTGTGATTTTGAAAACATATTTTTGAGAAAGAGCTTTTGATGCAATTTTGAAAACAAGTTCGAAAACGATTTTTGAAAACAACTTTTTGAAAACGAATTTTGGAAGATGCAAGACTATGATATGCACAATGCAATTTGGGGTCGTGAACATACAAGGTTAAGGTTTCACCACATAATCAAGGGGGCCGGACCCACGTGGTCTTTGGTTAGACTAGAAGAAAGCCCCCGACACGGTGACTCTCCCATAGTCCAATCCTACACATGGACCGGGAATCCCCTTGTTTCAAGCATGCAAAGAAAGGGGGGGAAAGAGATGGGGGATTAAAATAGAGAAAACCCAAGTGGGTTGGAGAGAGAAGAGAGAGGGGGAAAGTGCAGAAAATTAAATAGGGAGCCTACCTTGTTTCTTGTTTATTTTGCGCGCCGTGCAGCCTTCGGTTTTCGGTCTTCGGTCTTGATCTTCACCCTCAGTCTTTAAGGATTGTCTTCAAGCTTTTAATGGCTGCTCTTCAAGTCTTGAGAGAGTGGTTGAAGGCTAGTGTATGAGTGTATAGGGGTGTGTACGAGTGTATAGGAGGCTAGGGTTTGGAAAACCTAGGGAGGCTAGGGTTTTTGGAGGTGCTCGAGCTTTGTGTATCGAATTGTGTGATTTTTAGGTTAAGTTTGCAGACCCCTTTCACGTTGATCGAGACTCTGTATTTATAGAAGTTGGACAAGCCTGGCGCCTGTTGCAGTGGCGCCAGGGCAAAATTTATACTAGCGCCACTAGGAGTGGCGCCAGGCCATATTTTGGCTTGGCGCCACTGCTAGTGGCGCCAGCCATTTAGGAAACAATTAAGGTCGGCAAGCAACGTATCTTTGACTAGATTTGGGCGCCTGTACTAGTGACTACCATGTAAACTTTAGCCTGGCTTCACTAGGAGTGACTTCGAAAAGTCCGGGAATGATTTGAAGGAGCCGGGAGTGACCCGGAAGGCCGGAAAGGAGCAGGAACACTTAAAATAGTGTCCTGGAGGTATTTGACTTGAAAAGTGAGGATTGGATGTGTCGGAAAGGTTGACCGAGCCTTTAGGGGCAAAACGGTCAATCGGACCGGAAAACTGCCGGGACAGACTCAAACTGTCCCGGAAGAAGGCTTGGGATCTGGAAACATTATTTAGAATGTTCCCAGAGGTTGCCGGTTTGATTCCCAGGGCCGGCGTGGTCGGAAATGGAGATCGGCCCACTAGGGGCAAAACGGTCATTTTGTACCGGGTTTGCCGGAACTGACTTGGAATAGTTCGGAGAGGTAAAGGAAGGTCGAGAACACTATAAAAAGTATTCTCGGGACATTACCGGTTTGATACCCAGAGCCGGTGTGGTCGAAGAAGGAGACCGGCCCTCTAGGGGCAAAACGGTCATTTTGTATCGGGTTGGCCGGAACTGACTCGGAATGGTCTGGAAAGGTAAAGGAAGGTCGAGAACACTATAAAAACTATTCTCGGGGCATTCGGATGCTTAGGGGCAAAATGGTCATCTTGACCGAAAAGTCTCGGAAAAGGCCTTAAGGGTAGTCTGGTTATTTTTCCCCAAAGTGAGCTAATAAGCATGGGTATTGACCTAGGTTTTGAGTGTTTCCGCCACTCGGACGGGGTTGAGTATTTTCACTACTCGGACGGGGTTGACGATTTGAGAGTATTTCTGCTACTCTAACGGTTCTGTGAGTACTTCCGCTACTCTAACGGTTCTGTGAGTACTTCCGCTACTCTAACGGTTCTGTGAGTATTTCCGCTATTCTAACGGGTTTGTGAGTATTTCCGCTACTCTAACAGTTGAGTATTTCCGCTACTCGGACGGCTCTGTGAGTATTTTCGCTACTCTAACGGTTGTGTGAGTAGTTTTGCTACTCGGACCGTCTCGAGGAATAAACTGTCTCGAGAGAGGGATTGGAAAGGGGTCTTACCGTCTCCGAAGAGACGTGCCTGGATTGGAACCGTCTCGAGGAATAAACTGTCTCGAGAGAGGGATTGGAAAGGGGTCTTACTGACTCCGAAGAGACGTGCCTGGGTTTTGAGTGTTTCCGCCACTCTAACGGTGTTGTGAGTGTTTCCGCCACTCTGACGATTTTGTGAGTGTTTCCACCACCCTAACGGTTCTGTGAGTGTTTTCGCCACTTTGACGGTTTTGTGAGTAGTTTTATTACTTGGACCGTCTCGAGGAATAAACTGTCTCGAGAGGGGGATTGGAAATGGAATAAGAAAGGATAATGCCCCTAAGGGCATTTTGGTCATTTTGCCTCTATTTGGGCCTGACAGGCCCGCGAAGCGATGGAAAGACGGAATTTGGACTAGAGGATTGGATTCGATTGGAATATGTCCATAATGACTTGAAAACAAGTCTGGACGGAGTGTAGACTGCCGAGCGGTCAAAAATGGGGTGCTTACAGTTATTCTAATAAGTGAATAAAGGGTAATTAGACATGTAGGTACCAAATGGGTGGGGTAGGTTGATGATCTTAGAATATATTCTCTACACATAACAAACCCCCAGACCATAGATTTCTGGTTTCAAGAGATCAAAATGGAGTTATTTCCAAAAAGGGTTTAACACTTTCCAAAGGTTGCCAAACAACCTATTTTCTTAAAAACCCTCTATTGAGGAGGTAATCCAAAACCCTAAGTTTGATCTTCGAATTATACTTAGTTTTAGTTGACCTAACTCACCTTAATGAAGTTAGGTGGTGACTTCTATTTTTTTAAAAAAACCCTTACTTAATTCAATTTCAAGTTCGAAACTAGTCGCACTCGTCTTTCTAGGAGGATAAACTCTAATGACAGAGTTTCGTGCTTTTTCCCGAGTTAAAAAGACTTGGTTAAAAATCGGGGCACGACACTACTCTATAATGGTTTGCTCGACTGGATCTAAGGAAGATCACAACTTCAATGAGCTGGTCAATGCATTCAAGGTTTAATATCATCACAACATTGACCTCACTTCTGACCGATGGTCCCTAATGATGATGAGCAAAGGTGAGAAGGAAAGCTTTAAGAGCTATGCTCTTAGATGGAGGGAAGCAATTGCATAAGTCAATCCCCTATTGGAAGAGAAGGGGTATGTACAGTTGTTCATACACACTTTTCAAGGCATTTACTATGAAAAGCTATGCACGAGTGTTGGGAAAAGTTTTTCTGAGCTTATCATACAAGGAGAAATGATTGAGAATGGACTCAAGACAGGGAGGATTACGGATCCCTATGCAAAAACTGGAGAAAGTTCTGCCAATATAGCCAAAAAGGTGGCTACTACAAGAGGAGTAATCAATAAGGAGAGCGAGGTGTCTGCCATCTCACCCATTCAACCACCCCAATATTGTCCCCTACTTCAGTCTCACCCTATCTTACCCATACCCACTCTAAACATGCTTGCCCAAGCATCCAACTTTGGCCCTACTAGGACACGACCTAATTTCAATAAGCCGGTCCGACGTTTCCATAACTTCGATGCCTTAGCCTGCACTCAAACCGAAGCCTACCATAACCTCCTGAAGAACAACATCCTAAAACCCATACCGACCTATTCATTGCCAAGCCCTCTATCTCCAACCTTTAACAGCCCCCTCACATGTGAGTATCATTCAGGTGGCCAAGGGAATGACACCGAAAGTTGCTTCTCTCTCAAACACAAGATTCAGGACTTGATAGACAACAAGCCCATTGACCTACAATCGGTGAACCCTACTCTTGCCCCCAATGTGACCACAAACCCTCTGTCGGACCACACAGTCAATGTGATATTGGAAGAAATAGAAGACGAGGGGGAGTTGGATGAGATCATGGTCGAAGATTACAAAAGAGACTAGGAGACTGATGAAGAGAGTGATTGGGAGGAGGAATTCCTACCATGCCTAATCTATTTCTATAACCCTAATAAGGTGCCTGATTCTTTCGACTGGCCAATGTCGCGCCCAGATTTTTTGCACTCGAGGAATACTCACACAAGTGGGAAAAACACTGTACTATCTCGTTAAAACTCACCCTCTTAAAAGAATGAGTGCGACTAGGTTTGAATTGAAAAATTGATTTGAATAAAGAGCGTTTGAAAAAGATTCGGAGTCGCCACCTAGCTTCATTAAGGTGAGTTAGGTCACCTAAAAACTAAGAATAATCCGAAGACTACACTTAGGGTTTTTGAAAAAGGTTTTTTTGAAAATATTGCCTCAAGAGAGGGTTTTTAGGAAAACGGGTTGTTTAGCAACCTTTGGAAAACAATTAGCCCTTTTTGAAAAATAACTCCTTTTGGTCTTTGAAATCAGTGATCCTAGGTTCGGAGGTTGGTTACGTGTAAGGAAGACGCACTAAGCTATCACCCTACCCCGCCCTTTCGGTAGCTAAATGTCAATCTACCCTAGATTCACCTATGAGAGTCTTTAACTAACATGTGTTCAACCCTATTCACTTTAGAAAAACAATGCTTGAAAACTAACATGATGCATGATATGCAAGTGCAAATTAAGAGAATTGAAAAATAGATTTGAAAAGAAATTGATTTGATTTGAAAATAGATTCGAAGAAATGGAATTGAAATTGGAAAGTTTGAAAATTGAAAGTAGAAATTTGAAAATAGAAATTTTGAAATTGAAATTTTGAAAATAAATTGGAATTTGAGATTTGAAAATAGATTTTGGAAACCGCACCCATGAGGGTGGAATTGAAAGTTTGAAAAGTATTGTGACCGCACCTATGAAGGTTGCCTACGTATCCCTTTGGGGGAATCAGGTCCGTCGTAGTTCGGACCGGAGTCCGATTGAAAATAGATTGATTTGAAGAGAGAGATTGGATTGGAAGAAAGAGATTGAATTGAAAACTGGATTTGATTTGAGATTAGAAGAGGAGATTGGAAATTGAAATTGAGAGGATTGGACTTGCTTTGGAAAGACTGATTTTGGAAAAACTTGGTTTTAGAAAGATGGAGGTTTAGAAAACCTAGACTTAGGAAAGGTAGGAGACCTAGGAAAGACTTGAGATTAAGAAATATTAGATTGGAATGTTGGATTTGAAAAGATCTTAAAAGATTTGGAAACTCGGAATTTAGGAAAGATTTAGATTAGGAAAGTTTCGAATTAGGAAAGTTTTCAAATTAGGCAATTTTTTAAAAATTAGAAAGTTTTGAATTTAGAAATGTTTTGAATTAGAAAAAGTTTAGTTTAAGAAAGGCTTAGAATTTGGAAAGTTTCAAGGTAAGAAAGTTTTGAATTTTGGAATGTTCGAAAAAGGGAAGTTTTGAATTTGGAAGGTTTTAAAAACAAGGAAGTTTTGAAAATAAGAAAGTTTCGTTTTAAGAAAGGTTTTGAAATAGAAAAGTTTTGAATTTAGGAAATGTTTAAATTAAGAAAGTTTTTGAGTTTAGAAAAGCCTTAGATTTAGAAAGATTTTGAAGTTTTGGAAAGTTTAGAATTTAGAAAGTTTAGAAGTTTAGAAAGATTTAACTTGAGAAAGTTTCAAATTTAGAAAGTTTTGATTTTAGAAAGATTTGAAATTTAGAAAGTTTAGGATTTAGAAAGTTTTAGAGTTTGAATTTTAGAAAGTCTTGAAATTAGGAAAGGTTTGGGTTTGAAAACTTTGGTTTAAAAAGTTAAGATTTGAAAAGATGGTAGAATTAGGAAAGGGTTGAATTAGGAAAGATTTGAAAGTTGAGTTTTAAAATTTAGGAAAAATTTTTATGTTCAAGTTTTGAAAACTTAAGATTTAGAAAAGTGGAAGTTTAGGAAGGATTTGAATTAGGAAAGATTTGGATTTGGAAAGGATTGAATTTGGTTTCTAAAAGAAAAGATTTGATTTTGTTTCCAAAAACGGAGGACGGGATCTAGTTTCCTAAATGGGGATATTTGATTTGGTTTCCTAAAGGGAAGATAGGATTTGGTAAAGATTTGGAAAGGAGATTCTAGAAACCCTTGGTTTGGAAAATTATAGTTTTGACGTAGAAAAGAGATTTTGAAAACGTGTATAGTTTGGATGTGAAAACAAGAGGTTTTGGAAACCTAGGTTTGGGGCAAAGTTTGAAAATCATGTTTTTGGAAAGAGAATTATGGTTTCTTAATTATGAGCTTTAAGACTTGACTTGGGCTCTAAGAAAAGAGTTTTTGGAAAGTGCGTTTTTAGAAACGAAGGTTTTTTAGAAGAGAATCCTAGGGAGGAATTTTTGGAAAGTGAATTTGAAGAGGGAGTTTTTGGAAAAAGATTTTAAAGAGAAGGAGTTTTGGAAAGTGTGTTTTTAGAAACGTGGATTTTAGAAGAAAAATCCTAGAGAGGAAATTTCTAGAAGGAAGATTCTAGAAAGAGAGTTTTTTAGAAAGATTTTTGGAGAGAGTTTTTAGGAAGGTGAATCTAGGGAGTGTTTTTTAGAAAGTGAATTTTGAGGAAAAGATTTTGGAGAGAAGTTGAAAAAGGAAGTTTTGAAAAATAGATTTTGAAAGGGAATTTTTAGAAAACAATTTTGAAGAGGAAAGTTTTAGGAAAGTACGTTGAAAAAGAGATTTTTAGGAAGAGATTTTTGAAGAGAGAGTTTTTTAGAAAGCATGAAAACGTCCCACTTTCCTAAAGCGATTCTAGCCAAAAGAGGGCTAGAACCACTTTAAGAAAGTGGTTTTGGAAAACAATAAGATTTGAAAATATAGACTAAAAAGGTCACTTTTAATGTAACACTTTCCTAAAGCAACCCTAGCCATGGAAAGGCTAGAATTACCCTAGAATTGTGGTTTTGAAAACAAGTTTTTGAAAAAGAGATTTTGATGCAATTTTGAAAATAAGTTTGAAAACGTTTTGAAAAACAACTTTGAAAACGGTTTTTGGAAGATGCAAGACTATGATATGCACAATGCAATTTGGGGTCGTGAACATACAAGGTTAAGGCTTCACCACATAATCAAGGGGGCCGGACCCACGTGGTCTTTGGTTAGACTAGAAGAAAGCCCTCGACACGGTGACTCTCCAATAGCCCAATCCTACACATGGACCGGGAATCCCCTTGTTTCAAGCATGCAAAAAATGGGCGGGAAAAAGATGGGGGATTAAAATAGAGAAAACCCAAGTGGGTTGGAGAGAGAAGAGAGAGGGGGGAAGTGCGGAAATTTAAATAGGGAGCCTACCTTGTATCTTGTTTATTTTGCGCGCCGTGCTATCTTCGGTCTTCGGTCTTCGGTCTTCGTCTTGATCTTTGTCTTCAATCTTCAAGAGTTGTCTTCAAGCTTTAGATTGCAACTCTTCAAGTCTTCAAAGGATGGTTGAAGGTTAGTTTATGAGTGTATGGGGGAGTGTATAAGTGTATAGGGGGCTAGGGTTTAGTGTAGGGTGGCTAGGGTTTGGAGAAACCTAAGGAGGCTAGGGTTTAGGAGGTGCTCAAGCTCTGTATATCGAAATATAGGATTTTTAGGTTAAGTTTGCAGACCCCTTTCACGTTGAATGAGGCTTTGTATTTATAGAAGTTGGACAAACCTGGCGCCTGTTGCAATGGCGCCAGGGCAAAATTGCTTTTGGCGCCACTAGGAGTGGCGCCAGGCCAATTCTTGGCTTAGCACCACTACTAGTGGCGCTAGCCAGTTAGGAAACTTTATAAGTCGGCAAGCAACGTATTTTGGACTAGATTTGGGCGCTTGTACTAGTGACTACCATGCAATTTTTAGCCTGGCTTCACTAGGAGTGACTCCGGAAAGTCCGGGAATGATTTGGAGGAGCCGGAAATGACCCGAAAGGCCGGAAAGGAGCAGGAACACTTAAAATAGTGTCCCGGAGGTATTTGACTTGAAAAGCGAGGACAAGATGTGTCGGAAAGGTTGACCGAGCCCTTAGGGGCAAAACGGTCAATCGGACCGGGAAGCCGCCGGGGCGAACTCAGATTGTCCCGGAAGAAGACTTGGGATCTGGAAACATTATTCAGAATGTTCCTGGAGGTTTCCGGTTTGATTCCTAAAGCCGGCGTGGTCGTAAAAGGAGATCGGCCCACTAGGGGCAAAACGGTCATTTTGTACCAGGTTTGCTGGAACTGACTCGGAATGGTTCGAAAAGGTAAAGAAAGGTTGAGAACACTATAAGAAGTATTCTCGGGTCATTACCGATTTGATACCCAGAGCCGGTGTGGTCGAAGAAAGAGATCGGCCCTCCAGGGGCAAAACGGTCATTTTGTACCGGGTTGGCCGGAACTGACTCGGAATGATCCGGAAAGGTAAAGGAAAGTTGAGAATACTATAAAAAGTATTCTCAGAGGGCTATCGGTTTGATACCCAGAGTCGGTGTGGTTCTCGGGGCATTCGGACGCCTAGGGGCAAAATGGTCATATTGACCAAAAAGTCTCGGAAGAGGTCCAAAGGACAATTTGGTCATTTTTCACCAAAGTGGGTTAACAAACACTGGTGTTGACCTGGTTTTGAGTGTTTCTGCCACTCTAACGGCGGTCGTCGTGACATAGGGGTTTGTTGCCAATTCCCTATATCGACCTATTTGTGAGTATTTCCGCTACTCTAACGGTTTTGTGAGTATTTTCGCTACTCCAACGGTTTTGTGAGTATTTTTGCTACTCTAACGATTTTGTGAGTATTTCCACTACTCCAACGGTTTTGTGAGTATTTTCGCTACTCTAATGGTTTTGTGAGTAGTTTCGCTACTCAGACTGTCTTGAGGAATAAACTGTCTCGAGAGAGGGATAGGAAAGGGGTCTTACCGTCTCCGAAAGAGACGTGCCTGGGTTGGAACCGTCTCGAGGAATAAACTATCTCGAGAGTGGGATTGGAAAGGGGAAGGAAAGGACAATGCCCCTAAGGGCATTTTGGTCATTTTGCCTCTATTTGGGCCTGACAAGCCCGCGAAGCGATGGAAAGATGGGATTTAGACTTAGAGAATTGGTTTCGATTAGGATATGTCCACAATGACTTGAAAACAAGTCTGGACGGAGTGTAGACTACCGAGCGATAAAAAATGGGGTGCTTACAGCCAATTGATGAGCCCACATTCATGGAGGAGGACCCTACTGAAGATATGGCCATTGATGGTTGGGGAGTTGAATTTCTACAGCCTAAGTATGCTGAAGCTGAGCACCACTTATTGAAAAACCCCTGGCCCGCATCTGAGTTTAATTATGAAAACATGGGCTAGGAATTGGAAGAGTCAAAAGCATAGACAGAGCCATTCGAGTTGGAGGGAGGCGAGCTAGCCACCTTGTTTATGGAAGAATCTGTTGCCAAGGACAACAAGGAAGTCAATGAAGCTGACAACTGCATCGTCACCGTCAACGCACCTGAGGCTTTAGTGGAAGCCTTTACTTGCCTTGCCTTGATTGGAGACCATAACCATGGATGGAGTGTCAAAAATGTGGGCATCGTCCCAAAGCCCTACTGAGAGGGGTTCTCCACAAAAAGCATACAAGAGAGGGGTGTTTTCACCCACTTTCTTTCTATCCCTTTACATTTTATCCTTAAATTAATGTCTGCATTTCCATTTCTTTAAAAGAACTATATGCTTATCATTAAAATAATAAAATGATTAAGTCTTTTTAATTGTTATTATCTTATATTTTTCTTGTAAATAGTGAATGCTTCCTACATAAGGGGCATGGTTTATCTTATGGAGGACTTGTCTTGAAGGATATGATGGCATGAGTTAACCACTCACCGAAGGATTGACTTTTCGAAAAGAGTGAGGATGAGGATGGGTGAGGAAACTACCCCAAATACAACACTTGCAAGACATTGAAGCTAAGCGATGTGTGGCCAAACTATCAAAAGGAAAAGGAGTCATCTTTCATTTTTTCATAAAAAAAAAAGAAAAAAAATGTTTATATTCCCTTTGCTTAACCCATTAGTGCCTCGTAGAAAGCAAATACTTCTTGTCAAATCTTGATCCAAAACCGTCCCCCCACACTGGGGTAGACAAATAATCGAGAATTCCACAAGGCATCTCATTCATCCTCCATCAAGCTAAAGCAACGTAAATGCTCTATGGATCCAGCAATCTAATTCAAAATAAAGAAAGCCCCTCATTTTATTTTTCATATAGTCAAAAGCAACCATTGTCAAATCTTTTGAGCCGATCACTTTCCTTTTCAAGAAAACCCCAACCTAGGGATCATCACCCACGATGGGTTAGATGGAAATGCTAAGGAAAAGATTGAACAGAAAAAAGTTATAAAAATGTTCATCTAATAAAAAGGAAAAAAATGAAAGAAAAAGAAAAGCAAAGAGAAAAAGTTGCTAAGGGGCAAGAGGCCAAAAAAAAAAAAAATAGCATATCTGAGAAAAGGCCGGAAAAGAGTCATGTTGAAAAGCATAGAGAGAAGCTGGAAGAGAAAGAAGCCATTTCATGGCATCATGAGAAGTATATAGCAAAGGCAAGAAGGGAAATCTAAAGGTGATCATAGGTGTTAAAGAAGCCTAATAGAAGCTATAGGTTCAAGCCATTACCTTTTCTTGTTAAACTCAAAATCATGGCCTACGTTACAACCTTATTAAAGTTCACTCTGATTGAAAATAGATTGCTTGATCTAAATGAGCCAAATGTGTTGCCAAAGAAGGATGCTAACCCCTTCGGAAAAATAATCAAAGATGGTATGGATCTAAACCCTGCTAAAAGCGACATCAAATTTGAGCCTGCATATCTCGTTGTTTCAAAACCCCATAACTTAGCCTAAATTGCGGTCCTAAAACAAAGTCTCCTCAGATTGAAAGATTGGCTGCTCACCGCTCTACCAAGTGTTAGGTAAGTAGTTGCCAAAGCCTTGAGGGTTGAGAGTTCAAGCCAAATGATCCTATAAACTAACCCAAGATAGAAAATCGGAGTCGATCAAAAGATTGAGAAAGGTATAAAATGCTATCATCCAATCAAGGTAGGGTTGAGCCAAAAGATAGACCAAATCCCTAAAAAAGGAGTTGCAATGTCAAGGATGTATAGTTTGATAGCACCCCATTCATTGTATTAACTGTTACATCCTTAACATGTGTATGTATTTTGATAAAATTTCAGCATGAGCTTTGCATACATAAAACAGCTCCATGTAGAAACAAAAGTCACCAATATAGTTTAATATTATCTTTTGTAATGAACATACATCATCATCATCCCTGTACATGTATCTGTCCATATATCTAGCTATGTAAATCAATAACATCCATCCTTACTCATACACTAATGCATACATCTGAATATCTGAATCATAAATGTCTATTATGTTCAAAAGATATAAAATACACTATCTAACAAAATAAATACATGTCTAAGTCATGATACAGGAAAGGAAGCTAGGTCCATGATAAAGGGTATCCATCAGAGGTCAAAATCAATGTCTGGGTCAAAGTTTTCGAAACTTGGCTTTAGGGGAGGTGGACGACTATTGGAAGCACCAACATCTTGCAAAGAAGAAAGAAGAAAGAATCAGCAAGACAAAGGAATAACTAAGCAACGTCAGAACTAAGAGAAGGAAAGGATAACATACCCCGCTGCCTCCCATCTAAGCCAACCGGGGGGTCAAAGTAGTTACCTCAACCTAAAATGATCCCTCTCCATTTGGAACTGGTCCCACTTAGTCTGGTATCGGTCCCTCTGATCCCTCACAGCAGTGAACTTGGCTTGGGGCACATACCCTTCGGTCTGACGTGATAAATCCACCACCTCCTGACCAGCAACGACCCACCGACCACCACATCAAATTAAGTGAAGGCACCTATAGAATGAGCTCTAAAATAAGTGGCATAGTCAGTCTTTGAAGGAAGCAAAAAACTAGCACCTGGCTAACGCTCCTGATATGGAATAGGAACTCCTTCAACTAAGGCTCCAAACATGTACTATGGCAGATCACCTGTTAACTGGAACTCCTCATGGAACTGGCGCTAATGATGGTCTTCCAGATGGGACTCCCAAGAATCATTGCTGAGAAAGGAAACCCTTGATAGAGACAATAGGACCAAGTACCTGATCGCCTCATAATGAATCTATTCGACAAAAGGTCACCAAGTCACATCCCATGCCTCGATCAGCTCCAGGTTCACCTGTATCATCACAAAGTCAGTAATCTCGGTTCGCTGGGCCACCCAGTCATGAGCCCACATCAAAGCTCGAGGATAAAGGTCAGCCTCAATAACCATGGGATGATAGACCGGTATGTACTCATAGCTCCACCAAACAAGAAATGGCCAAAAACTAGTCACACTACTTTAGCGGGAGGTAGTCCAGACTCGCACAGATCGAAGGAAGTAGCCAAAGGAAAAGATCCAACTCAGATAAAGCTCCCAGATCAACTACTATGCTCACCAATTGAAAAGAGATGAGTGACTTGTTGTTGTTGCAGAAGTAGCTAAAAATGATGTACAAGCCTCGGCTTTACTGACCGGCTGTAAGGTAATTTGTCAACCCACAAAGGAAAGCCTCGTGATGATGGCCTAATCCAAGAGAGTAGGACCCAGCTCGAAGCCCACGAAATAGAAGGTCTCGATCTCTCCAAACCACCTCTCAATCAAGGCCAGTACCCAGCACCAAATGCCTGTTCAGGCGGTTAGCCTGTAATCCCATAAATGCTCCAAACCTGATCTCCACCAAGAAGGCCTGGTAAGATGGAGTTGCACGCTACATAGTGCTAAAAACAAGATGGACTACCTTTCTGAACGATGCGTGTACCCAGGGAGGAGGCAAGTGCTGTCGGGAGTACACGTTGGGATGATAAGCTAAATTTGCCAGCGGAGGAATATTTGGTACATCCAAATCGCAAAGATCTGCATCCGTTTGTCTATGCCTAGTGAAGGCTTACCCTTAACCTATCACCGGGTCTCTGAGGTTAGGTGCCTCATCCTCAACACCCATCTCCTCCTCAAAGGCTGGCTCAACTAGAAGGTAGGGGTCGACTGAAGTTGTACTCCCCCTTCCGCTCTGACTGACGCTTTACTAGTGGACCTTTGGCTACCTCTAGAATGACTGGAGCTGCCCATTGAATCTATGTGGGCACCCTTCCCGGATCAGCGCCTCCTCTCCGAATCATCATTGACTGCGTCTGCCATCTTAAAAATCAAGGTAAAAAAGTTGACATATGGTAAGTATAGCACAAAGAGATAAGAGATACATAAAAAAAAAAAAAAAACTAAAGAAGAAAGAAAAAAATGATGAAAAAGATTTCAAATGTTAAGTTAAAATGAATTTCCTACACATTTTGATTTTAAAAGTCAAGTTTTGAGTTAAAATGAATTTTCTACATATTTTGTCCATCAAAAATTCAAGTTTTAAGTCAAAATGAATTTTCTATAGATTTTGTCTTCAAAAATGTCAGGTTTCGAGTCAAAATGAATTTCCTATACATTTTGCTTTCACAAAATTCTTAATTTCGAGTCAAAATGAATTTTCTAAACATTTTGTCTTCACAAATTCAATTTCAAGTCAAAAGAAATTTTTTATACGTTTTGTCTAAGTTTCAAATCAAAATAGTTTCTAAGTCAAAAGTTCTTTTCAAATCAAATCTCAAAAATTTTCAATCAAAATCTATCTCAAGCCTCTTCCTCAAAAAGAGTTCTATTCCAATCAAGATTTTCTAAAACTTCTTCCTCCAAAAAGTCTTCTTTAAAATCAATTTCCAAAAATTCTCAAAATTTCAATCTTCCAAATTTTTTTTATCAATACTTGAGTTTTTCGAATTTAAAATCCATTTTCAAATCTTCTAAAGTATTTCCCTCAAAAGTTTTATTCAAAATTCCACTTTCAAAATTCTTCCTCCAATAGTTGTAGGCCTCCCCGAGTTTCTCAGGGCCTTCTTCACCAAAAAGGCCCCACCCTCGAAGGTTTTATGTCTTCTCCCTTCAAAAAGATTTCATCTCGAAAATTTTCTAACTCTTTTCTTAATTTTGAAAAATTTAGGCAAAGTTCCTTTTAAAAATAGTCCCTACAACGCCCACGACACTACAGCAAGACATAAGCAATACACTTCACAATATCACAATCACATTATACCAACACAAAAAAAAAAAAAAAAAAAATCTGTGCACATTTTCAAGATTTTCAAAATTTCAAAGACATGTTCTAATTTACAAAAATCCAAAGATTTTCAAGATTGTTGCAGAAGTTTTTCAGAACCACTTCAAATGTTTTTTAAAATATTCTCACATTTTTCTATGGATTAAAGTTAGATATTTCCACTATTTTCTATTTTTTCAACCTATTTTCCTATTTTTTAAAAAATCAAAATTTCAAAAAAATTTTAAAAAATCATGAAATTTCATACGGCTATTAAACACATTTATCTAAGACACATAGCATAAAAATTTAGTCGAAAAACTCAATACCCAAAGTTGTAAGAGCAAATCTCTAATTCTTGTAGAAACCCTCTTTACGTAATCATGTAAAACTACCCAAATTCAATCAAATAAGTGTAAAAACGCAAAAATAATTTCACCAGTGTTCAAAACACATCAAAGCATCAGTTTTGACTATTTACACAACTCAAACGGAGTTCTATACATCAAAATCAATACAAAATAAGAAACTCACCTCTTGGAGATCTCCGGCGAAATCTTCTTCTCCGATGATAGTGACCACTTCTGGCATTTCTCTGATAATCCACAAAGTCACTTCTTCAATGCACATGGTTTAACACTCGAAATCCTTCACAAACTCTCTCTCAAAACCTTACAAACCGCAAGCTTCGAATATAAAATTTACTGGTTTTTATTCCAGAACCTAGAGCCACTGCTAGTGGCGCCATGGTTGTTTAAACCAGGTGCCACTGCTAGTGGTGCCAGTGTCAAAATTTGGGTAGTTTTGCCCTTTTTCTCGCCAAAACCCGATTTCAAATACCCCATTAGGTCAGATATCCATTTTCAAACTCTAGTTTACAAAAATTTTCAAAGTCTGTCCTCTCGATCGCCTGGTGATCAATATGGGACTCTTACTTTATTGTTTTCTGCTTTCGTCAAGCAAAGCCAGAAAAAGAATGGTAGCTGTAAGCACCCTATTTTTGCCTGCTCAGCAATATTTGGTTTGTCTGGACTCATATTCAAACCAATGTATACATATTCAAGTCCAAATCAATTTCCAAACTCAATCCAACCAATCAATCGCTTCACGAGATTGCCGGGCCTAACAGAGGCAAAATGATCAAAATGCCTTTGGAGCATTGCTCGGTCCAATTCCAGTTGGCACATCTTCCTAGAGATGGTAAGTGTGATATTCCAAACCTCTATTTAATTATATTAATGAGAATTTCTAGTTTATGCAATATTTAATGTTAATTATTTCTTCTTTTGGGTAAAAAATGACGAATGAGAACTTATGTTGAATCTTATATTGAAGGTGTGAGACACATGGGATTATTTCCCATGTGTGTCTTCTTATAACACAAAACACACACACACACACACACACATATACACCCACACACCAACTAGTTGAGAGAGGGAGAAAGAGAGAAGGGATTGAAGGAAGAAGTGCTTGAAGGAAGAGATTGAAGCTATTAAGGACTTCACCAAGCTTGGAGAAAGGTAAGGCTTTATCTCTCTACAAAATTATATATGTATATGTATCTATCTTGTGTGATTTTGTTGGGTATTTGTATATATGCATATTGGAGTGTTGTCATTGAGTTTGGGGGATCCCTTAGGTCCCATTTGCATGATTTTAAGAGCTTGAAGCTCATTGTCTAAGATTAGGAGTGGTGGTTTGAAAAATTTCCAAATATATAAAATGTTAGGGTTTTGAGTTCAACTTTAGATCCCTTTGATTCAATTGCTCTTTCTCTCCCATTTTGAGTTATTGTCATCCTTGTGGGCTAATCTTTGAGCCCTAAGAGTGTTGGAAAGGTTTGGTTGTGTTTAGAGGGGTTTTGGGATAGTTTTGGGTTAAAAATCGCCGATGCGCAGGTGGGGGCGTTCGAACGCCTGACAGGGCCGTTCGAATGGCCCAAGAGGAGAGTTTTTCATCTTGCCTAGTGTTTGAACGGCCCTTTCGGGCATTCGAACAGCCCGAGTGGGTGTTTTTCCACTTTTGCCTGGCGTTCAAATGGCCATTTTGGGCGTTCGAACGGCTTGGTCATTTTGGCCTGGCGTTTGAACTGCTCGGTTGGACGTTCGAACGGTCTGTCAGTTTTGGCACTGTTTAGTAAAACAGGGATAACTTTCTCTAGAAAACTCAAATTGATACACCGTTTGAAGCATTAGAAAGCAGACTCATAGACCTTTCTATAAATATAAAGTTTATTCTCTAATTCTCTATAGATTGAGAGTTATAGAAGTTTAAAATTGACCCAAAATTCATGCTAACAACATTGTTTTCCAAAATTTTTGTCGACCTTACGTGAGGCATAATTTCTTCACCTGAAATGTGTTTTTGGCCCATGACCTATTAATTTAAAGGCCTTTAAGCCTATTTTCAAATGAAACCAGCCTTAGGTGTGAGCTCATTGTTGAGAGGTGGTTGAGACTCGATGAAAGAGTCAACATTTCGACTTTCATGTTCAAACCTCTACTTCATGTTCTTATTTTACATCGAGGCTTTGTCCTAGAGTTTAGCCTTGCTCTTTCGTTGTGAGAATGAGGTGTTGTTGAGTCGGGGTCGAGGAGTTTATGTGTTTAGTCTTGACTTATGTGTTATTACTTTGCCTTGGAACCTTATATTGATGTTTCTATGCTTCTACGTGCATTTTATATAGGAACACCTTGTTTATCTCCCGTCTAATCGGAGAAAGGTGAGTAACTATATGCCATGTGTAAGCACCCCATTTTTGCCCATTCAGTAGTCTACAGTCTGTCCAGATTTGTATTTAAGTTAATGTGGACATATTCCCAATCTAAATCAACTTTTCCAAGTCTAATCCCGTCAATTCATCGCTTCGCAGGCCCACCAGGCCCAAATAGAGGCAAAATGACCAAAATGCCCTTGTAGGCGTTGTTCGGTCCAATCCTATAGGCACGTCTTCCCGAAGACGGTGAGTCCTTTTTCTAGTCCAATTTCAATCCCTCTCTCGAGAAAGTTGATTCCTCGAGACAGTAAGTCTATCCTGTTCGGCACGTTTTCTGAAGAAAGTTTCTTTGGAATGGTGAGCCCCTTCAAACCCGTAGACCGGGACGAGACCCCAAGTCCCCTAGATGGTAGAACGGTCCACCTTTGACACCTGCTAGCCTTCCAATACAAAAATGTCTATTTCAGCATGACTTCTGAGAAAGTTGATTCCTCAGGTGCTAAGTCCCTTTAGCTTCTTTTTGAGATCAGACAATCTCGGGAATGATCGTGAACCATCAGAGTAGCAGAAGTACTTGCAAACATCGCAACCGTTAGAGCAGCAAAAATACTCGCAAACAGGTCGATACAGAAAATTTCCAACAAACCCCTGTATCACGGGATGGCCATCAGAGTGGCGAAAACACTCAAAACCCTGGTCAATACCGGTGTCTGCTAGCCCACTTCAGTAGAAAATGACCAAACTGCCCCTAGGATCATTTTTCGGCACGTTTCTCAAGAAAGTACCTAAGTCCTCAGAACGGTAAATCCACCCTTCCAAGATCATCCTAGAGACGATCTGGCATGATTAGGTGCCTTCTAACTAGTTTCGGGTCAATTCCGAAACTTTCTGGTCAAAATGATCATTTTGCTCCTAGGCATCCAAGCGCCCTGGGGACCAGACTAGCTCTGAGTATCAAACTGGTAATCTCCTGAGAATGCTTTTTATAGTATTCTCGACCTTCATTTATCTTTTCAGATCATTCCGAGTCAATTTCGGCAAACCTGATGCAAAATGACCGTTTTGCCCTTGGTGGGCCGGTCGCCTTTTCCGATCACACTGGCTCAGGGTATCAAATTGGTTGCCTTTGGGAATATTCTAAATAATATTTCTAAATCTTGAGTCTTCTTCCGAGACATTCTGAGTCCGTTCTGGCAGCTTTCTAGCCTGGTTAACCGTTTTGCCTCTAACAGCTCGATCAACCCTTCCGACACGTCCTGTCATCATTTTTCAAGTCTAATACCTCCGGGACTCTATTCTAACGGTTCATGTCCCTTTACATGGTAGTCACTAGTATAGGCGTCCAAATCTTCTCAAGATACGTTGTTTGCTGACTTAAAAGCTTTCTTAAGTGGCTGGCACCACTAGGAGTGGCGCCAGACCAAATATTGGCCTGAGGAGTGGCACTAGAGGGTTTTTTGGCCTAGCGCCACTACAACAGGTGCCAGGTCATTGTTCTCTCTATAAATATAGAGCCTCCTCCAGCGCGAAAGGGGTCCCCAAACTCAGTCTGAAAACTCTACTTTTTGATACACAGAGCTCGTAGCCTCCCAAAACCCTAGTCTCCCTTAGGTTCTCTAAACCCTAGCCTCCATACACAAACCCTAGTCTCTTATACACTCATATACACTCACATACACTCATATAGTAGTCTCCAAAGCATCCATTGAAGACTTGAAGTGCTGCAAACTGAAGTTCTTGAAGATCAAGATGAAGACCGAAGCAAAGATTGAAGCAAAGCAAGAAAAGCAAAGCACGCAAAGCAAAGAAAAATAAACAAGACACAAGGTAGGCTTTCTCTTTAAGTTTACGCATCTTCTCCCTCTCTTCTCTCTCCTAACCCACTTGGGTTTTCTTCTATTTTAATTCCTTATCTTCTTCCTCCCCCCCTTTCTTGCATGCTTGAAACAAGGGACTTCCCGGTCTATGTGTAGGATTAGGCTATTGGAAGGTCACCGTGTCGGGGGCTTTCTTTTAGTCTAATCGGAGACCACGTGGGTTTGGCCGCCTTGATTATGTGGTGAAACCTTTAACCTTGTATGTTCATGACCCCAACTTGCATTGTGCATATCATGATCTTGCATTTTTCTAAAATTCGTTTTCAAACTCGTTTTCAAAACTTGTATTAACATTGTTTTCAAACTTGCATCAAAACCTTTTTTTTCAAAACTTGTTTTCAAAATCACAATCCTAGGGTGATTCTAGCCTTTTCGTGGCTAGGGTTGCTTTAGGAAAGGGTTACATTTAAAGTGACCAATATGGTCTATATTTTCCAATCCTTGTTGTTTTCCAAACCACTATCTTAAAGTGGTTCTAATCTCCTCATGGTTAGAATCGCTTTAGGAAAGTGAGATATTTCATATACTTTCTAAAAAATCTCTTTTCAAATCTCTCCCTCTAAAAATCTCTTTTCTAACATACTTTCTAAAAACTCTCTCCAATCTTCTTTCCAAAATTGTTTTCAAAAACTGCCTCCAAAAATCTATTTTTCAAAAACTCTTTCCCAAAACACTCTCTTTGAAATCCACTTTCTAAAAACGCTCCCTAGGTCTCCTTCCTAGAAGGACTCTTTTCAAAACTTCTTTCCAAAAACTCTCCTTTCAAATTTACTATCCAAAAACTCCTTTTTAAAATCTCTTTCCTAAAGGCTCCTCCCAAAATCTTATTTCTAAAACTCTTTTCAAATTCACCTTCTAGAAACTCTTCTCTAGGATTTCCTTCCGAAAATCTTCATTTCTAAAAACTCACTTTTCAAAATTTCTTTCCTTAGAGTCCAAGTCAAATCTTAGAACCCACGATTAGGAAATCCTAATTTTTCTTTTCAAAAACATGATTTTCAATATTGCTATATAGGTCTCCAAAATCTCTTTTCTATGTCAAAACTATAGTCTTTCAAATTTAGGATTTCTAAAACTTCTCCTTCCAAATCCATGCCAAATCCAATCTTCCCATTTTGGAAACTAGATACAATCCTCAGTTTTTGGAAATAAAATCAAAGCACTTCTTTTAGAAACAAAATCCAATCCCTTGTTTTAGGAAATAGGAATCTCAATCCTTCCAACTCCAAATCTTTCTTAATTCAAATCCTTCCTAATCTCATACCTTCCCAAGCCTTAAGTTTCCAAAACTGAAACTTTTAAATCTTTCCTTAAACTTTAAACTTCCAAATCCTTCCTAATCTAAATCTTTCATAAATTCCATACCTTTCCAAATCTTAACTTTCCAAGTTTAACTTTTCAAATCTTTCTAACTTCAAATCTTTCTAAATTCTAAACTTTCCTAAACTTCAAAACTTTCTAAATCTAAAACTTCCTTACTTTCAAAACTTCCCAATTTCAAAACCTTTCCTATTTCAAAACTTTCCAATTTCAAAACCTTCCTAAATTAAAACTTTTATAAAATGGAACTTTCCTAAATAAAAAACTTTCCTAAATTGAAACTTTCGAAACCTTTCTTATTTCAAAACTTTCCTAAAATGAAATTTCCTAATTCGAATCTTTCATAAATCCAATCTTTCCTTAATCTTCCAAGTCTAAGTCAAGTCAAATCTTTCTTGAGACTCAAGTCTTTCCTAAATCCTATCTTTTCTAAGTTTAGGTTTTCTAAACCTCAATCTTTCCAGAACAAGTCCAAATCTTTCTTCTAAGTTCTATCTTTCTAAATCCAAATTCCAATTCAATTTCTTTTTCCATATCAAATCTTTTATTTTCTATCGGACTCTTGTCTGAACTACGACTGACCTGATTTCTCCAAAAGAATACGTAGGCAACCCTCATGGGTGCAGTCACAACCTTTTTCAAATCTCAAATTCCACAATCTTTTTCAAGCTTCTATTTCCATAACTCTTTTCAAATCTCCAATTCCATAATCTATTTCAAGTTTCCAATTCCAAAAATCTGTTTTCACATCTCTATTTCCAGTTTCTAAAACTTTCTAATTTCAAATCAATCTTTTCAAATTTCTTTTTAAATCAAATCAATTTCTTTCCAAATCTATTTTCTAACTTTCTTTTCTTACACTTGCATATCATGTGTAAGCACCCCATTTTTTCCCGCTCGGTAATCTCCGGCTTGACCGAACTCCTTTTCAAAACCCCGTAAGCACATTGAAGCCTAAATTAGCTTTCAAACCCTTATCTAGTTAGTCAACTGCTTCTCGAGCCTGCTGGGCCCAATGGAAGCCTAATAACCAAACCTACCCCTTAGGTCTCCAAGCACGTTTTGGGAAAGTTCAAAATCACTCAAAACGGTAAGTCCACCCTTCCAGAATGTTACTAATTAGTTGGGCGTATTTTACACGCCATTCTCTCCCATTTTGGTCTCGTTCCGGCTAACTTCAGTCAAAATGATTGTTTTGCCCCTAAACGTCTCGACTTTGTACAAACCCCACTGAGCGGTGAAGGACTCTCCCAAAACCATCCCTGGATGACCCGGTATGCTTAACACAACACGCCAAACCATTCCTGACTATTTTTAACCAAATCCGATCAAAATGACCATTTTGCCCTCGACAATCCAAACGCGCCCCGAAACAACACCGGTCCTAGGTTATTGAATGGAGGATCTCGTTATGAACCCCCGTTTATGAACCCCCGTTTAACCTAAGGAAGACCTCACGACACCAAACACCCACAACTAGATAAAAGTTCCTTGGAACGTCTCACAGACGCTCCGCCTAAATTGCATTTTCCCTCGATTCCCTAGATTAAAATGCACCGTCAAATGACTTGAGAAATGCGTAAACCAAGGAATTCCCGAAAGCTCATTCGCAGATCTTTCCATCGATATGGCTCGATCGAATAGATTGCTTTCTGAAGCCCTCCATCAAACGACGCAAAAACTAGAACTTTCAGTAACCCCTAGAGCGTCTCGCAGACGCTTCACTAAGGTTGACTTTTTCTCTAATTCCCTGATTGAAACGCACCGTCAAATGACTTGAGAAATGCATAAATCTAGGAATTTCCGAAAGTATTTCCAGAGTACTTTCCATCGGTATGGTTCAATTAAAAAGATCGCTTCCTGAAGGTCTTGATCATATGACACGAAAACAGCTGCTTTCAAACACCCACAGAGTGTATCACAGACGCTCCAGGAAGATATCCTTTTATGTACACTTCCCGAGATGATATCCCATGCTTCTAAACACAATTCAAACTTTTTGAAAACATGAAAGTCCACGAGAAACCCCAAGAGAACACCGTGGGTGCAACCGATTCCCCCGAAACCTTCCCTATTGGCTCAATTATCGAGGCAAAGTTTGGACGAACCTTCCCGGTGATGGAGCGTATGCTACATGCGCTCAAATTTTGATCAGATCGACCAAATTTTGATCAATAGGCAAGATTTAACCAGTACACAGGGTGCCACGTGTCATTCTAGCAATGGAATAGTACCTGCGCATGTCCTATATGCGCCAAGTCAAATTTTGGCTAGGCGCATGTAGCACATGCGCCAGGCCCATTCCAAATTGCCTATAAATACCAGACCGCGCTAGGCCCATTCCAAATTGCCTATAAATACCAGACCACCCCTTTGCATATTCCATCTCTGAAATTGATGCGAAGCTCTGCTGAAACTACGCTATAACCTCAAATCCTTACATATATTCCACCCCTCCAACACTTAGGCTAGATTCTACCTCCCTCAAGCCTATACACTTCACCTACAAGGCCTTATACACCATTACACACCCCATTCCAGCCCCTCAAATGCTCTTGATGTCATTCAAGCTCCAATCAAGACATCCATTGAAGACTACAAGGGTGTTGAAGGCAAAAGGTGGTATCCCTTTTACATTTGTGTCTTCCCCCACTCTTCTTTTCTCCCTCCTAGCCTACTTAGGCTATTCTCTATTTTAATCCCCATCTACAACCCCCCATTCTTGCATGCTTAAGCCAAGAGGGCTCTTAGATCATGCCTAAGGGAAAGCAAGTGAGAGCCACCGTGTAGGGGGGCCTCTCACTAGCCTACTTTGAGATGGTATGGCCTAGGAGCCCCTTGTTTATGTGGTGTAGCCTAAAATCCTTGTATGTGATCATGACCCCTTGCATATTACTATATTGATAATGACTTGTATGCTTGGCTTCATTTTATGCCTATTGTCATGTTCTATAATGCTTACATTGCTCTTAAGCTCTATGTCATTTCCAAGCTCTATATTTCTTTCAAAAATTATTTTAAGAGTTGGCTCCTTGAAGCTTATGATGGGACTTTAGAAATCATGCCTTAGAAGATCCTCTACTAATCCCCTAACTCTCACTTTGGCATCATGACATTTTAACTTGCATAAGAGTTGCTTTCTAATTCTCTAATTTTCAAAATTTTCATTCTTTTAAGTGTAGTGGTTGGAATGGCTCCATGGAACCCTCTCTTGAGTGGTCTCCCTTTTATTTGGCCATAAGAACCCTCTCTTGTTGGAATTGTTTTCTTCAAAAAATGGTTTTCATCATCCTTTTTCAAAAGTGGTCTTCAAAAATTCATTATCTCCATCTTTGCATTAAAAATGGTGTTCAAAAAGTTGTCATCATATTGATTTTTGACCTCTTATACTCTTGTCAAGATAGTAGTTATAATGGCCATAAGGAAACCTTCCTTGGAATGGCCTCCAAACACCAACCACGTAAACCATGTTCTTAGCTAGCGTCAAAATTTTCATGGAAATGATCTTCAAAAGTATTTCCAACCCAAGTCCATTGTATGGCATCTTTTATTTTTTCCAAAAGTGCATTAAACAACCTTTCAAAAATCATCTTTCAATTTCAACCCCAGGTTAACTTGACCCTAGTTGTCCAACCCTAGGTT
Source organism: Euryodendron excelsum (assembly GCA_033060915.1). Taxonomy (NCBI): domain Eukaryota; kingdom Viridiplantae; phylum Streptophyta; class Magnoliopsida; order Ericales; family Pentaphylacaceae; genus Euryodendron; species Euryodendron excelsum. The sequence continues at coordinate 21,081,013 of CM065391.1, forward strand.
AACTTGACTCTAGTTGTACAACCCTAGGTTACCTTGACCCTAATTGACCAACCTTAGGTTAACTTGACCCTAGTTGTCCAACCTTGGGTTAACTTGATCCTAGTTCACTCACCTTAGGTTAACTTGACCCTAGTTGACCAACCCTAGGTTAACTTGACCCTAGTTGTGCAACCCTAAGTTAACTTGACCCTAGTTTATTCACCTTAGGTTAACTTAACCCTAATTAGTTAACCCTAGGTTACCTTTACCCTAGGTTAACCAAACCCTAGTTAGTTAACCTTAGGGCACCTTAACCTTAAGTCACCTTGGCCCTAAGTCAACCTAACCCAAGCTAATTAACCGGAGGCCAACTCCATTTAGGTTAACATGCCTCAAGATTTCAACTCATGGACCCCTTTTTAAATAATCCTTCTATACAAGACTATCCTCATTATCCATTTTTCCAAAACCTTCAACTCTCTTAAGATTTCAAAAACCGACTCCAAGATGTTTTCAAAAAGGATTTCAAAAGATCACAAACCTAAGGGGTCCCTAGCCCTCTCATGGTTAGGGATTCCAAGGACAAGTGATAAATCAAGAACAACCTCTAAGATTGTCCATATTAGGATTTCAAACCCTTAGCCATTTCCAAAAATCACTTTCAAAAACTAATTCATTAAAACATTCTAAAGTCATGCCTCCAAGATTTTCAAAACAACACTTCAAAAGCACTTTTAAGTTCTCTTGAGTCATGCCAAAGCATTTTTCCAAAACTCCCTTAGGTTGATCTAAAAACATTTTCAAAACACTCCACCATCCAATTTCAAGTCAAAACTTCCAAGACCACAAAGAGTCTTCAATTTCCAAGACCACAAAGTGTTTTCAACTTCTAAAGATCTCCAAGTGTCTTAAACTTTTTCAAAGACCTCAAAGTGTCTTAAATTTTTTCAAAGACCCTAAAGTGTCTTCAAACCTTCCAAAGGCCCTAATGCGCTTATTTTCCATCGAGCTCTTGCCCGAACTACAAATGACCTAATTTTGGCCAAATGAGATACATAGGCAACCTAAAATAGTGTGGTCATAACTTTTATTTCAACTCCAATCCCTTTTTCAAAAATTGCGATCAATTCAAAGTTTCTATCCAAACTCTTTCAAAACCCCCATTATTTTCAAACTTCTTCCAAAAACTTGCATCATGCATCATCCATCCAAAAAGTGATGACTAGTTATTCTAAAATGGATATTAAGTGGACAATGGTAACTAGTTATTCTAGTGAGTGAACAAAGGGTGATTAGACATATAGGTACCGAAAGGGCGGAGTAGGGTGATAATCTTAGGATATCTTCCCTACATGTAACCAACCCTCGAACCATAGATTTCTGTTTTCAAATGACCAAAATGGAGTTATTTTCCAAAAGGGCTTAAATCTTTTCAAAGGTTTTCAAACAACCTATTTTCTTAAAAACCCTCTCTTGAGGGAGTTTTTAAAACCTTTTCCAAAAAACCCTAAGTTTAATCTTCGGATTAACACTAAGTTTTAGGTGCCCTAACTCACCTTAATCAAGTTAGGTGGCGACTCCTATTTTTCTAAAAAGCCCTTAGTCAAAACAATTTTCAAACCTAATCGCACTTGTCCTTGTAGGAGGATGAGTTCTAGTGACAGAGTTCCGTGCTTTTGGTCTCCGAGCCGAAAGAACCTTGGACACCCAAAAATCGGGGCGTGAAATCATGCATCATGTTTTTTTTAAACATTCTTTTTCTAAAGTGGATAGGATTGAACATTTGTTAGTTGAAGACTCTCATAGGTGAATCTAGGGTAAATAACATGTAGGTACCGCAAGGGTGGGGTAGGTTGCTGGCTTAGTGCGTCTTCCCTACACGTAACCAACCTCCGAACCTAGGATCACTATTTTCGAAAGACCAAAATGAAGTTATTTTTCTAAAAAGCGCTTAACTATTTTCCAAAGGTTGCCAAACAACCTGTTTTCTTAAAAACCCTCTCTTGAGGTACTATCTTCAAAATCATTTTCAAAAACCCTAAGTGTGATCCTCAGATTGTGCTTAATTTTTAAGTGACCTAACTCACCTTAATCAAGTTAGGTGGCGACTCTAAATGTTTTTCAAAAGCCCTCTATTCAAATCAATTTTTAATTTAAACCTAGTCACACTCATTCTTCTAGGAGGATGAGTTCTAACGAGAGAGTACAATATTTTTCCCGCTTGTGTGTGTGTTCCTCGAGTGCGAAAAATCTGAGCGCGATAGCTGGCGACTCCACTGGGGACCCTTAGAGGGTTAGGCCGTAGCCATGTCTCTTTACCCTTCACCCATGTAGAGTCTTCAATTAACTTGTTCAATCCTATTCACTTTAAATTTTCAAAATTGTTTTAAAAAAAAACATGCATTTATTCATATTATCTTGTATTAAGTTTGTCATCCATATACTAACTCTTGCATCTTTGTTTTGTAGGTGCCCTTTTTGTTTAAATTTTATTAACTGTCATGCATGAATGTGATGAATAGGATGGATGGGAGTTGTCAGGCTCTTTTCTTCGCTTTCAAAAATCACACACACACTGCACGTGCACTTGCATTCTGTATACTTGCATTTTTACCCTGATATGACCCTTCTAGTTAGAAAGGGGGAACGGTATATTGGTTGTGGGCAAGATGCTGTGTCAGTTTCTTCACTTACGGCCTCTTGATGGATCCCCCGCTCGGATTATCAACCGATCATGGCACCACCTCGGGGAGTGGGCCTAGGTTTGAAAATCTGAGGACTAAGCCTTTTTAGGACGCATTAGTCAACTCTCAACCTCATGCTCATATAGACACCTTGCATAGCCGAACCTCTGCCGAATTTAAGACACACGCACCGTTTTTAAAACCATGAAGGAAAGGGTGACTGTTCTTATTTTTATTTATACCCATATATTCCTGTTGTTATAATGACTGTATTCTTATTGTTATAATGCATGTCTAACTGCTCATACATGCATATGTACATCAACTGTATTCTCTCTCCTTATACTTTATGCATCCATTTTCATGCATTCCATATTCCATGTCAAGACAAGAGTTCCAAGTAACTCAAGTCACTGCATTCTTATGCATATAATCAACCCAAAGAGAGTGACACTTAGTTCACTCTCCCTTGCATTAAACCTACCAAAACCCTAAGGGTTCCCATGTAACCCTGAGGACTCATAGCATGCATTTCAAGTCATTCCATAAGAGGGGCCCCAATCCCTCTATGCTCACGGAGATAGGATTGCCATAAAGACAAGGGGCAATCGATCAACAAGGTCTCTCGGCGACCTCCTTGACATCAAATTCAAGGAAGGCGAATTTGAAGACTCAAGAGTAGTTTAAGACTTCTTATGTAAAACTAGATAGGCAGAAATCCCAAAGAAGCATGTTCCCTCTCCCTGTTAAAATGTATTCTAATTCTTTTGTATCATAAACCCAAAGTTAAAATGTATTTCTTTATTTTCCTCGAGCACATGGATGGATGAAGCTCCTCATCTAACGGTAAGGTATTTGCGTATAGGGGCAAATCCCTTATCTCCAAAAGTGAGCCAATACATAATGCTTAGCTTCCCTCCTAAAAGAGGGGCACCCTAGGGCATGCATTGCATAGAACTCTCCAAGAATCAAACTTTAACTTGCAACTGTTGTCCATATTTTTATAGGTAAGGGAAATGAATACCAGTCCAATATCTTTCGTAATAGTGAAGGCCATGATTCACAAGCTTTAGGAAAATATACCGTTGGAAAGTAAGAATGTTAGCACAGGGACTTTACGCAACCCACTCATCGTAATTCCAGAAGGGATAACCTATATCCTAGAGGAACCTGAATACCAAGATCATTCCTTCCTAACCATGCAATCTCATCAACCCGACATGAACCTAACCATAAAAACCTCACCTAACCCCCTCATTATCACTTTATCCTTACTCCATTATTTGAACTTGAACCTATGGTCATTGTGGCTAGGCCTGAACCTCAAACCAACATCCAAGGAGTCGTACAACCTAAGCTACCCTTAGTCTTGCCAAAGAAACCAATTGTGCTCACCACCTTACCTGTCCTCACCAACCCTTCACCTATGGTAATCCCTTTGCCCGTAAACCCAAGGATAACTCTTCCCATTGTAACCCAACAACCAATATTCAGTCTTCATAGTGTCCCATAGAATTACCCACCTAATAAGGGCACTGGAGAGCCCGTAACAGAAATAGGAGGGATGACTCGGTCAGGGCGCCTCTACACCTCTGCTGAAGTGGAAAGAAAAAGAAAAGGGAAGGATAAAGAGGGAGAATGCTCCAACCAATCGACAAATCAAGAGATGTTAGAATTCAGCAAGGCTCTAGGAAAGGTCGATTACAACATCATGGAAAAACTTAGAAAAGCCCCAGTCCATATTTCGATGTTAGGCTTGTTGCTCACTTCTGAAGTACATTGGGACGCTTTGATGAAGATCCTCAAGGATGCTCATGTGCCTAAGAGTTTCACGCTAGATAACCTACATAACATGGTGTGCCTCATCATGGCCCCAAACGTCATTACCTTCTCCGATGACGAGATTTTTGCTGACGAAACAAGCCATACCCGGGCTCTGCATATCGCTGTAAGAACAAGAGGAAAAATGGTAGCCAAAGTATTGATAGATAATGGGTCGGCTTTGAATGTGTGCCCGTATTCTACCCTGGAAAGGCTTGGAATGGACCAAACTTATTTAAAGAACAGCAGTATGATCATTCATGCCTTTGATAGTTCTCGGAGGGAAGCTATAGGGGAAATTGAAATGCCCATCGAGATAGGACCAGTAACCTTCACAATCAAGTTTGAAGTATTGCATATTCCTATTGTCTACAATTTGCTATTAGGACAGCCTTGGATTCATTCGGCAGGTGCAGTTCCTTCTAGCCTTTATCAAAAAGTCAAGTTCATTGTGGGCTTCAAGCTGATTTCTATGTTTGCTGAAAAAGAATTCGCTGTATACAAAGCTGATATCGTTGCATCTGACACTGAATTGCCCTCTTGCTTTCAGTCATTCGAATATATCACTGTTGTGTAGAAAGAAGATCAAGTGGAGCCGAAATATTCTCGAAACTCTCAGATGATAGTGCTGTACTTTAAAGCAAATGGTTTTAATTCGAGAAAAGGCTTAGGGAGATATTTATAAGGAAGGCCTGAGGTCGTAGAAATACCGTCAGCTGAACCCATCTTTTGGCTGGGGTATGAACCCACGAAAAAGGAGAAAAGGGAAGCAGCGCGAAAGAAGAGAGCTGATAAGAAAGCTATCATGAAACTCTCAGATCGATTCAAGCAGTTGGACATGGGTAAAGGAATGTCTACATTAAATAAGAAGAAGAGGAAAGTCCAAGAAGAAGCACCCATCATAACAGTCGACACTGGAATAACTCAAGATGGATCCATTCGAGCGATGCAGCCAGGCGAAAATTTGCATAATTGGGCTAGCAAAGACATCATCTGTGCTCGCAAGTTTCGGTACAAAACTCACTAGAGCAAGATCTCGAAGCAGCTAATTTGCCATAAACAAACTTTGTCCTTTTAATTTACTTGTCTTAACTTTTAAATCAAGTTATTAATGAAAAAAATACTCCTTTTTGTTTGATTCATTGCACACTATTTTTCATGCCAGGGACCCTTGCATCGGATGTCTTACTCAACTAATCTAGAGAATGCCAATCATGACAAATGATGACTTTAACACTGAGTTTGATTACCAACAACTGGGAATTACAGAGGATGTAAATTATTCAGAAGAGGTGCCAGAGGAAATTCGGGAACAAATAGAAAGACATGAGAACCGTAATACCCCAAACATTGAGGAAACGAAAACCGTTAATTTGGGGAATGAAGAGGATCCAAAAGAGCTTAGAATCGGTACAGGCCTAGATCAATGGCAGCACAGAGAATTATTGGAACTATCACGTGCATACTTGGATGTTTTCGCTTGGTCCTATCAAGACATGCCCAGGCTGGATGAATCCATTGTTGAACATAGATTACCCCTAGACCCACAAATGAAACCATTTAAGCAGAAGTTGAGAAGATTGAAGCCCGAATAGAGCCTGAAGATCAAGGAAGAAGTGATTAAACAGCTCTAGGCAGAATTCCTGCAAGTAGTAGAGTATCTCCAATGACTGGCTAATATTGTCCCTGTACCCAAGAAAGACGGTAAGGTGCGGATGTGTATTGACTTTTGGGACCTCAACAAGGCTAGTCCAAAGGATGACTTTCCTCTCCCACACATAGACTTGCTTGTTCACAACACGACCGGTCATGAAAAGTTTTCCTTCATGGACGGTTTTTCGGGATACAATCAGATCAAGCTGGCTGAAGAGGATCGAGAGAAGACTGCTTTCATCACCCCCTGGGGAGTGTACTGTTATAAAGTTATGCCATTCGGACTTCACAACGCAGGGGCAACCTACCAAAAAGCCATGGTAACCTTATTCCATGACATGATGCATCAGGAAGTAGAAATTTATGTGGATGACATGATCGTCAAGTCCAAACAGTGAAAAGACCACCTGTTCAACCTGCGGAAGGTATTTAACCGTCTCCGTAAGTATCAGCTTAAGCTAAATCCTGCCTGTCACGCCTAGATTTTTTGCACTCGTGGAATGCACACACAAGCGGAAAAAATACTGTACTCTCTCGTTAGAACTCATCCTCCTAGAAGAATGAGTGCGACTAGGTTTGAATTGAAAATTAATTTGAATAAAGGGCTTTTATAAAACAATTGGAGTCGCCATCTAACTTGATTAAGGTGAGCTAGGTCACCTAAAAAACTAAGCACAATTCGAAGACTACACTTAGGGTTTTTTAAAACAATTTTGAAAATACTTCCTCAAGAGAGGGTTTTTAGGAAAACAGGTTATTTGGCAACCTTTGGAAAATAATTAAGCCATTTTTTTTTAAAAAATAACTCCATTTTGGTCTTTGAAAATAGTGATCTTAGGTTTAGAGGTTCGTTACGTGTAGGGAAGACGCACTAAGCCATCACCGTACCCCGCCCTTGCAGTACCTACATGTCTATTCACTATAGATTCACCTATGAGAGTCTTTAACTAACAAATGTTCAATCCTATCCACTTTAGAAAAAGAATGTTTAAAAAGACATGATGCATGATGTGTAAGAAAAGAAAAGAAAGTTGGAAACTAGATTTGGAAAGAAATTGATTTGATTTAAAAAGAAATTTGAAAAGATAGATTTGAAATTGGAAAGTTTTAAAAATTAGAAATAGAAATTTGGAAATAGAAATTCAGAATAGATCATGGAATTGGAAGCTTGGAAGAGATTAGAAAATTGAAAACTTGAAGAAGATTATGGAATTTGAGATTTGAAAAAAGTTGTGACCGCACCCATGAGGGTTGCCTATGTATCCTTTTGGAGGAATCAGGTCAGTCATAGTTCGGACAAGAGTCCAATAGAAAACAGAAGATTTGATTTGAAAAAGGAGTTGAGTTGGAATTTGGATTTGATTTGAATTTAGAATAGAAGATTGGAACTTGGATTTGGAACGATAGAACTTAGAAGAAAGATTTGGACTTGTTTTGGAGAGATTGAGACTTGGGAATCCTAGACTTAGGAAAGATAGGATTTAGAAAAGACTAGCGGTTTAAGAAAGATTTGACTCGACTTGAAAAGGTTTGGAAGATTAGGAAAGATTGGATTTAAGAAGGGTATAAATTAAGAAAGTTTCATTTTAGGAAAGTGTCACTTTAGGAAGGTTCTGTTTTAGGAAAGTTTTGGTTTAGGAATGTTTTGAATTAGGAAAGCTTCATTTTAGGAAAGGTTTCGAATTAAGAAAGTTTTCGAAATAGAAAAGTTTTGAATTTGGAATGTTTTGAAATAGGAAAGTTTTGAAAGTAAGAAAGTTTTGAATTTAGAAAGTTTTAGGTTTAGAAAGATTTGAAGTTTAGGAAAGTTTAGAATTTAGGAAGTTTAGAATTTGGAAAGGTCGGGATTAGGAAATATTTGAATTAAGAAAGATTTAAAAGTTTAAGTTTAGGAAACTTATGGTTTAGGAAGGTACTAGATTAGGAAAGGTTTAGACTAGGAAGGATTGAGATTTCTATTTCCTTAAACGAATGATTGGATTTTGTTTCTAAAAAGAGATGTTTTGATTTTGTTTCTAAAAACGGAGGATAGGATCTAGTTTCCTAGATGGAAGATTGGATTTGGTTTCCTAAAGGGAAGATAGGATTTGACATGGATTTGGAAGGATGATGTTTAGAAACCCTAGATTTGGAATACTATAGTTTTGATGTAGAAAGGAGGGTTTTGGAAACTTATGATTTTGATGTAAAAGGGGAGATTTTGAAAACCTAGATTTTAAGGTAAGATTGAAAATCATGTTTTTGGGAAGAAAAAAAGGGTTTTCTAATTGTGGGTTCTAGGGTTTGACTTGGGCTCTAAGGATGGAGATTTTGAAAAGTGAGTTTTTCGAAAGGAAGATTTTTGGAAGGAAATCCTAGAGAGGAGCTCCTAAAAAGTGAGTTTTGAAGAGAGAGTTTTTTAAAAGATTTTTTTAAAAAACAACACTTTGAGAGAGTTTTTGGAAAGAGATTTTTGGAAATAGTTGTTTAGGAAGGGAACTTAAGAAACGTTTTTAGAAAGTGAACTTTGAGGAGAGTGTTTTGGGAAAGAGTTTTTGAAAAATAGATTTTGAAAAGGAGATTGGAGAGAGTTTATAGAAAGCATGTTGGAAAAGAGATTTCTAAAGGGAGAGATTTGAAAAGAGAATTTTTAGAAAGTATATAAAATATCTCACTTTCCGAAAACGATTCTAACCATAAGAAGGTTAGAACCACTTTAGGATAGTGGTTTTGAAAACAATAACGAGTTGAAAATATGGACCATATTGGTCACTTTAAATGTAACACTTTCCTAAAGCAACCTTAACCATGGAAATGCTAGAATTACCTTAGGATTGTGATTTTGAAAACAAGTTTTGAAAAAGAAGATTTTGATGCAAGTTTGAAAACAAGTTTAATGTAAGTTTTGAAAATGAGTTTGAAAATGAATTTTGGAAGAATGCAAGATCATGATATGCACAATGCAAATTGGGGTTGTGAACATACAAGGTTAAAGGCTTCACCACATAATCAAGGGGGCCGAACCCACGTGGTCTCCAGTTAGACTAAAAGAAAGCCCCTGACACGGTGACCTTCTAATAGCCTAATCCTATACATGGACTGAGAAGTCCCTTGTTTCAAGCATGAAAAGAAAGGGGGGGAAGAAGATGGGGGATTAAAATAGAAGAAAACCCAAGTGGGTTCAGAGAGAGAAGAGAGAGGGGGAGATGCGTAAACTTAAAGAGAAAGCTTATCTTATGTCTTCTTTATTTTTCTTTGCTTTGCGCGCCTTGCTTCGGTCCTTGCTTCGCTTAAGTCTTTGCTTCCGTCTTCAAGAGTTTGTCTTTGATCTTCAAAGCTTCGTAGTTGCAGCAATTTAAGTCTTCAATGGAGGGTTTGGAGGCTAGTGTATGAGTATATGAGAGTGTGTATGAGTGTATAGGAGGCTAAGGTTTGTGTATGGAGCTAGGGTTTAGAGAACCTAAAGAAGCTAGGGTTTAGGGAGGCTACAAGCTCTATATATCAAAGATGGGAGTTTTTAGACTGAGTTTGCGAACCTCTTTCACACTGCAGTAGGCTCTGTATTTATAGAGAGAGGAATGACCTGGCGCCAATTACAGTGGCGCCAGGCCAAAATTCCTTGTGGCGCCACTCAGGCCAAATATTGGCTTGGCACAGTGGCGCTAGCTAGTTAGAAAAGTTTTAAGGTCGGCAAGCAACGTATCTTGAGAAGATTTGGGCATCTGTACTAGTGACTACCATGCAATTTTTAGTTTGCCTTCACTAGGAGTGACTCCGAAAGGTCCAGGAAGGATTTAAGGGACCGAGAATGACCCAAAAGGCTGGAAAAGGGAAGGAACCCTTAGAATAGGGTCCTGGAGGCAATGGACTTGAAAAAGGATGTTAAGGTTTGTTTGGAAGGGTTGATTGGGCCATTAGAGGTAAAACGGTCAACTGAGCTAGAAAGCTGCCGGGACGGACTCAAAGTGTCTTGGAAGAAGACTCGAGATTTGGAAACATTATTTAGAATGTTCCCAAAGGCTACCGGTTTGATACCCAAAGCTGGTGTGGTCGGAAAAGGTGATTGGCCCACTAGGGGCAAAACGGTCATTTCGCACTGGGTTTGCCGAAACTGACTTGGAATGATCCGGAAAGATAATGGAAGGTTGAGAATACTATAGGAAGCATTCTCGGGAAGTTACCGGTTTGATACCTAGAGTCTGTGTGGTCCAAGGGCGTTTGGATGCTTAGGGGGCAAAATGGTCATCTTGACCGAAAAGTCTTGGAATTGGCCCAAAACTGACTAGAAGGCACCTAATCATGCCGGATTACTTTTAAGACAATCTTGGAAGGATGGACTTATTGTTCTGAGGACTTAGGTGTGTTCTCGAGAAACATGCCGAAAATAGCCCTAGGGGTAGTTTGGTAGCAGGCACTAGTGTTAACTTGTGTTTTAAGTGGTTCCGCCACTCTGACAGCGGTCCCATGATACAGGTGTTTGTTGGCAATTTCCTATATCGACCTGTTTGCAAGTACTTTCGCTACTCTGACGGTTGCGATGTTTGTGAGTACTTCCGCCACTCTGATGGTTCGCGATCATTCCTGAGACTGCTTGATCTCGGGAAGTTGCTAAAGGGACTTAAAGCCTGATAATCAAATTTCTCGAAAGGCGTGCTGAAACAGACATTTCTACATTGGCGGGCTAGTAGGCACCAAAGGTGGACTGTTCTACCATCTCGGGGACTTGGGGTCTCGTCCCGGTCGACGAGTTTAAGGGACTTACCGTTTCGAAGAAACTTTCTTCGGAAGACGTACTGGAAAGAATAGACTTACCGTCTCGAGGAATCAACTTTCTCGAGAGAGGGATTGGAATTGGAATTGGAAAAGAGGACTTACCGTCTTCAAGAAGACGTGCCTATTGGAATTGGAAAGGGGCCTTACCGTATTCGGGAAGACGCGCCTATTGAAATTAGAGAGGGGACTTTCCGTCGTCGGAAAGACGTGCCTATTGGAATTGGAAAAGGGACTTACCGTCTTTGGAAAGACGTATCTATAGGAATATGGAAAGGTGACTTACCATCTTTGAAAAGACATGCCTACGGATTGGACCAAATAACACCCACAAGAGTATTTTGGTCATTTTGCCTCTATTTGGGCCCGGTGGGCCCGCGAAGTGATGAATTGACTGGATTAGGACTAGAATTCTAAAATATGTCCATATTGACTTGAACTCAAGTATGGACAAACTGGAGACTGCCGAGCGGGCAAAAATGCGGTGCTTACACTGCCAAGTGCACCTTTGGAGTATCTTCAGGGAAGTTGCTGGGGTTTATAGTCAATGAAAAGGGGATAGAGGTTGATCCTGCCAAAGTTAAGTCCATTGTCGAAACGCCAGCACTGAAGGGGGAAAAGGAGGTCTGGTCCTTTATGGGAAAGTTAAACTTTATCAGCAGATTCATCGCCCAAATGACCCATCCGTGCAACCTATTTTTAGGCTCCTTAAGAAAGACGTTCCAAAAGAGTGGGATGATAACTATCAAATAGTTTGTAAGAAAATCAAAGAATATCTGCGGAATCCTCCTGTCCTAGTGGCACCAACCCCGAGGCGTCCTTTGTTGATGTACATGTCAGTGTTAGATACTTTCACGAGGTGTGTTTTGGGATAATATGATGAAACGGGAAGAAAAGAGCAATCCATTTACTACCTCAGTAAGAAATTCATACCATATGAAACAAAGTATTTAGAACTCGAGAAAACTTGTTACGCATTAGCCTAGGTAGCTCACAGGCTTCAGCATTACATGCTCTATCATTCCACCTTCCTCATATCTCAAATGGATCCCCTCAAGTATATATTCGAGAAACCAACCCTGTCCAGTAGAATTGCCCGATGGCACATGATCTTTTCAAAATTTGACATCGTGTTCACTACTCGTAAAGCAGTCAAGGGGTAGGTGATAGCTGATTATCTGGTTGAGAACCCTATTGATGATTATCAATCCATGGAACCCCAATTCCCCGATGAAAATATACTATGCGTTGATGGCGCATCTAAAGAGCAAGCAGGAGCTGGGTGGAAGATGTTTTTCGATGGGGTTGCTAACAAAAAGGGAACTGGCATTGGGGCAGTAGTAGTATGAAGAACAGGCAGTCATTATCCTATTGTGGTTAAGCTACAACTTGAACTATGCACCAATCACATCACTGAATATGAGGCTTGCATCCTGAGATTAAGGCTGGAATTAGAAATGAAGATTGATGAACTGGTTGTTTTCGGTGATTCAGATCTGGTTATTCAGCAATCCAAGGACGTATACCAAACTTGAGATGCCAAACTTTCCCCATATCATCAACAGGTTAAGGATTTGTGTCAGCTATTTAGAAGCGTGGATTTTCATCATGTACCCCGAGTAGAGAACAATTTTGCCGATGCCTTAGCTACGTTAGCTGCAACAATCAGGGTCGATATGGGCACCGAGATACCCCCTCTACAGATTTTTACCAGGGATATCCCTTCCTATTGCCTGCACACAACCGTTGAACAACATGAAACCTTTTTCCCTCACAAAATACAAAGCCCTTTCATACCAAATATCAAGGGCCCACAGTTATATGCACCTAAGGGGCAGCAGAGCACAACTGAGTGCAAAAGTAAGAAACCAAGGGCCTAGGTTAAGTCAGTTGAGTCGGAAGAAAGTAAATTGGCCCATCAATTTGGAGGAAATAAAGGAAAAGAGGAACTTGGACTCGAAGAGAGAAAAACTAAGAAAGAGAGGAAACACCATGAGGCAGTTACAAATCTTGGGGGATGCATGGTTGTGTCTACATCAATAAGGGAGAAAGAGATAGACAATTGCACCAACCTCGACTATTCCCATGAGAATCTAGTCATCTTCTCGGAGGCAAGTGACAAGCGAAGCTTCAAAGACATAGATATTGTCCCAAAGCCCAACTGAGGAGGACTCTCCACAAAAGCATACAAGAGAGGGTTGTTTTCACCAATTTTCTTTCTATCTATTTATTTTGCATCTTTAAATTGATGTTTGCATTTCCATATTGCTTAAAGAACTCTATGCCTTTCATTAAAAAAATAAAATGATACTCTTTTCATTCATTGCTGTTATCTTATATTTCTCTTGTGAATGGTGAATGTTTCCTATACGAGGGGCATGGTCTATCTTAATGGAGAACCTGACTTGAAATGTATGATAGCATGAGTTAGCCACTCGCCGATTGATCAACTTTTAGAAAAAAGAGTAAATGAAGATGAGTGAGAAAATTACCCCAAAAGCAATGCTTGCAAGATACTGAAGCTAAGCGATGTGTGGCCAGACTATCAAGATGAAGAGGAGCCATCTTTCATTTTTCCATATAAAAAAATATTTATATTTCCTTTGCTTAGCCCACTAGTGCCTCGTAGAAAGCAAAGATTTATTGTCAACCCTGATTCAACACCATCCCCCCACTGGGGTAAATAGATAACTTAAGACTCCGCAAGGCATGTCATTCATCCTCCATCAAGCTGAAGCAATATTGAAAGCTCTATGGATCAAACAATCTAGTTGAAAATAAAGAGAGACCCTCATTTCATTTCCCATACAGTCAAAAACAACCTTTGTCAAACATGTTGACCCGGTTACCTTTCTTTTCAAGAAAAAAAAAACCAACCTAGGGATCACCGCCCACAATGGTTTAAATGGAAATGCTACGAAGAAGATTTGAGAGAGAGAAGTTGTAGAAATGTTCGTCTCACGAAAAGGAAAAAGGAAAAAAGGGAAATGGAAGAAAAATAAAAGCAAAAATAGAGAGTTGCCAAGGCACAAGAGGCTACAAAAAAAAAAAAAAAAAGAGCATATATGAGGAAAAGCCTAAAGAAAGTCATGCTTGTGCCATGTCGAAAAGCATATAGAAAGGTCAAAAGGAAAAAAGTCATTCTCATAATATCTTGAGGAGTATATAGTAAAGGCAAGAAGGAAAGTCCAAAGGTGATCCTAGGTAATAAAAGAGCCTAATAGAAGCTATAGGTTCGAGCTTTTACCTTTTCTTGTTAAACCCCAAACCATGGCCTATAATATAACCCTATTAAAGTCCACTCTAATTGAAAAAGAATTGCTTGATCTAAATGAGGCAGATGTGTTGCCAAAGCTAAGGAAGAATATCGGAAAGATAAAACCTGCCGGAAAAACAATTAAGGATGGTATGGATCTAAACACTACTGAAAGCAACATCAAATTTAAGCTTATATATCCCGTTGTTTCAAAAACCCCATAACTTAGCCTACATTACCGTCCTGCAGCAAAGTCTCCTCAAATTGAAAGATTGGCTGCTTATTGCTTTGCTAAAGGTCAGGTAAGCTATTGCCAAAGCTCCAAGGGTTGACAGTTCAGGCCAAATGATCCCATACACTAACACAAGGTAGAAAGTCGGAGTTGGTCAAGAGACTGAGAAGGGTACAAAATGCTATCATTCAGTCAAGGTAAAGCCAAGCCAAAAGGGAGACCAAAACCCCTAACAAGGAAGGAGTTGGCATTTCAGGGATGTATAATTTGACAGTGCCCCATTCATTATATTAATTATTGCATCCCTATTATATATATGTATTTCTATAAAAATTTCGGTATGAGCTTCACATATATAAGACATAGCTCTTTGTAGAAACACAAGTCACCAAAACAGTTGAATATCATCTCATGTAATAAATCTATGTCATCATCATTATCCCTGTACATGCATCTATTCATATACCTAGCTGTGTAAATATCTCTACCTGTCCATGCATCAATACATACATCAAACTATCTGAAGCACAAATACCCACTCTATACAAAATTTAAAAAATTAAACTGTCTAATAATGAAATTAAATACATGTCCAAGATAAAATACAGGAAACATCTAAGCCAATGTCCAAGGGGCACTTATCACAAGTAAGTTGTTTCTAGCACGTTTCTTAAGAAAGTACCTACATCCTCAAAGTGGTAAGTCCACCCTTCCAAGATCATCCCAAAGACGATCCGGCATGTTTAAGTGCCTTCCAGTCTGTTCTGGACCAATTCCGAGACCATTCGATTAAAATGATCATTTTGCCCCTAAGCATCCGGGTACCTCCGGGAACCACACCAGCTCTGGGTATCGAACCAGTAACCTCCTGAGAATCCTTGTTACAATATTTCTAACCTTTCACTACCTTCCTGGATCATTCCAAGTCAATTTTTGCAAACCTGTATAAAATGACCGTTTCGCCCCTAACGGGTCGGTCGCCTTTTACAACCACACCGGCTCTGCGCATCAAACCGGCACTCCCTTGGAACACTCTGGATAGTGTTTCCAACCCTAAAGTCCTCTTATAAGTCATTCTGAGTCCATTCCAAGGTTTTTCTAGTTTAGTTGACCGTTTTGCCCCTAAAAGCTCCATCCACAATTCCGACCTTATTTTTCAAGTTCGTTACCCATGGGACACTATTTCAAAGCTTTCTACCCATTTCCACCCTTCCGAATCTTTCCCAGCCTTCTAGAACATTTCGAAATCTTTTTGAGCCAAGTCAAAAATTACATGCTAGTCACTAATACAGGCACCCAAATCTTTTACCTTGCATATCAAGACTTGAAAGATATGTTGCTTGCCGACCGTAAGACTTTCCTAAGTGGTTGGCGCCACTAGCAGTGGTGTTAAGCCAAAAATTGGCTTAGCGCCACTCCTAGTGGCGCTAGTGTATTTTTAAGCCTAGGTTACTGCAACAAGCACTAGGTCAATCTTTTGTCTATAAATACAGAGTCTCCCCCTGCGTAAGAGGACGTCAGCAATCTAATTCTAGAAACTCTGTCCTTCGATATACAGACTTCAAACTCTCTTCAAACCCTAGCTCTCTTAGGCCTCTTCAAACCCTAGCCCCCATACACACTAACATGCATACATACACTCTAATCCTAACGTATATACACTCTATACACTTATATACGAGCCTCCAAGCTGACCATTGAAGACTCAAAGTGCTGCAATCTCAAAACTCTCGAAGATCAAAGGGAAGTGAAGCAAGTAAAGCTAGCAAAGCAAAGAAGACATAAGGTTCGTTTTCTATTTACGTTTATGCAATTCTCCCCTCTCTTTTCTTTCTCCTAACCCACTTGGGTTTTTTTTCTATTTTAATCACCTATTTTCTTCCCCCCCCTTCTTGCATGCTTGAAACAAGAGAATCCTCGATTCATGTGTATGAAAAATGGTTGAAAGTCACCGTGTCAGGGGCTTTCTTCTAATTCAACCTTAGACCATATGGATTCTGCCCCTTTGATTATGTGGTGAGGTCAACCTTGTATGTTCATGACCCTACTTGCATTGTGCATATCATACTTATACATCTCTTCCAAATCATTTTCCAAACTTGTTTTCCAAACTTGCATCAAAATCTTTTGCAAAACTTGCATTAAAAATCTTCTCTTTCAAACTTGTTTTCAAAATCACAATCTTAAGATGATTCCAGCTACTCCATGATTAGGATTGTTTTAGGAAAGTGTTACATAAGTTTTGGGTGTAAACCCTAAAATTAATTTTGTCAAAATCAGAATCCTAACGTGATTCTAGCCATTCCATGGTTAAAGTTGCTTTAGGAAAGTGTTATATTTAATGAGACCATTATGGTCCATATTTTTAAATCTTTGTTGTTTTCAAAACTACAATCGTAGGATGGTTCTAATCTTCCTATGATTAGAGTCGTTTTAGGAAAGTGAAATATTTTTAGAGACTTGTAAAAGTCCATATTCCATTCCCTTTCCAAATCGCTTTTTTCAAATCTCTTTCCAAACTTTTTTTCCAATCTACTTCCTAAAACGCTTTCAAAAATCTCCTTCTAAACACTTTCTTTCCAAAAGTTCCACTTTTCAAAACTTTTTTTCAAAACTTCTTTCCAAAATAGCTCTCTTCAAAATTCTACTTTCTAAAAATGATCTTCAAGTTTCCCTCCTAGAAACTCCCTTCCAAATATTTATTTTCTAAAATCTCTTTTTCTTGGAGTCCAAGCCAAGTCCTAGACCCAATGATTAGGAAATCCTAATTTCCACTTTCCTTTTCTACATCAAATTCTAGATTTCCAAAATCAAGTAAAATCTTTCTTAAATCTCAAGTCTTCCTAAATCCTATCCTTCCTAATTCTAGATTTTCCAAAATCAAACTTTTCAAGTTTAAGTCAAGTCAATTCAATTATATGCTTCAACCCTAGGTTACCCTAAGTCTTAGGATGTTTAAACCATAGTTTAACCCTAACCTTAAAGTTAGGAAGCTTTCAATTCTTTTTTAAAAACTCTTTTCTAAACCAAGATGGTTTTCAAACTTCAATTCAAGTCAACGTGTTTTCAAAACTCAACTCCTTCTTTCTTAAATCAAGTCCAAGCTCTTCTTCCAAGTTCCTTCTTTTTAAATCAAAGTCCAATCTAAGATCAATTTTAAGTCCAAGTTTCAAATTCCAATATTCTATTTAAAGTTCAAATCAAACTCCTTTTCAAATTAAACTCTTTTCGAATCAAATCTTTTCAAATCAAACTTTTCAAAACCTAAAAGTGTGTATTTTTTAATCAAATTCTTGTTCGAACTACAATTGACCTAGTTCCTAAAAAGAATATGTAGGTAACCCTTATAGGTGCGGTCATAACCTTTTTGCAAACTTCCAATTCCACAACTTTTTTCAAGCTTCCAATTCCATAATCTATTTCAAGTTTCTAATTCTACAATCTATTTTCAAATCTCTATTTTCAATTTCTAAAATTTTCTTTCAAACTTTGAAGTCTTCTTTTCAAATCTATTTTCAAAATCAAATCTTTTTCTTGCACTTGCATATCATGCATTATGTCAAACATCTTTTCAAAATTCTTTTCTAGAGTGGATAGTTTTAGACATTTATTAATCAAAAATTCCGAATAAGTGAACCTAGGGTGAATAGACATGTAGGTACCGCAAGGGCGAGGTATGGTGATGGCTTAGTGCGTCTTCCCTACACGTAACTAACCTCCGAACCTAGATGACTGTTTTTAATGACCAAATGGAGTTGTTTTCAAAAAAGGATTTAAATATTTCTAAAGGTTGCCAAACAACCTATTTTCTTAAAAACCCTCTCTTAAGAAAGTTTTCAAAATCTTTTCAAAAACCCTAAGTGTAATCTTTGAATTATGCTTAGTTTTAGGTGACCTAACTCACCTTAATCAAGTTAGATGGCGATTCCAAATCTTTTTCAAAAAACCCTCAATCAAATCAATTTTCAATTCAAACCTAGTCGCACTCGTCCTTCTAGGAGGATGAGTTCTAATAAGAGAGCACTGTGTTTTTCTCACTTGTCTTTTTCGAGTGCGACAAATTGGGTGTGACTGGTGTTTGGTAGGTATGGAAGCAGATCAAAGCACTTTGATTTAATCGAAAGAATGACTCGACGGTGTTTATAAGACAGTATTAGGTGGAGATTTAAATATATTCTTTTTCATATAGACTTGAATATCTTATTATATATTTTGATATGGGTGAATGGATTATAAGGTGGCATTGCGTGCAACACACATTGTGTGCATATCTTGCATTGCACATAGGAGGTTTAGTTAATGTGGGACTAACTTAAGGTTTAGCTGATGTGAGGCTAACCTAAAGGGTGTGGATGTGGGACATCCTTGATAACAAACCATCGATATATTAGGCCAATGTTATCAAAATAGCGTGCACATATATGGTGTATCATATATTGCATCACAATAGGTATTTCTTATTGTTGATAGTGGATTATCTATTGATGATTAATTTAGTGAAAGTTTATCATTCATTCTTTATGAGTTTAAGTATCTTTTGTGAGAACGTTGATATATAGCTCATGCCCACACAGTTTGTTTTGGCAGGTAAGATTGAGATGGAGTATCAGTTCATTGCAGTTGTCATTGTGACTATAGTGGCTTTCATCCTTGTGGTTGGTGTCGAGTTGGAGAGCTTCAAGAAAATCTTGTTGAAGTGTCGGTGGTCCTTGACTATGTTGTATATGAGATGACAACGCTTTGAGTTTATTTGTTGTTGGTTTGTAATTATTATGGATTTAATTTAATAGTCTTTTTATGATGTATGGTGGAATATGAGATGGTTTATATATAATGTTGTGTTTATTCCTATAAGATTTCTATCTTTGGGATTATGTTGAAGTTTCACTTACAGGTAGGTGACTTGTGCGATCATGTTTACCCTAAAAAAGCGTTAACAACGCTTGATTAGGAGCGAGCGTGACATACGATCACCTTTGGACAGCTAGACTCTTTCTCTTATTGCTGCTCGCTCTCTACACCCCGCCCTTTTTTTCAATGATCCTAGATCTGTTACTTTTACACTATGGTGTTCTTATAGATTTTTCACCAGGTTGACAGTTTTTGTATCTTACTATGCCTCTAACTTTTTACCCACAGTGTCTTTTTGGGTTTTCACTCTATCCATAAAGTCATACTATTTACAATTATTTTCTACCATTCTTATGAAGGTTAGTATTCTCTCTACTGTAGTGTTGACTCTATTATTTTAAGAATTAAAAAATTTGAGATTTTTTACTTTTTTTCTCTCTCTTGGGCACTCCTTAAACCTATATCCACTGTTTATTTCTCTTTTCCTATTTACTCTATCTCAACCCATTGTGAGCGGTGATAACTAGGTCAATTTTTTGAAAGAACATAATCGGCTTAAATGGGCTTTTCAAGGGGAGGCTTTTAACTGTATGGTAAAGGACTTGAGGGTCTCTCTTCATTTCAATCATTACTATCATTACTCTATTAGAGTTTTTGATTACACATAGTAGTACTTTACCAAACATGAGTTGATGAGTGCTAGGATGATTTCTTCATCCATATCTGTTAGGATCAATGCTCTTCATGTCATGACTTTGTGAACCAGGAATGGGCCTTCATTGTAATATCCCGAACCTCTACTATCTGATTTAATGTGAAATTCCTAAATTCTGTATTAGTTTAACATTCCAATGGGTTAAAATGACCAATGGTAATGCATGTTATAACATATGCCTTATGTACAAGACACATGGGATTAATTCCCATGGGTGTCTTTTAAGCACACCTGCAAACACACCTGCCGAATAGAGAGAAAGGAAGGAGAGAAGAAGAGTAAGAGACGAGGAGGAAGAAGATTGGAGGAGCTCAACCCAAGCTTGGCAATCCGTTGTTGGAGTTGGGAAGTTTGAGAGAGAAAGGTAAGAACTCTATCTCTTGTAAATGTATAGTTGTGCATGTGTATATGTATGTGTACTTAGGGGTGTTGTTGGATTTTGGTGACTCATCTGAGTCCCAATTAGTTAGATTTTGGGAGCTTATAGCTCACATTGTATGATTTGGGGTTGGGGTTTAGAAACCTCCAATTTTGTATATGTTAGGCTTTGAAATTTCAAACCCTAGATCCCTTCATTTTGCTTGTTTATTTTATCCCATTTTGAGTTATTGTAGCCTTCTTACGTCAATGTTTGAACCCCAGAAGTATTGAAAAAGTTTGGGAGAGATTGGGATGAGTTTGGGTGAGAAAAACCCATTTTTGTGCATTGTTACTTGAAGGAGCACGCTCTAGCAGGGTTAAGCCCGCCCGGGAGTAGGGTAACCTGGTTTGCAGTCTGCTCTAGTGGAGTCAAGCCCGCTTCAGAGCGGTCCCAGGTCACTACTTTGACACTCTTTAGTAAATTAAGCATAACTTGCTCTAGAAAACTCGAATTGTAGCACCGTTTGAAGCGTTGAAAAGTAGACTCATAGACCTTTCTACACATATAATGTTTGTACTATAATTTCCTATAGATTGTGAGATGTTGAGGTTTAAATTTGACATAAAATTTCTATTAGCAAGATTGTCTTCCAGAATTTTAGTCCCTTTTCCATTGGACATAACTTCTTCATTTGGAATATATTTTTGACCCATAACCTATCAAATTAAATGTCTTTAAGCCTATTTTCAAGTAAAATTGACCTAGAATGTAGTCTCATATTTATGATGAGAATGAGATACATTGAATGAACCGGTGTTGAAGGATCAATGTTTCAAACCTTAACTTTTATGATTCTTGCTTTGCATTGGAGTCTTGTGATTGATGTTTCTATGTACTCTATGTGTAAGAACGCCCTTGTTTAGTGCCAATCCCCAAGAATAGAGATGTGTAACGATATGTCAAGATTAAAGTCCTATTATTTTTCAAAGGTTTCCAAGTTCAATTGTATTGCCCACTATTTTCAAGTTCAATCATATTTCATGCATTTCTTCCCTATTATATGCATGCATCAATGATTATGTTATATATAAATGTCATATTTTGAAATGCAACTTTACTTATGTTACGAAATGAAAACCCATGGACTAGAATGCTTTAAATAAAAGAGATGCAAGGTTTATAATGTACGGTGCCAACTCAAGGTCTTTTATGGCAAGACCCTAAACTAGCAACGATGGTCCTATGGTAGGGGACGTGAAATAATCTATCGCTATGTTAAGAGACGTCCCTTGGCTTAAAAAGCCTATATGTGACCTTTATGGTTACTATAACTAAGCCTAGCTCTTATGATTGGCTTAAAAAGCCTATGTGTGACCTTTATGGTTACTGTAACTAAGCCCAGCTCGTATGATTGGCCTAAAGAGCCCTATGTGTACCGTGTAGCTGTGCGTGTGCGGGGAGTTAGATCCTGACAGTTTACGGCAGCTAGCCCTATGTGTACCGTGCAACTGTGCGTGTGCAGGGAGTTAGATCTTGACAGTTTATGGTAGTTAGTCCAAGTGGACAGTATTATCTATGTGTAGACCATGAGTTCAAAGCGCCCATGGGGTAAGCATGACCATGTCTCTACTATGAATTATGCGTTTAAAACCGTGAGGGCGGCTATGCTTATACGGGGAGTTAGATCCTGATAGTCTACGACAGTTAGCCTAAGTGGACAGTATTATCTATGTGTAGACCCTGAGTTCAAAGCACCCACGGGGTATGCATGACCATGTCTCTACTATGAATGACACGTTAAAGTCGTGAAGGCAGCTCTACATGTGTGAAGAGTTAGATCTTGATAGTCTCCGACAGTTAGCCCAAAGTGGACAATGTCTATGTTGGCCTAAAGAGCCCTATGCGTGACCTTCGCAGTTACTATGTTGGCTTAGAGAGCCCTATGTGTAACTGTTAAGGTTACTAATGCGGAGCCTAGCTCTGATGTAAAGACATGACATACTTATGTTCTAGAATGAGAAATATGATTTGTTCATATGCCTCACGACAAGTTATGTATGTTTCCTCAAGTATTAATGTCACGATGTATCTCTTCTTTTTATGATATTATGACATGCCTTACAGTATCGTGCCATAGTATGCTTATGAAGCTACGTTATGCCTTATGAGATCATGTCATGATGTGAGTCTCACTCCTATGATACTATATTCAAAATGTATAATATTTCATTATGAAAGCTTACGATACAAAGTTTTTTTATATCTCTCCCTTTTATGACACAATGATTTGATGCGATGTAATGTTTCAATATGATGCTATGCTACCTATGTTTTCAAACCCACACTTTATATGTTTCAAGAACAACGATATTTGATGTGTCTAATGTTATATGATGAGCTAAGATATACCCTTACAAGTCTATGATATATTATGCTCTTGACAAGCCATGTCATACTCTACTTGTTTATGCTACGACATGCCTACCTCTCTTTTTCAACATTATGTTTTAAAAATGATGAAATGTTTTAATACGAAAACCTATGTCACATGTGTTTTCAAGCTTACACTTATACGTGTCTAAGTTCATGCCATATATCCATAAATGTACCTCTATTATCATGTATATTAAATATAAATGATAGTACATGGTATTTTATGTTCATGCATCATTGTTATTCACTAAGCATTAGCTTACGTTTTCTAAAAATATTTTTAGGCGACCAAACTGAGAGGCCTTAGAGGGAGGCCCATTAAGTGGATATTTGGACTGCAGCCCACGAGGCTTATGTTATGTACTAATATTGGGCTACACTCTGAATATTTTGTAAACTTATAATGGTATACATTTATGATGGCCTTGCATTAGGCCCATATGTATGTTCATGTTTTTGGTTTAGGCACAGCTCTGCCATGTATGACACGTATTATTTTAAGTTTATTAATTTTAAATTCTTCAACTATGTATCATTTGAAATGATCATACACATGTGTTCAATCAGTTTATACAATGCGGCCTTGGGTGGAGCTACTGGCTGGTTATGCACCCTAAATTTGTATAGGTTGGGTTTTTGGGCATGATAACGTGGTATCAGAGCTATAGGTTGACACCATAAGATTAAGTCATACCTAGATAGAATTCTAAGTTTGACTTGAATATGTGTGCTATGTGTATGTATATGTAAGCTATGTGTATAATGGTATGCCAAGATGTATTACGTGTAGTAATGCTATGTTTCATGCTTCACCGTTTGTTTGCATACATATAAATAGTATGCTGCCAAGAGGAAGGGGGTCGTAAAGGAGCCAAAGAGCTCTAGGATCGAATGGATCGTATTGAGAGGATCTTGGCTGAACTTGTTCAAGTGGCTTAAGACTTGCATACGTCTCCAATACCTTTCAAGTGTGTTTTGTATGTGTCCTTGCTATTCAGAAAAATTCATCTTATATGATAGGATCTTATTAATTCTGGTTCCATGCATTTTTTTGTCTCGTATTTGTTGCTAAATAATTGCGTACCCCTTCAGAATCATTAAATTATGTTTTGTTCACCTTTTGCCACCTGGAGATTCCATGGCATGTGATAGGATTTACAATCTTTGTATGAATCTAGTTAATGATGTGTCCATGCTCGTAAATCTTATACCCTTAAAAATGCACTACTTTGGTGTTATCTTATGAATGAATTGGTTATCCCCTCATCATACAATTATTGATTCTTAACTTAAGCGAGATGAGATTCATTCTTCTGCCCATCCGGAATTTATCTTCGAAGGAGTGAGCATTATGCCTCCTCCCTACCTCGTTTCATTCATGCAAGCACGTTGTTTAGTCCAAAAAGGGAATTGTACTTTCTTGTGTAACATTGTCGACACCCATGTCTCCCACCATCCTTAGAAGATGTCCATGTCATCTGGGATTTTTCCAATGTCTCACCTTATGAGTTGCCTGGATCCTTAGTGGATCAGAAAATTGGGATCCAATAACATTATCCCTTTTTGTTTGAATGATGTTTTGTATTAAGTTTGGGGACCAAACTTATTTAAGGGGGGAAGGATGTAATATCTCGAACCTGTTTTATCTCATTTAATGTGAAATTCCTAAATTCTATATTATTTTAATGTTCCATTGGGTCAAAATGACCAAAGGTAATGCATATTTTAGCATATGCCTTATGTGCGAGACACATGGGATTAATTCCCATGGGTGTCTTTTTAACACACACACACACACACACACACACATACACACCTGCCGAATAGAGAGGAAGAAGAAGGAGAGAAGAATAGCAAGAGAAGAGGAGGAAGAAGATTGGAGGAGCTCAACCAAAGCTTGGGAATCCATTGTTGGAGTTGGAAAGTTTGAGAGAGAAAGGTAAGAACTCTATCTCTTGTAAATGTATAGTTATGTATGTGTATATGTATGTGTACTTAGGGGTGTTGTTGGGTTTTGGTGACTCATTTGAGTTCCAATTAGTTAGATTTTGGGAGCTTATAGCTCACATTGTATGATTTGGAGTTGGGGTTTGGAAACCTCTAATTTTGTACATGTTAGGGCTTGGATTTTCAAATCTTAGATCCCTTTGTTTTGCTTGTTCATTCTACCCCATTTTGAGTTATTGTAGCCTTCTTGGGTCAATGTTTGAACCCAAGAAGCATTGAAAAAGTTTGGAAGAGATTTGGATGAGAAAAACTCATTTTCGTGCATTGTTGCCTGAAGAAGCGCGCTCTAGCGAGGTTAAGCCCGCCTGAGAGCAGGGTAACTTGGTTTGGAGCTCGCTATAGCAGGGTCAAGCCTGCTCTAGCGCGGTCCCAGGTCATTGCTCCGACACTCTTTAGTAAATTAAGCATAACTTACACTAGAAAATTCAGATTGAAGCACCGTTTGAAGCGTTGGAAAGTAGACTCATAGACTTTTCTACACATATAAAGTTTGTACTCTAATTCCTTATAGATTATGAGATGTTGAGGTTTAAATTTAACCCAAAATTTCTATTAGCAACATTGTCTTCCAAAATTTTAGTCCCTCTTCCATTGGACATAACTTCTTCATTTGGAATGTGTTTTCAACCCGTGACCTATTAAATTAAAGGTCTTTAAGCCTATTTTCAAGTAAAATTGACCTAGAATGTTGTCTCATTTTTATGATGAGAATGAGATACATTGAATGAACTGGTGTTGAGGGATCAAAGTTTCAAACCTCAACTTCTATGATTCTTGCTTTGCATTGGAGTCTTATGATCGATGTTCGTATGTACTCTATGTTTAGGAACACCCTTGTTTAGTACCAATCTCCAAGGATAGAGGTGAGTAACGATGTGTCATGAGTAAAGTCCAATTATTTTTTGAAGGTTTCCAAGTTCAATTGTATTACCTATTATTTTCAAGTTCAATCATATTTCATGAATTTCTTCCCCATGATTTGCATGCATCAATGGTTATGTTATATATATATATGTCATATTGAAATGAAACTTTACTTATGTTACGAAATGAAAACACATGGACTAGAATGCTTTAAATGAAAGAGATGCAAGGTTTTTCAATGTACGGTGCCAACTTAAGGTCTTTCGTGGCAAGACCCTAAACTAGCAATAATGGTCCTATAGTATGTTGTTTCCATGGCACCCTAACTCTGACGTAAAGACATGGCATGCTTATGTTCTAGAATGAGAAATATTATTTATTCATATGTTTCACAACAAGTTATGTATGTTTCCTCAAGTATTAATGTCACGGTGTATCTCTCCTTTTTATGATATTATGATATGCCTTACAATATTGTGTCATGATATGCTTATGACAAGCTACCTTATGCCTTATGAGATCATGTCACAATGTGCATCTCACTACTATGATACTATGTTCAAAATGTATAACATTTCATTATGAAAGCTTACGATACAAAGTTCTGTTACATCTCTCTCTTTTATGACATGATGATTTGATGCGATGTAATGTTTCAATATGATACTTTGCTACCTATGCTTTCAAACCCACGCTTTATATGTTTTTAGAACAACAATATTTGATGTGTCTAATGTTATATGTAGAGCTAAGATATACCCTTACAAGTCTATGATATGTTATGCTCTTGACAAGCTATGTCATACTCTACTAGTTCATGCTACGACATGCCTACCTCTCTTGTTTAACATTATGTTTTAGAATTGATGAAATGTTTTAATACGAAAGCCTATGCCATATATGTTTTCAGGCTTACACTTATATGTTTCTAAGTTCATGCCATATATGCATAAATATACGTCTATTGTCATGTATATTAAATATAAATGATAGTCTATAGTATTTTATGCTCATCCATCATTGTTATTCACTAAGCATTAGCTTACGTTTTCTAAAAATGTTTTTAGGTGACCAAATTGGGAGGTCTATTGGATATTTGGACTACGGCCCACAGGCCTTATGTTATGTACTGATATTGAGCTGGACTCTGAATGTTTTGTAAACTTATAATGGTATACATTTTTGGTGGCCTTGTATTAGGCCCATATGTATGTTCATGTTTTGAGTTTAGGCACAGCTCTGCCATATATGACACATATTATTTTAAGTTTATAAGTTTTAAATTCTTCAACTATGTATCATTTGAAATGATCATACACAGGTGTTCAACCGATTTATGTAATGTGGCCTTGGGTGGAGCTACTGGCCGGTTAGTGTCGCGCCTAGATTTTTCGCACTCGAGGAATACTCACCTAAGCGGGAAAAATGCTGTACTCTCTCGTTAGAACTCACCCTCCTAGAAGAATGAGTGCGACTAGGTTTGAATTGAAAATAGGTTTGAATAAAGGGCTTTTGAAAAAGATTTGGAGTCGTCACCTAACTTGATTAAGGTGAGTTAGGTTACCTAAAAACTAAGCATAGTCCGAAAACTATACTTAGGGTTTTTGAAAAAATGATTTTGAAAATATCTCCTCAAGAGAGGGTTTTTAAAGAAAACAGGTTGTTTGGCAACCTTTGGAAAACATTTAGCCCTTTTTGAAAAATAACTCCTTTTGGTCTTTGAAAACGGTGATTCTAGGTTCGGAGGTTGGTTACGTGTAGGGAAGATGCACTAAGCTATCACCTTACCCCGCCCTTTCGGTACCTACATGTCAATCTACCCTAGATTCACCTATGAGAGTCTTTAATTAACTATAGTTCAACCCCATTCACTTTGAAAAACAATGTTTGAAAACTAATTTAGCATGATGCATGATATGCAAGTGCAAGAAGAAAGAATTGGAAAATAGAAATTGATTTGAAAAGAAATTGATTTGATTTGAAAATAGATTTGAAAACATGGAATTGAAATTGGAAACTTTGAAAACTTGGAAATAGGAATTTGAAAATAGAAATTTTGAAAATTGATTGGAATTTGAAATTTGGAAAGATTTTGGAAACCACACCCATGAGGGTGGAATTGAAAGTTTGAAAAGTGTTGTGACCACACCTATGAAGGTTGCCTACGTATCCCTTTGGGGGAATCAGGTCAGTCGTAGTTCGGACCGGAGTCCGATTGAAAAGGGATTGATTTGAAGAGAGAGATTGGATTGGAAGATTGAGAGATTGAATTGAAAATTGAATTGGATTTGAAATTGGAAGAGGAGATTGAAAATTGAAATTAAGAAAATTGGACTTTGATTTGAAAAGATAGATTTAGACTTGTTTTGAAAAAGAGAAAGATGAAGGTTTAGGAAACCTAGACTTAGGAAAAGCTTGACTCGACTTGGAAGGTTTAGGAGATTAGGAAAGGTTGGATTTAGAAAATGTTTGAATTAGGAAATGTTCGATTAGGAAAGTTTCGAATTAGGAAAGTTTCATTTTTGGAAAGTTTTGAAATTAGGAAAGTTTTAGGTTTAGGAAAGTTTTGAAATTGGAAAGTTACGAGTTTAGAAAGTTTTCGAAAAAGGAAAGGTTTTCAGATTAGGAAAGTTCCCAAATTAGGAAAGTTTTGAATTCAGAAATGTTTTGAAAAAGGGAAGTTTTGAATTTGGAAAGCTTTGAAAACAAGGGAGTTTTGAAAATAAGAAAGTTCCGTTTTAGGAAAGGTTTGAAAAAGGAAAGTTTTTAGTTTAGGAAATGTTTGAATTAAGAAAGTTTCAACTTAAGAAAGTCTTAAATTAAAAAGTTTTGAGTTTAGAAAAGTCTTAGAATTGAAAAGATTTTGAAGTTTAGAATTTAGAAAGTTTTTAGGTTTAGAAAGATTTAACTTAAGAATGTTTCTAATTTAGAAAGTTTTGAATTTGGAAAGATTTGAAATTTAGAAAATTTAAGATTTAGAAAGTTTTAGAGTTTTAGAAAATCTTAAGATTAGGAAAGGTTTGAGTTTAGGAAAGATTTGAAAGCTTGGATTTCAAAAAGATTTTGGAAAGGGGTAGAATTAGGAAAGGATTGAATTAGGAAAGATTGGAAAGTTGAGTTTTAAAATTTAGGAAAGATTTTTATGTTCAAGTTTTTGGAAACTTAAGATTTAGGAAAGTGAAGGATTAGGAATGATTTGAATTAGGAAAGAGTTAGATTTTAAAATTTAAGGAAAGATTTAAAGTTTAAACTTAGGAAACTTATGGTTTAGGAAGGAATTGAATTAAGAAAGGTTTGGATTAGGAAGGGATTGGATTTGGTTTCTAAAAGAGAAAGGTTGGATTTTGTTTCCAAAAACGGAGGACGGGATCTAGTTTCCTAAACGGGGAGATTTGATTCGGTTTCCTAAAGGGAAGATTGGATTTGGTAAGGATTTGGAAAGGGAGATTCTGGAAACCCTAGATTTGGAAAATTATTGTTTTGACGTAGAAAAGTGGTTTTGGAAAGGTGTATAGTTTTGATGTAGAAAACAAGAGGTTTTGGAAACCTAGTTTTGGGGCAAAGTTTGAAAACCATGTTTTTGGGAAGAAAATTAGGGTTTCCTAATTGTGAGTTCTAGGGCTTGAC
Source organism: Euryodendron excelsum (assembly GCA_033060915.1). Lineage (NCBI taxonomy): Eukaryota > Viridiplantae > Streptophyta > Magnoliopsida > Ericales > Pentaphylacaceae > Euryodendron > Euryodendron excelsum. Next base: position 21,110,245 of record CM065391.1, read on the forward strand.
TTGAGCTCTAAGAAAAGAGTTTTTGGAAAACGCGTTTTTGGAAACGAAGGTTTTCTAGAAGGGAAATCCTAGGGAGGAGTTTTTGGAAAGTGAATTTGGAGAGGAAATTTTTGGAAAAAGATTTTAAAGAGAAGGAGTTTCGGAAAGCGTGTTTTTAGAAACGAAGATTTTGGAAGGAAAATCCTAGAGAGAAAATTTCTAGAAGGAAGATTTTGGAAAGAGAGTTTTTGGAAAGATTTTTGGAGAGAGCTTTTCTAGGAAGGTTTTTGATTGAAGATTGTTGAAAAGAGTTTTTGGAAAGATTTTTAGGAAACGTTTTTTTAGAAAGTGGATTTTGGGGAAAAGATTTTGGAGAGGAGTTGAAAAGGAGAGTTTTGAAAAATAGATTTTGGAAGGGAGTTTTTGAAAACAATTTTGAAGAGGGGAGTTTTAGGAAAGTATGTTGAAAAAGAGATTTTTAGGAAGAGATTTTTAAAGAGAGTTTTTAGAAGGTGTAAAAACATCTCACTTTCCTAAAGCAATTCTAACCATAAGAAGGCTAGAACCACTTTAGGAAAGCGGTTTTGAAAACAACAAGATTTGAAAATATAGACCAAAAGGTCACTTTTAATGTAACACTTTCCTAAAGCAACCCTAGCCATGGAAAGGCTAGAATCACCCTAGGATTGTGATTTTGAAAACATGTTTTTGAAAAAGAGCTTTTGATGTAATTTTGAAAACAAGTTTGAAAACGATTTTTGAAAATAACTTTTTGAAAACGAATTTTGGAAGATGCAAGACTATGATATGCACAATGCAATTTGGGGTCGTGAACATATAAGGTTAAGGCTTCACCACATAATCAAGGGGGCCGGACCCACGTGGTCTTTGGTTAGACTAGAGGACAGCCCCCGACACGGTGACTCTCCAATAGTCCAATCCTACACATGGACCGGGAATCCCCTTGTTTCAAGCATGCAAAGAAAGGGGGGAAAAGAGATGGGGGATTAAAATAGAGAAAACCCAAGTGGGTTGGAGAGAGAAGAGAGAGGGGGAAAGTGCAGAAAATTAAAGAGGGAACCTACCTTGTATCTTGTTTATTTTGCGCGCCGTGCAGTCTTCGGTCTTCGGTCTTCGGTCTTGATCTTCACCTTCAGTCTTCAGGGATTATTTTCAAGCTTTGGATGGCTGCTCTTCAAGTCTTTAGAGAGTGGTTGAAGGCTAGTGTATGAGTGTATGGGGGAGTGTATGAGTGTATAAGAGGCTAGGGTTTGTGTATAGTGGCTAGGGTTTGGAAAACCTAGGGAGGCTAGGGTTTAGGAGGTGCTCGAGCTCTGTATATCGAAATATAGGATTTTTAGGTTAAGTTTGCAGACCCTTTTCACATTGAACGAGACTCTGTATTTATAGAGGGAGGACAAGTCTGGCGCCTGTTGTAGTGGCGCCAGGGCAAAATTTATACTGGCGCCACTAGGAGTGGTGCCAGGCCATTTTTTGGCTTGGCGCCACTGCTAGTGGCGCCAGCCATTTAGGAAACAATTAAAGTCGGCAAGCAACGTATCTTTGACTAGATTTAGGCGCCTGTACTAGTGACTACCATGTAAACTTTAGCCTGGCTTCACTAGGAGTGACTCCGGAAAGTCCGGGAATGATTTGAAGGAGTCGGGAATGACCCGAAAGGCCGAAAAGGAGCAGGAACACTCAAAATAGTGTCCTGGAGGTATTTGACTTGAAAAATGAAGATAAGGTGAGTCGGAAAGGTTGACCGGGCCTTTAGGGGCAAAACGGTCAATCGGACTAGGAAACTGCCGGGGCAAACCCGGATTGTCCCGGAAAAAGACTTGGGATCTGGAAACATTATTTAGAATGTTCCCAAAGGTTGCCGGTTTGATTCCCAAGGCCGGCGTGGTCGGAAATGGAAACCGGCCCACCAGAGGCAAAACGGTCATTTTGTACCGGGTTTGCCGGAATTGACTCGAAATGGTTCGGAAAGGTAAAGGAAGGTCGAGAACACTATAAAAAGTATTCTCGGGACATTACCGGTTTGATACCCAGAGTCGGTGTGGTCGACGAAGGAGACCGGCCCTCTAGGGGCAAAACGGTCATTTTGCACCAGGTTGGCCGGAACTAACTCGGAATGGTCCAGAAAGGTAAAGGGAGGTTGAGAACATTATAAAAAGTATTCTCGGGACATTACCGGTTTGATACCCAGAGCCGGTGTGGTTCCCGAGGCGTTCGGATGCCTAGGGGCAAAATGGTCATCTTGACCGGAAAAGGTCCAAAGGGTAATTTGGTCATTTTTCACCGGAGTGAGCTAATAGACACGGGTGTTGACCTAGTTTTTCAGTGTTTCCATCACTCTAACGGTGTGAGTATTTCCGCTACTCGAACGGGTTGATGATTTGTGGGTATTTCCGCTACCCGGACGGGATTGAGTATTTCCGCTACTCTAACGGCTTTGTGAGTATTTCCGCTACTCTAACGGTTGAGTATTTCCGCTACTCTAACGGCTCTGTGAGTATTTCCGTTACTCTAACGGTTCTGTGAGTATTTCCGCTACTCTAACGGTTTTGTGAGTAGTTTTGCTACTTGGACCGTCTCGAGGAATAAACTGTCTCGAGAGAGGGATTGGAAAGGGGTCTTACCGTCTCCGAAGAGACATGCCTAGATTGGAACCGTCTCGAGGAATAAACTGTCACGAGAGAGGGATTGGAAAGGGGTCTTACCGTCTCCGAAGAGACGTGCCTGGATTGTGAGTGTTTCCGCCACTCTGACGGTTTTGTGAGTGTTTCCGCCACTCCGACGGTTTTGTGAGTAGTTTTGCTACTCGAACCGTCTCGAGGAATAAACTGTCTCGAGAGAGGGATTGGAATTGGAATAAGAAAGGACAATGCCCCTAAGGGCATTTTGGTCATTTTGCCTCTATTTGGGTCTGACAGGCTCGCGAAGCGATGGAAAGACAAAATTTGGACTAGAGGATTGGTTTTGATTGGAATATGTCCATAATGACTTAAAAACAAGTCTGGACGGAGTGTAGACTGCCGAGCGGTAAAAAATGGGGTGCTTACAGTTAGGCACCCTAAATCTGTATAGGCCGGGTTTTGAGACGTGAAATTCATAGTTAGGGGTGAACTTGCCTTTGGCTTTCTACTAGATTTGAAGTATCTTTTTAAGAACAAGATCTCTTTCCTTAAATTGGCGGGCTTGACTTTCCTGTTGAAGGATCTAACGATGCGTCTTTGATAACATTAAACATGGTGATGGCTGCCCTTCTCTTTTCGTTTAGGAGGCAAAGTGATTCATACTGGTCTTTGATCCAGTCTGCTTTAGTGAGTTGAATTTCCATGAGGACTTGAAGATAGGGGATTTCTACTTCGACTGGTAGGACTACCTCGTTGCTTTAGACTAAGGAGAATGGCGATGCTCCCGTTAAGATTTTGACTAAGGTTCTATATGCTATCAACGCAAAAGTGTAGCTACTCGTGCCAATCCTGGTGGTTGTCATTTTTCTTGCGAGGGATTCTCTTGACGTTTTTCATTCTGCTACTCCAATGGCTCCATTTGTTTGTGGAAGGCTATCGAGTTGTAGGGATTAATCTTGAAAGTTTGGCGAAGCTTTGCCATCATATCGTTATCGAGGTTGCTTGCATTATCCGTTGTGATAGATTCAGGGAGGCCAAATTTGTAGAGGACCTTTGGAAGTTTTTAGGGTCAAAAGATGCCAAACTTTGGATACCCTGCTAGTTTTTATTTTTCTAAAAAAGATTTTAGCATGATAAAGAAAGCATTTCATGATCAAGAGTTATTTATTTCAGATTCGTCCGTTATATACTTGATATTCTATAAAGTACTTTAACAGGCTAATATCAAGGGATTCCTCCTGTAGGCTTTACCAAGGCCTTTAGTGTCTGAGAATTTAAGAGGCAGTTCAGTTGGCCGTCTCCTTGTCTGTTTATGGTTAGATTTCGGGTTGACCCTTTTGCTTAATCTTCTTTAGAGGAGGACAATATCTCGACCTACGAGTACGATGCTAACTGTCGAATTCTTTCAGATAAGGATCACCTTCTAGCTGTGCCGCTAGCCCTTTTCCAAGTTGGAAGCCTTTACTGCAAAGGTGGTTAGCGACCATTTTCTCAACTGTCGAGTGATTAAATGGGCTAAATATTTTTGGGCAGTTGACATGAGCTTGAAAGCTTTGAAGTTGGAGGGTGGGTTGTCGCAACATGGCGCAAAGTAGTTTCTTAGAGGTAATGTCTTGCAGATAGATGACTAGTTCTTCTTACTCTTCAATGTGGGGTAGGCATCTTCCAATAACTAGGCCCTTACATAAGTTTGAATTGGGTAAGATGCTGGCGGGATTCCATGAGTTTAGTTGTCCTCTTTAACCTGGAAAAAGAAAAATAAAAATGAAATGCAGTTATCATGTAGAGTTGGAGGTTTTATGCAATGGATGTCCTATAGAGGTCCCTTATTCGAGGGAATCTAGGCATGATGTTGAGTCCATTTTGGAGGTGGGCTTTTGCCCCTATATGTAATAAAATAACTCTTCGGCATGGGCCAGTTGATGTTTCTTTACTTAGGCGATCCTGCCTCCATGGAAAAAGAGAGATTTGGGCCTCTCTTGAGATATGGTTTGATGCATGCAATGAGTCCTTAGGGTTAGAGAAACCCTTTGGAGTTTGGGCAGATTTAATTAACATGAGATTAGATTGTTCCTTTTTCTTTATGGTTGATTGAATGCATGAGAATGCAATGACTCGAATTTCTTGGAACTCTTATCTTAGAATGGATATCGATGCATGCCCAGGATGGCTGCAAATGTGTGAATAACATAATAGCAGTAAATAAGTGGTTTTAAAACCCCTTTTTTGTTCTTACTTTAGCTTTTCGTGTTCTTGGCCTTAAAAGATGGGGGAGAGGAAAGAAGACACGAAACAAAAGAGTAGTGCCTTGGTTTGAAAGTTTTTATGCAATGCATGCCTTAGGGGTGCCCCTGCTCCTTGAGGGGGACTAAGCATTATACATTGGCTCACTTTTGGAGATAGGGGGTTGCCCTTGTATGTAATATTATAAATGTGCGATCCTATCCATTCGTTCATTCATACATTCATTCAATGAAAGTAAGAAAGACATTGTTATTGCATTTTATTTTTGTACATGGAATCAAAAGTACATTTGAAGAGGAAGGGGGAAACTTTCATTGGGACTTTTACCTATTTTCTTTTACATTTAAACTCCTAAATTACTCTTGAGTCTTTGGATTCGCCTTTTCTGATGGAGGTTGCTGAGACCCCTTGCTTCTGGATTGCCCCTAGTCTTCTTCGCATTCCTATCTCCATGAGCATAGATGAATTGAGGCCCCTCTTCATGGAATGACTTGATATGCATGCCATGAGTTCTTAGGGTTGCATCAGAACCCCTAGGATTTTGGTAGGTTTTATGCAAGGGGGAGTGAGTTTGGTGTCACTCTCTATAGGTTAATCATATGCATAAGAATACAGTGACTTGAGTTACTTTAGAACTCTCATCTCAAAAGGAAACATTGAATGAGTGTATATATATGCAAGGGTATAAGGAGAGAGAGTGCAATAGTAAGGTTAATATGCATTTATGAACATTATACAAGCATTATAACAGCAAGAATAGATAAGAATAAAGGAAAGTAAAGTAGTCGCCATTTCCTCTATGGTTTTGAGGTTCAGCTATGCACGGGTTTCTACATGAACATGAGGTTAAGGGTTTACTAATGCTTCCTAAGAAGGCTCGGTTCACAGATCTTTAAATCCAGGCCCACTCCCCGAGGTGGTGCCAATATCGGTTAGTGATCCGAGTAGGGGAACCATCAAGATGCCGTAGGCTAAGATACTGACACAACATCTGCCCACAACCAGTATACCATTCCCCCTTCTAACTAAAAGGGACACAATCAGGTAGAGAATACAAATATGCAAATGCTAGTGCATGATCATTATGTGTGTGAAATTTTTTAAAAATGGAGAAAAGGGCCCAAAACTCTCATCCATCCTATCCATTCCATCTTGTCATTCATGAAAATTTATATGGACAATAAAAGTAAATGTGAACACGGTCCACCTACCAAATAAAATGTAAAAAGTCAGTACTTTGATAACAAACTTAATGCAAGATAGAATGATTGAATGTGAATTGAATGCAAGTGATGACATTTTTTGAAAAAAAAATTTGATTTTGAAATATTTGAAGTGAATAGGATAGTTCAAGTTAATCGAAGATTCTAGGTGAGTGAATGCTAGAAGGACATGGTACTAGCTTAACCCTCTAAGAATCCTCAGTGGAGTCGCCAACTGTAGCGCCCCGGTTTTTCACACTTTAAGAAATATGTGAGAAACACACGGTACTCTCTCGTTAAAACTCATCCTTCTAGAAGGACGAGTGCGACTAGGTTTGAATTAGAAATTGACTTGAATAAGGGCTTTTAGAAAAGCTTTGGAGTCACCACCTAACTTTGTTAATGTGAGCTAAAACTAAGTAAAGTCCGAAGACATAAACTTATAGTTTTTGAAAAAGTTTTGGAAAACTTCTTCAAAAGAGGGTTTTTTTTTTTTTTTAGAGAAAAAATTTTGTTTTGGCAATCTTTGGAATGATTTAAAACCTTTTTTAAAATAATTCAATTTTGGTCTTTAAAAAACAGTGATTCTATGATCCTGGGGTTGGTTACGTATAGAGAAGATGCATTAGGCTATCACCCTATCCTGCTCTTGCGGTACCTATATATCTTTTCACCTTATGTTTACTCATTTAGAATATCTGATTATCCAATGTCCGATTATATCCACTTCAAAAAGAATTTTGAAAAGAAGTTTATGAGCCGTCATTTTAGAAATGATGTGATGCATGATATGCAAGTGTATGAAAAGAATTTGGAAAGAGATTTTGAAAAAGGGAATTAGAATTTTGAAAAAGGTTATGACCGGACCTATGAGGGTTCTCTACTTATCTTTTTGTTGAAAATCAGGTTAGTCGTAGTTTGGACTCGGGGTCCGATTCAAAATAAACTCTTTAGGGTCTTTGGAAAGTTTGACTTGAAAAGGGTTTAAGTTGAACTTTGATCGAAGATTGGAAATTAAACTTTGATCTGAAATTGACTTTGAAGTAGAACTTGGAAAAGTTTGAATTGAACTTTGAAATCACCTTGACTTAAATTGATGTTTGAAAACTATCTTGGTTTAGACCTAAGACTTAGGAAAGAATTTAACTTTCTTAACTCAAGGTTAGGGTTGAACTAGGATTTTGGTATCCTAGGACTTTGGATAACCTAAGATTTAGTCATGCTCTTGAAAAATTAATTTTAGAAAGTTTGATTTTAGAAAGTTTTCAATTAAGAAAATTTCATTTTAGGAAAGTTTTATTTTAGGAAAGGTTTGGTTTAAGAAATATTAAGTTGAGTTTGAAAGGGTTTGACCTAGGTTTGAGATAACTTGGGAGTTAGGCAATCCTAGAACCTAGGGTTTATATAATGCATTTGAATTGGAAAGATTGGATTTCAATTGACAAAAGAAAGTTTTGTTTTTGAAAAATTTTCAAAAGTAAGGTTTTGAAATTAGGAAATATTTGATTTGACTTGAAATTGGAAAGCTTTAGTTTTGAAAATCTGCCATTTTATGTGACTTTTAAAGTAAAAAATCTATAATTTTATGTGAAAAATAGTTTTGAAAATCTATGATTTGATGCAAATAGAGAGCCATGATTTTATGTGAGAAACCTAGGGCTTCTTAAATATGGACTCTAGGGTTTTCAGTTAGACTTGAAGACTCAAAATTTTTGGAAAGTAAATTTTTGAGAAGAATTTTTAGGGAGTGGATTTGCAAAACTTATTTTAGAAAGGTTTGAGTATAGACTTTTAAAAATCTTTTGAATATCTCACTTTCTTAAAATGATTCTAATCATGAAAAGACTAGAACCATTTTAGGGTTGTAATTTTGAAAACAAGTAGGGTTTGATACCCTAGTATGGACCACAATTGTCTTATTAAATGTAACACTTTTCTAAAACAACCCTAACCATAGAATGGCTAGAATCATCTTAGGATTGTGATTTTGAAAACAAGTAGGGTTTGAAACCCTAATATGAACCTTGATGGTCTCATTGAATATAACACTTTCCTAAAACAACCCTAGCTATTGAATGGCTAGAATTATCTTAGGGTTGTGGCTTTGAAAACAACCTTAAAAACAGCTTTCTTGGATGCAAGTTTTAAAGAAAGCTTTTGAATATGATATTGAATCCAATGTCTAAACACAGCAACCACAATGGAATAGGGATGTGAACATACAAGGCTAGGCTTCACCACATAATAAAGGTTGAACTTGAAAAAAATCCCTGACACGGTGACTTCCTCCAAGGCCTTCATGGCATGAACCAGGAAGTCCCTTGTTTCAAGCATGCAAGAAGAGGGGGTTGAAGATAGGGATTAAAATAGAAAATAACTCATGTGGACTAAGAGGGAGAAGAAAGAGGGGGGGGGGGGGGGGATTACATAAAATTAAATAGAACCCTACCTTGTCTTCTTATTAGGTTGAACGCTTCAATAGAGGACTTGCTTGAACTTAAGAGACCTTTAAGAGCTTTGAGGGGCTAGAAATGGCCTTCAATGGTGCTTGGAGGCTAGGGTTTGAAGTGTATAGATTAGGATTTGAGTGTAAGAGGCTAGAACTTAAGAGAGCCTTGAGAGAATTAGGGTGTTTAGGGCAACTCGAAGTCTATTTTCAAAGACTCTGGCACCTGTTACAATGGTGTCAAGCCAAATTTTGGCTTGGCACCACTACTAGTAGTGCCAGCCTATTACGAAAGTTGTTAAGGTGGCAAGAAATAGATCTTTGACCCTTGGAACGCAAGACAGAAGATTTAGGCACCTGTCCTAGTGACTACCATGCAAGACTCAGCCGAGAATGGATAGGAACCCTTAAAAGAGTGCCTTGATAACTGACTTGATGATGTGAGTGGAGTAGTTGAAAAGGGCGACCAGCTCACCAAAAGCAAAATGGTCATTTTATCATGGGTTTACCAGAATGGACTCGGAATTATCCAGAAATGTACCGAAAGGTTGGAAATACTTGTTAAAAGCATCCTTGGAAGGTAACTGGTTTGATACCTAGAGCCGGTGTGGTTCCCAGAGGCGATTGGATGCATAGGGGTAACATGTTCATTTTGACCGAATGCTCTCGAAATCAATCCGGAAGTGAACGTGCTAGATTATCTCTAGGACAATCCTGGAAGGGTAGACTTACAGCTCTGAGGTCTTAAATACTTTTTGAGAAATGCACTGGTGGGGCCCGCCGGGGAGGTTTTGGTTATTTTTCACTAGAATGGGCTAACAGGCATTGGTGTTGACCCAAGTTTTAAGTGTTTCCGTCACTCTAATGGTGTGTGACAAGTTGGTTTCCAAAAATATCCCATCCTCCGATAAACACGCCACGGCCAAAAGGCTTGTTCAATCTTATGATATAGCGGGTTTGTTGGCATTCCCGATGTTGACCTGTTTGTGAGTGTTTCCGTCACTTTGATGATTGTGATGTTTGTGAGTGTTTCTGTCATTATGACGGTGTGCGTTCATTCCGGAGATTCCTTGATCTCGGAAAGCTATTGGATTGACTTATCGCCTCGGGGCCTTAGGTACTTTCTCGATCGACATGTTGTATAGTGGACATTCTAAGTTGGCGGCCTAACAGGTGTCAGAAGTGAACCGCTCTACCATCTCAGGGATTTGGGTTCCATCTTGGTCGATGGGCGTGAAGGGACTTAACGTTCCGAGGGGTTTTATGCTCTCTGAGTAAACCTGCCGTGCTGGATGGACTTACCTTTTGAGGGATCAACTTTTTCGAATGACGTGCTAGATTGAATTTGACTAGTTTGAATTGGAATTGAAACTGGAATTGAGGTTGGAATACTAACTTACCGTCTTTAAGAAGATGTGCTAACTGAAATTGGACCAAGCAATGCTCCAAGAGCATTTTGGTCATTTTGCCTCCATTGAACCTAGTGAGCTCGCGAAGTGGTTAATTAACTTAATTGAGTCTGAAAAATCAGTTTGGACTTGAATGTGTTTGTGTCAGTTTGAATGTGAGTACGGTCGAGTCGGAGATTGCTGAACGGGAGAAAATTGGGTACTTACAATGATGCAGCTCACATTCTCGAGATCACTACCTCAAATTAGTTTGATCTCTAACCTCCTGCACTCCATGCTTCTACTATGTGAAAAAAAGAAAGGAAAAACAATAGAGTTGGGTATTTTATAGGAAAAGTAATACTTAACGCGCCTGCGATTATATGTAGCATTTTCCTAATGCGTATGGGGCCTGAAAGCTACCATACTTGCGTCATTGAAAGATAAAATGCATGCATCATTGTAACTGAAAAAGTGTGAAAGGAAAAATTGCATGACAGTTACATTTCAAGACATCAAACTTGACCACCGTTATGTATTCTTCTAAGGTCTGGTGAACTCAATTTCTTGGTTGTGCACAAGCATGATAGTTGGATTCTAGCCGCCCTCAAGCTCTTTCCTCATAGTTTCGGGATAATATCGGTAATATGACAGGACTTCCGAAGGTTAGTGGAAGCATAAATTGATCTCTTCCAACGAAAACTGGTACAAGGGCAAGAGGAAATATTAATATGTCCGTCCGAACACAAAATTCGAAAGACCGAACTACTTGTCTACTTTTGACAGTTGTATGAGTACTCTTGCAAAATGGAAAATGATCTGCAAATGCAGTTCTTAAGAATCGACCCCTTATAAGGTTCCTAAGGAAAAGGTTGGGAATTGTAACTTGTCTTAATTGAAATTTTAATTTATTGCAATAATCTACTTTATATAAGGTCAGATGAACTATAAAATTAAAATTTTGAAACTAGTTCATAAAATATATTCTGAGGTCGAGGAGATCCCTCGTGTAGATTGTGCTCCAAATACGAGGGATAGTATAGACAAATATGAGTTTATGGATAAGATAGCTTCCGATCTTCGATTAACCTGAGATTTAGCATGCATGATGAGTATAAGAGAAGTATCTAATCTAAGGGTCAATATTGAGAAAGTGAATCTGTAAAAATAATTCCGACGGCATTGTGTACTCGATAACTCAATCAAAAGTTGATGAAGAACTGTATTAGGGCAGGTCTTTGCAACAATTTGGAACGTCTAGTTAGCAAGGAATGAAGTGATCTTCAACAACAAGATGAGCAGTTGGAAGGGTATTGTGGAAGCCTTAATCTTGCAAGTCATGTTATGGGCTCGGGCTATGACAAGGAAAGGGTGCTTCAACAGTCAGTTTTTTTCATTGCATTGACAGTATAAAATGTTTTGATCCTTCTTTTCTAAAACAGTTTTCCTTTTCCCTCCGCCGGTCGATTCCTCTTCAACTTAGAGGGAGTATGGTCTTGTCAGTTGGGTGCTCTGTTAAGCCTTTTAGGCTTGTGGGCCCTTGCTGCTTTTATGTTCTATGCATCCTTTTAATAAAATTTTTACTTTTCAAAAAAAAAAAAAAAACCTCCACTAGGGCAGGATTCAATTGTGCTAGGTGCACACTGCAAAAGTTCATAAACTCAACACCTGAAGACCATGAAAGTAGGTTTGATAGGGATGATAGTTAAAGTTTGTATTTTGCTCTTGGTAAATCTTGGTTAGCTGAATAGGTCCAGTGATTTCTTTTTGTTTGGGTTGTCAACCCAAAAATGATGTGTCTTGATTGATTGATTCGGCCTTATTCCCTTGACATGAGATTGTGATAAATGCATAACCACGAGATTAAGAAGTAGGTTTAATTAATTCGATAAAATAGGCATACGACAATCCCTTCATCCATCCTCTAGCTTTGGTAAATTCACTTTAAGGAAATTTTAGACAAACAACTGGATTGTACTTGCATTTATTAATTTTGGACCTCACTATCTTCTATGTGGTGTATGAAAATGCAACACAATTGTGTGATAACAGTAACATAAATGTATTGTGTTGTAAATACAATGTACTAGTGGATGACCACTATCATCATTACTACTTTATTTAAGGTTCATTTCGTACAATTTTTTAAAAACTTTTTTGGTCAGATTTTTTCAGTTTTTTTTTTACTTTTTTTACTTAGCTTATAAAAGTAGTAAAAAAAATATTAATTTTTTTTGTTTACAAGTAAAAAAAAAAAAAAAAGTTAAATTTAAGTTCTACTAAATCAAAGCGTAGTCTTCTACCCCTTGATATGATTGTAGCTCTAACTTTTGTTTTCTTACTCATTTTGACCGTATGCCTATATAAGGAGGTTTAGAGACAAAAATGAGGATGATAAGAAGATGAATAAAGCTCGGTTTGAGCGATCAATCTCTATTTGTCTAGAATATTACAATCTACATTTTGGTAGATTACATATTTTATGACATAAACCTGTCCAAACGTACAATCTCCAATATAATTTCCCTCTTGTTCTGGGCAAGAATGCTAGCCAGATGACTAGTCGACAGCAAGATTCCAGAGTTGCTGCAGAAAAGTCCATCTTTGTTATGGTCTCATTTTAGCCCTGGAATTGTGGAATCGCGGGCATGCAACTTGCGTATAGAGTTTTGTATGTATAGCTATTACTTAGTTGGGATCATGACCTCCCAACAACTTGAAACACGAGAAAAGACAAAAGTAAATGACCTTCCGACGACTTCAGATAATTACCAATTAGCCATTTCATAGGTATCGACAGCTTTAAGCCATCAGACTAGACCTTGTACTTATGAAAGCAAGTGTAGTCAATTTCCTGCTTGTTAAATGGCATGGTTACTTCTTGTCAGCTGCGCTTGAAATCTTCAAGCATCCACTCCCCAACCTGTGGAAGAGTATATATAATAACTGTATGTATCCTGTTTTTTTTTTTTTTGCTCTTTTCTGTTATGGACATACAAGGCCCAATATAAGTTTATTTCGTGTTGTCCTCAAGGCTTTGTTTGGACGGTAACAATTGCAGACTAGGAATGAATATCACTTAACTGTGATGTGGATTTCCTACGTTCATAGTTTTCAAGCATCTGAAACAATTAGAAATCATATTCACCTCAGGAAATTATTTCAAGTATTATACACCCTACATTTTTTTTCCTCTTAATTCTTGAATAATCAAGGAATGTCAGATTCTTATGGAGAGGTGAAACAATGAGATCCTCACTTACTTTTACTATGCAAGTAAACTGCAATGACCTCCCCTGAGGTTTGTTAATAAGCACCCAAAACTCCACTAGTATCGAAAAATAGAAAGGGACCTCCCTTGCTGTTAGGGTTAACAGTCTAGATTATGTGAAATAACTATTTCACCTGTTTTTAGAATAAATTATTATGATATTGATATCCCTAAACGGCACGTAAATGAACTGAAGTTCCCATTCACACTTTAGTTTCTCCTATTTTAAACTTTGAAGTCTATTCTAATAAGAATTGAACTTCTATTTGAGATCATTTTTAAGGCCTGTAACATGAAGATGAGAAAATATTATAATGGAAGGCCCTGTTTGGAATCAGTTTCGATTCCAGTTCTGTTTTCGTTTTTCGTGTTCTCGGAACCAAAAAATTTGAGAACAACTCATTTTTCTTGTTCTCGAAAACAAAAAAATGGGACCATCGAAAACACTATCGTTTTCATATCGTTCTCATTTTCGTATAACAATGGTTCTGGAAACTCAGAAAACACCTTTTTAATGGTTCCTGAAACTAGGCTGTTTTCTGAAAAAAATTTCAAAAACAAGTTCCGGAACCAGTTTACCAAACGCGGTTTCGACAGAAACAGTTTTCGGAACCAATCTGCCAAACACGGTTTCGTTGAATTTCAGAAAACAAAAACAGAAAATAGAAACTGAAACCACAACCAAACAGGCCCTTAGTATCCGATCTTTAGTATTTGCTGTCCATGCATTACTTTAGTATCCGATCTTTAGTATTTGCTGTCCATGCATTACTTTCCAATGTTATTAAGTCTCTTTATTTTCCATTGTATGGTTTTAATTTCAAATTATAAGTGTATACATATGTATCACTAATACATATGCAATTACATCTCCTCCTTGACCCTCCCATGAAAAGTTTTCTAGTGCTGTCTCTACCTCTATGTGTGTGTGATTGAGGTGCGTTTAGGCAGGTAAGCTTTTCATTTCACCTAACAAAGATCACCATCAACCAATAACGAATGGCATAATTAAATAAATACAACAATGTAATCAATGTACCAATGCATTTCATATTCTTTTCTGCCGTAAAGTTTTCAGATTATTTTTCTTTCATTTTCCAAAACACATACAACCATAGCTGAATGGAGAATGTACAAGGTTGAAAATTAGTTTCTTGTACATTCTCCATTGGTTTCTCAGACCCTTCTCTCTCTCCTAAAACACATTTCCTCATTGGTTTCTAAGTTGAAAAGTTGCTACACACTGAAAATTCAGAACTGACTCATATAATGTAAAATTAAATGAAAATAACGATTGGGTTTTTTTTTGATTGGTTGGGTGTTGGAATGTTAATGATGCAGCGGGATCGCAAGAACAAGGTAACCAACCCTAATCCGTTGATTCACCACGAATACCGAATTAAGAGTCGTCCTGCAACCTGTTGATTCACCACGAATGTCAAGTTTTAGAGCATCAAACACTCGTTGATCTTCGTAGAAAATACCGAACGATTGGAAAAGTGTAAAATTGTACACAAATTGTATTAATCTTTAAAAGCTGCTGAAAAACATCTTAAGCAAGAATATAAATAGGTGGCACAAAACTTTAGGCTTGGAACAAACCGGGTTAAAAGAAAAACTGACGAAAAATCCAAAAAAATAAGCCCAAAACACAAAACAGGTCCAAAACTGTACTTAGAAGCATTTTTCACGTTTTCCAAGGCCAAAAAATCATTTAATGATTTTGCCTTTTTTCTGGTTCGTCACTAGCTTTTCGAAAACATATTATAATAGAAAAACGAAGTTACGAGTCAAAGGTTATGGCCGATTGAAGTTTACCGACCACTGACCTGCGCATAACGACGTCTTCGGGTCTCCAACTACTATGCAATCCGCATCAGTTAACAACATACAACCAGTCATAGAAAGTTACATGAGAGTCAGATAATCAAAATTTTATGCGGTCTATTTTCATTCCTATGGTTGATTTGGTCATATTGAGAAAATAACATGTATCGTGCAAAAAGCCGAATATAATAAGGATATCATAAAATTTTAAAATACACAGAACAAGTTGATCTGTCCGAAAACTGCTACACATGACTGTATTCAAATATTGTCTTAACAATGAGAGGAAAAAAGGAGAAGAAATTGAAAATTCCGTGAACAACATCACTTTGACTGTAATCTAAGTTCTGAGTTGTATTGGAGATTAGATATGTAATTTATGTCTAGCGTACAACCTGCTGAGGCTAAAGTGCAAATTACTATAGCATACAGAAGTTCAATTGAGGTCCATAATATATCAATTTCATATAAATTTTTCAGATCTACATGCCTATATGTATCAGGGTGTTCCACTGCATTTGAACTCACGGTATTTTGACAAATTACGAATTTCAGCTTTCATGTTGAGTTTTAGAAGTGTAATTTGTACCAGATTAGACTTGCAGTTTGCTTCTTCTACTATACATAAGATGCTCAAACGTTACAACGTCATGATACTCATTTTCTTTTTTCTTTTTTTGTGAGAAATATAAGGTAGATATAGTTTGAATATATTTGATGTTTTGTTCAACTTTTTACAAAATTTGTGTAACAGTATCTGGCTAAGTTTTTTCTTCTCAAGTTGAGTAACATGTTTTCTTGCTCTTTCTAGTAGCCATCTTTAAGCAAAAACTGGGACCTTTCTCTTTCTTCCTGTATGGAAGATCATTTTATCTCTCTTTCAAATTTATTAGACATTTGAATAATGAACACTATAGTCAATGAGATATTTACAGTAGAAAAGGAACATCATAAAATCAACAAAAATAAAGTCATCAAGTGAGGTAATTTTCTCCAAAAGACATTCTAGAATTAGAGCTTTCAACTTAAAAAGAACATGATTGTTTTAGTAGTTTGTGATTCAACAACTTGAGAGAGAGAGAGAGAGAGAGAGAGGTTGTCTACAAAAAAAACATTTATCCTTACAAAAAAAGAGTGAAGAAAGGCTGAGACTTAGTCTAACTATTCCATGAGTCGACTAAAACAAAACGAAACACAATTCATTTCTTTCGATCTGATGGACTCAAATATGGAGTTAGCTTTTGCAAACATAATCTATGACACCATCAGGATCAATGAAGAAAGGAATATCAATAGGCATATCTATTCCAGTGGTTGAAGCAATAGTCACACGCAGGACAGAAATAGCTCCATTCATCAACAGTTTCTTCCAGTAGGATGGTTGTTCGATGATCACTTTCTCTCCAAAGCTACATGAAAATTTCAGCTCTCCCTGAGAGATTGCAGAACCCTTTTGCACCTTGTAAATCAAGGTGGTGCCGCCTCCGTTTGCTGTAGCTTGATCATAAAGCTCTTTGATTGATGTATGCACCTCACCGATATAGCGGTCCCCAAAGGTTCGCTCACAGTATAACTTGATGACTAGCATGGCCCCTGGTTGTTGCACCGCCATCTCGCCAACGGTGTATTTTATCGAGTAGTTCCAGGCAGGGTTAGTCTCGTTTTCTTCATCCACCGGAGTTCGCTTCTCTGTTTTTTGGTTGCCTGCGATTGATACTGCCGCGTAAACTTTCATTTGGAACCTCCTTCGGACATTCTCGAGTTCACTAGCTGAAATAAGGGTGATCTCAAACCTCCTACACTCCATGCTTTTTCCCTTCGTAAGTACTTGTATTTGAGAAGAAAAGCTCAAAGATAACTAGATAAGAGAACGCGGTTGGTGTCTTATAGCAAAACAAATGCTAAGAAAATTTCTCATGAACTTTCCCCAGAATTTTCTCATTGGTTGACCTAGTTGAAGATTGCTTAAACGTTGACAAATCAAAGCAAATTGCTCCACAAAAATTAGGATTTACTTGGTAAGTTCAATTTAGGAGGTTTGGCCATGCCATGAGTTAAAATTCAATACCATTGACACACAAACTCTCTGGTAATTTTAAAAATGCAACCATGGTGGGTTTTGAAAAACCAAGCCTCGTCTATAGCTTTGTTAATGAAGGAGTATGATGCAATCCTAAGGTAAATGTAACTATGGCTAAGAGCAATAACTAAGTATGCCAACAATAAATAAAAGAACTAACCAAGTACACAATGGACACGAGTTTTTCCCGTGAAAACCCAAATAGGGAAGAAAACCATGTGTCCCCTCTGTCGGACAAAGATCAAGTACTAAAAAACCCAATGTCAACAGTTACAAGTTCACTTACAATCCAATCCTCAATCGACTCCTCAATCAATGGGTTGACTTGAGTTGCTTGACTCCTCGATATACCGCTGCCGTGCTTGACCACCGTACAAATCCCCTTAGTACGGATTTAGCGTCTTGTACTCCTTCAAGACTTCAGTTCTCTTCAATGGAGATGAGGAAGATTTCTTGCAAAGAAATAATCGTGAGCTCTCTAATAGTTTGAAGATGTGCTCCTTGATGAAATCTCAATGGCTGCTCACTTCCATAGAAACCCTTGAATCCAAGCAAATATTCAATAGGTTCAATTCAAGATGTTTTTGGCCTCTATGAGGCAAAGACAATGTTAATTGGGAAGTAGTGAACTCAATAGGAGCATCAGGAGGGTAGATAACATTATGGAAAAAGAACTTTTTTCAGGTATTAGAGTTAGTCATTGACAAAAGCTTCATATTTTTGGACATCCAAAAACGTCAATACCAACTTGCGGTGGCGACCCTAGGGTTTAAATCTCGTGCGTATCGCTTCCAGCGAGGTCTGGCGAGGTCTAGCAAAGTTTGCACCTCGCGGCCACGAGATCCAGCGAAGGTCCAGCGAAGGCTTAGCAGTTTGACACCCAATCTGTTTCTTCGAGCGAGGTCTAGCGAAGGTCCAACAAAGGTCTGGCGAAGTTCCAGCGAGATCCAAGAACATGAGCTCGAAAGAATAGATAATAGACACACTCCAAATGCTTGTGATAGACACCCCAAACTACCCAAATTACATGGAATAAGACACATCACGAAATGTAGCTAATTACATGATGTTACAATCTCTCCTTTTGGCAATTTCGTGATCAAAACCCTATACCAAACTGTGAATTATAGGGAAGAAAAAAAAATACAATTATACCTAACTCATAAGTATATGGGTGTTGTCTATTAACCACCTAGGCATGTCAACCTCTTGTACCTGCACAACATCCACTCAACAGAAGACAAATACCATCAAGTGCAAGGTATCAAGATCACACCCATATAATCAAGCATAGATTTCTATACCAAGACAAATACCATCAAGTGCAAGGTATCAAGATCACAAGCATATAATCAACCATAGATTTCTCTCCCCTTTTTTGGAACAAATTGACAAAGGGAGCACGGGGAGTAATAGAGAAGAACTGAGAGATATAAACATGATGCCGCCTTTTAAATAATATGTAAGTACAGGAAACAGAGAACACAAGAAAAGACATGATATTGATTAATCATTATAGTCAAGGTTACATCCATAAAAAACAAGCAAGTCTCAAGACTACAAAAATGAGACTTGTAGCAACCAAGAAAATCACTACAAAACATAAGCACCCAAACATAAACATCTAGTGACGGCGAAAGCGATCCATGAAGGCATTAGCTGAATTGATAAAAGCAGAGTGGGCACGGGAGAGAGAGCTGAAAGTGTCACGAACACAAACGATGTCACGCTCCTAAAGCTCGACAATAAGATCCACACGCTCGTGCACGAGACCAATATGCTCAGCTAGATCATCGATACATGCAAGAACCAGATCAACACTAGGAGGAGTTGGAGCTGGAGCAGGACCCGGAGCAACAGAAGCAACAGCAGTAGATGTAGAAGTATTTGGAGTCGCTTTAGGAGAGATAGGGCCTAGCAGAGTCTAATGCAACTAAGCATTACTGAGTTTAAGAGTGAGGCAAGAGATAGGCTTCTTCACATGGCTCCTAGTCTCATGATCTTTAGGCACAATCCCATGGCGAAGTATAAAGGTAGTGATCAACAAGCCATAGGGAAGGAAGGCCCAAGAAGAAGGATCCAAAGAGGCCTCCAAGATAATTGTCGCACCCTAATTTTTCGCACTCAAGGAAAACACGCACAAATGGGAAAAATGCAATACTCTCTCGTTAGAACTCATCCTCCTTGAAGGATGAGTGCAACTAGGTTTGAATTAAAAATTAATTTGATTAAGAGCTTTTGAAAAACATCTTAGAGCTGCCACCTAACTTGATTAAGGTGAGTTAGGTCACTTAAAACTACACACAATCCCAAGATTACACTTAGGGTTTTTGAAAAAGGTTTTGAAAACTTCCTCAAAAGAGGGTTTTTAAGAAAATAGTTTGTTTAGCAACCTTTGGAAATGTTTAAGCCCTTTTTGAAAATAACTCCATTTGGTCTTTGAAAATAGTGATTATAGGTTTGGAGGTTGGTTACGTGTAGGGAAGATGTACTAAGCTATCATCCTACACCACCCTTACGGTACCTACATGTCTATTCACCCTAGGTTTACTTGTTTGGAATCTTTGATTAATAAATGTCCAAAACTATCCACTTTAGAAAAGAATTTTGAAAAGATGTTTGACATGATGCATGATATGCAAATGCAAGAATTTGGTTTGATTTTGAAAATAGATTTGAAAGGAAAGGTTTGATTATGAAAATGAATTAGAAAAGACTTGATTTGATTTTAAAAATAGATTTGAAAAGACTTGATTCAATTTTGAAAGAAGGTTTTAGAAATTGAAAATTGAGATTTGAAAATAGATTTCGGAATTTGAAACTTGAAAAAGGTTATGACCACACCCATGAGGGTTGCCTACGTATCTCTTCTTGAAAATCAGGTCAGTCATAGTTCGGACAAGAGTCCAATTGAAAATAGACACTTTTAGGTTTTGAAAAGTCTAATCTGAAAAGATTTTGTTCGGAAAAGAGTTTGATTTGAAAAAAGAAGTTTGATTTGAAAAAGAGATTTGATTTGAACTTAGAATAGAAGATTTAAGATTGA
Source organism: Euryodendron excelsum (assembly GCA_033060915.1). Taxonomy (NCBI): domain Eukaryota; kingdom Viridiplantae; phylum Streptophyta; class Magnoliopsida; order Ericales; family Pentaphylacaceae; genus Euryodendron; species Euryodendron excelsum. The sequence continues at coordinate 21,130,370 of CM065391.1, forward strand.
ATTTTGAGTTGGAACAGAACCTAAACTTAGGATTAGACTTGAAGAAGGGGTTTTGATCCTTGAAAGAAAACTTGGACTTAATTAAGGAAAGAAGGAGTTGAGTTTTGAAAATATTTTGAATATTGAAATTGGAAAATCATCTTGGTTTAGAAAAGAGTTTAAAAAAAGTGTTGAAATTTCCTAACTTTAGGGTTAGGGTTGAACTAGGGTTTAGGACTCCAGGGTTTAGGTAACCTAAGATTGGAATATGTAGTTGAATTGGAAATGATTTGATTTAGATTTGAAAAGTTTGATTTTAGAAAGTTTGATTTAGGAAATTTTTGAATTAGGAAAGTTGGATTTAAAGAAGATTCGAAAAGAGATTGATTTGATTTGAAAACAATTGACTTGGAATAATTTGGAAAGTTAAAGTTTAAGAAAAGATTGAGCTTAGGATGCTTTGAATTAGGAAAGTTTCAAAATACGAAAGTTCCATTTTAAGAAAGTTTTATTTTAGGAAAGTTTCAAATTTAGAAATTTTCAACTTAGAAAAGTTTTGAATTTAGAAAGCTTCAACTTAGGAAAGTTTTGAATTTAGAAAGTTTTGAAATTGAAAGGATTGACTTAAGAAAGATTTGATTCCTATTTCCTAAAGTTGAAGATTTGATTTAGTTTCTAAAATTAGAGGATTTGATTTAGTTTCCTAATTTGAAATATTTGATTTGATATGGAATTGAAAATGTTGAGTTTTGAAAATCTAGAGTTTGGAAAGTTATGATTTTGTGTAGAAAGAGTGGTTCTAAGATTTGATGTAGAAAATAGTTTTTGAAAACTTTGATTGGAAGCAAAAGTGGAAGTCATGTTTTTGGCAAACAAAATTAAGGTTTCCTAATCATGAAATATAGGGCTTGACTTGAACTCCAAGGAAAAGAGTTTTTGGAAAGAAGATCTTTTGAAGAAAATTCTAGGAAGGAGACTTGAAGATAGTTTTTAGAAAGTGAATTTTTTTAAAAAACTTTTGGGAAGAAGTTTGAGAAGAGTTTTTTGAAAAATGAATTTTTGAAATGAGTTTTTGGGATAGAGTTTTTAGAAAGTAGATTTTTGAAAAGAGTTTTTAGAAAGCAATTTTGAAAAAGAGATTGGAGAGAGTTTTCAAAAAGTATATTGGAAAAGAGGTTTTTGAAAGTGGATTTGAAAAGAGATTTTGGAGAGAATTTAAACAGAGGTTTTGGAAAGTAAGTTTAAAAAGTAATTTGGAAAGGGATTTGAATGTGGACTTTTGCAAGCCTCTAAAAATATCTCACTTTCTTAAAACGATTCTAGCCATAAAAAGATTAGAACCATTCTAAGATTATGACTTTGAAAGCAACAAGGATTTGAAAATATGGATCATATGGGTTTGATTAAATATAACACTTTTCTAAAGCAACTCTAACCATGGAATGGCTAGAATCACCTTAAGATTGTGATTTTAACAAACATAATTTAGGGTTTACACCTAAAACTTATGTTACACTTTCCTAAAACAACCTTAACCATGGAGTGGTTAGAATCATCTTAAGATTGTGATTTTGAAAACAAGTTTGAAAGAAGTAATTTTTAATGCAAGGTTTGAAAGAGATTTTGATGCAAGTTTTGAAAACAAGCTTAGAAAATGACTTTGAGGAGATACATGAGTATGATATGCAAAATGCAAGTAGAGTCGTGAACATACAAGGTTTAGGCTTCACCACATAATCAAGGGGGCCGAATCCACTTGGTCCAAGATTGAATTAGAAGAAAGCCCCCGACACAGTGACTTTCAACCATTCTTCCTACACATGAATCAGGGATACCCTTGTTTCAAGCATGCAAGAAAAGGGGGGAAGAAAATAGAGAACTAAAATAGAAGAAAACCCAAGTAGGTTAGGAAAGAGAAGAGAAAAGGGGGGAATTGCATAAACGTAAATAGAAAACCAACCTTGTGTCTTCTTTGATTTGCTTGCTTTATTTACTTTACATTGCTTTGATCTTTAAGACTTTTGAGATTGCAGCACCCTAAATCTTCAATGGTCGGCTTAGAGGCTCATATATGAGTGTATAGAGGGTATGTATATTACGGTTAGAGTGTGTGGGGGCTAGGGTTTAAAGAGGCCTAAGAGAACCAAGGGTTGGAGAGAGTTCGAGGTCTATATATCAAGAGATAGAGTTTCAAGAGTTTAATTCCCGACCTTTTTACGTAGGGGCAAAGGTCTATATTTATAGGCAACTTAAACCGAACTAGCGCCTGTTGCAATGGTACCAGGCTAAAAAATATATTGGCTCCACTCCTAGTGGAGCCAGGCCAAAAAATACATTAGTGGCGCCAGCCACTTTGAAAACCTTTTAAGATGGCAAGAAACATATCTTTGACCCTTGACATGTCAGGCAAAAGATTTAGGTGCCTGTCCTAGTGACTACCATGCAATTTTTGGCTTGACTCCACTAGGAGTGACTCTAGAAAGTCCAAGAATAATCTGGGAGGTTGGAAATGGGCCGGAAGGCTAGAAATGGGTAGAAACCCTCGGAATAGTATAACAGGCTTGAAAAAGAATGTCAAGATTTTTGAAAAGGTCAATTAGGCCACCAAGGGCAAAATGGTCATTTAGACTGAAAAACCACTAGAATGGACGCAGAATGACCCGGGAGAAAGCTTGAAGCTTAAAAACACTTTCGAGAGTGTTCTAGGAGATTTTTGGTTGATAACTAGAGCTGGTGTGGTTGGAAAAGATGACCAGCCTACTAGCGGCAAAATAGTCATTTTGCATCGAGCTTGTCGAAATTAACTCGGAATCATCTGAAAATGCATCGGAATGTCGGGAATGCTATTAGAAGCAGCCTTAGGAGGTTACCGATTTGATACCCAGAGCCGGGGTGGTTTCGAGAGGCAATTGGATGCTTAGGGACAAAATAGTCATTTAGCTCCAAGTGGGCCCTATGGGCTCGGGAAGCGACCGACAGATGAAATTGGAGTTTAGAAGGCGGGTTAGAGTCTGAATATGCATGTGATGTGTGAAATTGAGCCCAGTTAGACTGGATATTGCCGAGCGGGCAAAAATGGGGTGCTTACAACTACCTTGCTTTTTTTGTCTTTGCTTGTCGAAGACAGAAAATGATAAAATAAAAGCCCCATACTGACCGCAAGGCAATCAAAGGAACGTGAAGAATTGAAATCCAAAGAATAGTTAGCTTAAGTAGACGGTCGATGCATGGTATTTCGTTTGATAAACTGATGCTTCTTGAACCGGCGCTCCATCAAGTAGAAGAACGATGCCCCTCTGTGGAAGTCCAAGGTGGATGTCTTCCTGAACCGGCACTCCATCTAGCGAAACGCTGCTCCTCTTGAGAAGTCCAAGGTTGATGTCGGATACTTCTAGAACCAGCACTTCATCTGGTGAAACATTGATCCTCTACGGAAGTCTAATGTTGATTTCTAATACTTTTTGAACCGACACTCCGCTTGGCGAAACGCTGCTTCCATTAGGGATATCCAATGTTGATGTCTGATACTTCTTGAACCGGTACTCTGTCTGGCGAAGCGCTGATCCTTTAGGGAAATCCAAGGTTGATTTCTGATACTTCTTGAACCAACACTCTGTCTGGCGAAACGCTGCATCCATTGGGGATGTCCAACATTGATGTCTGATACTTCTTGAACCGGCACTCCATCTGGTGAAACGCTGCTCCTTTGGGGAAGTCCAAGGTTGATGTCTAATACGTCTAGAACCGACACTCCGTTGGTGAAACGCTGCTCCTCTAGGGAAGTCCATGGTTGATTTTTGATAATTCTTGAACCGGCACTCCGTCTGGCAAAACGCTGCTCTTCTAAGGAAGTCCAAGGTTGACGTCTGATACTTATTGAATCGGCACTCCGTCTGGTGAAACACTACTCCACTGGGTAAGTCCATGGTTGACTTCTGATACTTCTAGAACCGGCACTCCATTTAGAAAAACGCTACTTCTCTAGGGAAGTCCAAAGTTTATTTCTGATACTTCTTCAACTAGCACTTCGTTTGGCGAAACATTACTCCTCTGGGGAAGTCCACGGTTGATGTCAATACTTCTTGAACTGGCACTCTGTCTGGCGAAACACTACTCTTTAAGGGAAGTCAAAGGTTGATGTTTGATACTTCTTCAACCTGTGCTCCGTCTCACAAAACGTTACACCTCTGAGGAAGTCCATGGTTGATTATTGATACTACTTGAACCGGCACTCCATCTGGCAAAACACTGCTTCCTTTGGAGATGTCCAAGGTTGATGTCTAATACTTCTTGAACCGACACACCAGCTAGCAAAACGTTGCTCCTCTGGGGAAGTCCAAGTTTGATTTCTGATACTTCTGAAACCGGCACTCTGTTTGGCAAAATTCTACTCCTCTGGGGAAGTCTAAGGTTGATTTGTAATACTTCTTGAACTAGCACTTCGTTTGGCGAAACGCTGCTCCTTGGGGGAAGTCTAAGGTTGATTTTTGATACTTCTTGAACCGGCACTCTGTCTAGCGAAACACTGTAACTCTAGGGAAGTCCAAGGTTGATGTCTTATACTTCTTGAACTGGCACACCGTTTAGCGAAACGTTGTTCCTCTGAGGAAGTCCAAGGTTGATTTTTTATTCTTCTTGAACTGAAACTCCTTCTGGCGAAACGTTGCTCCTCTGGAGAAGTCCAAGATTGATATCTGATACTTCTTGAACCAGCACTCCGTCTAGCGACACGTTGCTCCTCTGGGGAAGTCCAAGGTTGATTTCTAATATTACTTGAACCGGCACTCCGTCTGGGGAAGCGCTGCTTCTATGCGGCAGTCTAAGGTTGATGTCTGATACTTCTTGAATCAACACTCCGTTTGGCGAAATGCTGCTCCTCAGGGGAAGTCCAAGGTTAATTTCTGATACTTCTTGAACCGCCACTCTGTCTAGTGAAACGCTACTCCTTTGAGGAAGTCCAAGGTTGATGTCTGATACTTTTTGAATCAGCACTCCATCTAGCAAAATGTTGCTCCTTTGGGGAAGTCCAAGGTTGATTTTTGATGCTTCTTGAACTGGCATTCCTTCTGGCCAAATGCTGCTCCTCTGAGGAAGTCCAAGGTTGATATCAGATACTTCCTGAACCGGCACTCCGTCTGGTAAAACGCTGCTTCTTCTGGGGATGTCCAAGGTTGATGTTTGATACTTCTTGAACCGGCACTCTGTATTGTGAAACGCTACTCCTTTGGGAAAGTCCAAGGTTAATGTCTGATACTTTTTGAACTGGCACTCCTTCTAGCGAAACGCTGCTCCTCTAGGAAAGTCCAAGGTTGATTTCTGATACTTCATAAACCGGTACTCCTTCTGGCGAAATGCTGCTCCTTTGGGGAAGTCCAAGGTTGATATATGATACTTCTTGAACTGGCACTCCTTCTGGAAAAACGCTGCTTCCTCTAGGGATGTCCAAGGTTGATATCTGATACTTCTTGAACTGGCAGTCCATCTGGAGAAATGCTGCTCCTCTGGGGAAGTCCAAGATTGATGTCTGATACTTCTTGAAGTGGTACCCCGTTTGGCGAAACACTGCTTTTCTAGGGAATTCCAATGTTGAAATTTCATACTTCTTGAACCGACACTACATTTGGCGAAACGCTGCTCCTCTGGGGAAGTCCAATATTGATTTCTTATACTTCTTAAACCGGCACTATGTCTGGCAAAACACTGCTCCATTGGGGAAGTCCAAGGTTGATGTCTAATAGTTCTTGAACCGGCACTCCATCTGGTGAAACGCTGCTCCTCTAGGGAAGTCCAAGGTTGATGTCTGATACTTCTTTAACCCTCACTTATTCTGGCAAAAGGTTGTTCCTCTGGGGAAGTCCAAGGTTGATTTCTAATATTTCTTGAACCAACACTTTGTCTAGCGAAATGCTGCTTCTTCTGATGATGTCCAAGGTTGCTGTATGATACTTCTTCAACTGGCAATCTGTCTAGGGAAAAGCTGGTCCTTTGGGGAAGTCTAAGATTGATGTCTAATATTTTTTAAATCGGCATTTTGTTTGGCTGAATGGATCTCCACTTGGGAAATCCGAGGTTAATTTCTAATACTTTTTGAACCAGCACTCCGTCTGGCGAAACACTACTCCTCTAGCAATGTCTAAGGTTGATGACTGATACTTTTTGAACCGGCACTCCATCTGGTGAATCCCTGCTCATCTGGGGAAGTCCAAGGTTTATTTCTAATACTTCTTGAATCGGAACTCCGTTTGGTGAAACGCTGCTCCTCTAGGGAAGTCCAAGGTTGATTTCTGATACTTCTTGAACCAGCACTTTGTCTGGTGAAACACTGCTCCTCTGGGGAAGTCCAAGGTATATGTCTGATACTTCTTGTACCGGCACTGGCAAAATGCTGCTCCTCTGGGGTAGTCCAAGGTTGATTTCTGATACTTCTTGAACCGGCACTCCGTCTAGCAAAATGATGCTCCTCTGGGGATGTCCAAGGTTGATGTCTGATACTTCTTGAACTGGCACTCCGGCTGGCGAAACGCTGCTCCTTTGGAGAAGTCCAAGGTTGATTGGGGAGGCCAAGGGTGGGTCATTGTCCCATTCTGTTTTTTGTCGGTGATGGAAGTCTGAGCTTCTTGAGGTGCATACTGGTATTGGAGATGTCTGAGGTTACTTGGTAGCGACGTGGCTTTAACTCCTTTTAGTGCTTTACCTTATTCCTTATTTCCTATTTTAGAGAAAGAGAAAAATGTAGAGTTAGTTTTTGTGTAAAAACAGTTTATTTATGCCAATTCTGAATGGAAAAAAGTACACAGGTAAAGGGGTGAATATATGTCATATATATATATATATATATATTTGTTTTATGAATGCACATACAATAATGGAATTGAATACATGTCATACTTTTTTATGACTGTATATACAGAAATAAAATTGAATGCATGTCCTATTGTTTTTGTGAATATAGAAATTTAATGAATGTACAAGTTATACATACTATGGATGTACTAGTACTACATGCATATAGGCTATTTACAAAGAATGTCTCAGGATTGCCCCAAGGCTTGTACTCTCAGGATTTTGTTTTCTCTCCAAGATCCTGCCCCATTCTGTTTTGTCCCATTCTTATTGGGGTGTGATAGTGTCGCGCCCAGATTTTTCACACTCGAGGAATACACACACAAGTGGAAAAAACAATATACTCTCTTGTTAGAACTCACCCTCCTAGAAGAATGAGTGCGACTATGTTTGAATTGAAAATTGGTTTGAATAAAGGACTTTTGGAAAACACTTGGAGTCACCACCTAACTTGATTAAAGTGAGTTAGGTCACCTAAAAACTAAGCATAATCCGAAAACTACACTTAGAGTTTTGGAAAACAATTTTGAAAATATCTCCTCAAGAGAGAGTTTTTAATAAAACAGGTTATTTGGCAACCTTTAAAAAACATTTAAGCCCTTTTTGAAAAATAACTCCGTTTTTTGTCTTACGAAAATAGTTATCTAAGTTCGGAGGTTGGTTATGTGTAGGGAAGATACACTAAGTCATCACCCTACCCTGCCCTTGCGGTACCTATATGTCTATTTACCCTAAATTCACCTATGAGAGTCTTCAACTAACTAATGACTAATCCTATCCACTTTAAAAAAGAATGTTTAAAAAGAAATTTAACATGATACATGATATGCAAGTGCAAGAAAAGAGAATTGAAAAATAGATTTGGAAAGAAATTGATTTGATTTGAAAAGAAAGAGATCGAAGTTTGAATTTGGAAAGAAGGTTTTGAAAATTGAAAACAGAGATTTGGAAATAGAAATTTGGAATTGGAAGTTTGAAAATAGATTGGAGATTTGGAAAGATTTTGTGGAAATAGAAACTTGAAAAATGTTGTGACCGCACCCATGAGGATTGCCTACGTATCCTTTTAGAGGAATTAGGTCAGTCGTAGTTTGGACAAGAGTCCAATTGAAGATAGAAGGTATGACTTGAAAAAGAGATTGATTGGAAAAAGGAATTAAACTTAAACTTAAAATAGAAGATTGGAATTTAGAATTTGGAATTGAAAATATTGGACTTTGATTTAGAAAGATAGAGATTTGGGAAACTTAGACTTAAGAAGATAGGATTTTAGGAAGGACTCGAGACTAAGAAAGATTTTACTTGACTTGGAAAAGTTTTGAGAAAAAATTTGACTCGAATATTGGACTCAGAAGATGAGGGAAGATTGGATTTAGAAAGGGTTCAAATTAGGAAATGTTTCAATTAGGAAAGTTTCGTTTTAGGAAAGTTTCAATTTAGGAAAGTTTCGTTTTAGGCAAGTTTTGGAATTAGGAAGGTTTCATCTTAGGAAAATTTTGACTTAGGAAAGTTTTCAAAATAGGAAAGTTTTAAATTTGGAATGTTTTGAAACAGGGAAGTTTTGAAAGTAAGAAAGTTTTAGATTTGGAAAGATTTGAAGTTTAGGAAAGTTTTAAATTTAGAAAATTTCGAATTTGGAAAGATTTGAAATTTAGAAAGTTTAGGATTTAGAAAGTTTTAGAGTTTTAGAAGATCTTGAGATTAGGAAAGGTTTGAGTTTAGGAAAGATTTGAAAACTTAAATTTGAAAAGTTAAGATTTGAAAATGGATAGAATTAGGAAAGGGGTGAATTAGAAAAGATGTGGAAGTTGAATTTTAAAATTTAAGAAAGATTTTTATGTTCAGGTTTTGGAAACTTAAAATTTAGGAAAGTAGAAGATTAGGAAAGATTTGAATTAGGAAAGATTTAGACTAGGAAGAGTTAAGATTCCTATTTCCTAAAACAAGAGATTAGATTTTGTTTCTAAAAGAGAAGGTTTGGTTTTGTTTACAAAAACAGAGGATTGGGTCTAGTTTCCTAAACGAGAGATCGGATTTGGTGACTTAAAGGGAAGATTGGATTTTGCATGGATTTGGGAAGGGAAGTTTTAGAAATCCTAGATTTGGGAAGACTATAGTTTTGACGTAGAGAAGAGATTTTTTTGGAAACTTATGATTTTGATGTAGAAAGAGAGGTTTTGGAAACCTAAGATTGTGGCAAGGTTGAAAATCATGTTTTTGGAAAGAAAATTAGGGTTTCCTAATTGTGGGTTCTATGGCTTGACTTGGACTCTAAGGAAAGAGTTTTTGGAAATTGGGTTTTTTCGAAAGAGGGATTTTTGGAAGAAAATCCTAGAGAGGAGTTTCTAGAAATTGAATTTTGAAGAGAGAGAGTTTTTGGAAAGAAATCCTAGTGAGGAGTCTTTAGAAAGTAAATTTGAAAAGAGTTTTAGGAAAGAAGTTTTTGGAAAGTAAAACTTTGAGAGAGTTTTGGAAACAAAATTTTGGAAGAAGCTTTTAAGAAAGAGTTTTTAGGAAAGCGAATTTTGAGGATAGTGTTTTGGAAAGGAGTTTGAAAAGAGAAGTTTTGGAAAATAGGTTTTTGGAGAGAGTTTTTAGAAAACAATTTTAGAAAGAAGAGTTCTTAGAAAGCATATTAAAAAAGAGGATTTTAGAAAAAGAGACTTTTGAAAAGAGAGTTTTTTGGAAAGTATAAAAACATCTCACTTTCCTAAAGCGATTCTAACCATAAGAAGGTTAGAACTACTTTAAGGAAGTGGTTTTGAAAATAACAAGGAGTTGAAAATATAGACCATATCTGTCAGTTTAAATGTAACACTTTCCTAAAGCAATCCTAGTCATGGAAAGGCTAGAATCACCCTAGGATTCTGATTTTGAAAACAAGTTTAAAGCAAGTTTTGAAAATGAGTTTGAAAACGATTTTTGGAAGAATGCAAGATAATGATATGTACAATGTAAATTGGGGTCGTGTACATACAAGGTTAAGGCTTCACCACATAATCAAGGGAGCCGTACCCATGTGGTCACCAGTTAGACTAAAAGAAAGACCCCAACACGGTGACCTTCCAATAGTCTAATCCTACACATGGACCGAGAATCCCCTTGTTTCAAGCATGCAAAGAAATGGGGGATTAAAATAGAAAAAAACCAAGTGGGTTAGAAGGGAGAAGAGAGAGGAGGAAGTGCAGAAACTTAAAGAGAAAACCTACTGTATGCCTTGTTTATTTTGCTTGGCTTTGCGCGCCTTGTTTTTCTTCGGTCTTCGCTTCACTTCAGTGTTTGAGGGCTTGTCTTTGATCTTCAAAGCTTGTAGTTGTAGCAATCCAAGTCTTCAATGGAGGGTTGGAGGCTATTATATAAGTGTATTGGAGTGTATAGGAGGCTAGGGTTTAGTGTGTGGTGGCTAGGGTTTGGAAAATCTAGAGAAGCTAGGGTTTAGGGAGGCTACGAGCTCTGTATATCAAATATTAGGGTTTTCAGACTGAGTTTGTGGACCTCTTTCACGTTGGAAGAGACTCAGTATTTATAGAGATGGGATAGACCTGGCGCTTGTTACAGTGGCGCCAGGTCAAATTTACTCTTGGCGCTACTAAGAGTGGCGCTAGGCCATTTCTTGGCTTGGCACCACTGCTAGTGGCGCCAGCCAGTTATGAAAGTTTTAAGGTCAGCAAGCAACGTATCTTGGGAAGATTTGAGCGCCTGTACTAGTGACTACCATGCAATTTTTAGCCTAGCTTCACTAGGAGTGACTCTGGAAAGTCTGGGAAGGAGTTGAAAGACCGGGAATGACCCAGAAGGCCGGAAAAAGGGCAGGAACACTTAGAATAGTGTCCTGGAAGTATTTGACTTGAGAAATGAAGATAGGATGTGTCGGAAGGGTTGACCGGGCTGGAAAGCTGCCGAGATGGACTCGGAACGTCCCGAAAGAAGATTCAATATTTGGCAACATTATTCAGAATGTTTCCAAAGGTTACCGGTTTGATACCCAGAGTCAGTGTGGTTGGAAAAGGTGACCGGCCCACTAGGGGCAAAACGGTTATTTTGGACCGGGCTTGCTTGAACTGACTCAGAATAATCCAGAAAGGTAATGGAAGGTTGAGAATACTATAAGAAGCATTCTCAAGAAGTTACCGGTTTTATACCCAGGGCCGGTGTGGTTCCCGGGGCATTCGGATGCCTAGGGGCAAAATGGTCATCTTGACCGAAAAGTCTCGGAATTGACCCGAAATTGACTGGAGGGCACCTAATCATGCCGGATCATCTCTGGGATAATCTAGAAGGGTGGAATTAACGTTCTAAGGACTTAGGTGTGCTCTCAAAAAACGTGCCGAAAAATGGCCCTAGGGGCAGTTTGGTCATTTTTCACCAGAGTGGACTAGCAGGCACTGATGTTGACTTGAGTTTTGAGTGTTTCCGCCACTCTGACGGTGGTCATGTGATACAGGGGTTTGTTAGCAATTTCCTATATCGACCTGTTTGCGAGCATTTTCGCTACTCTGACGGTTGCAATATTTGCGAGTATTTCCACTACTCTGACGGTTCGTGATCATTCCCGAGACTGCCTGATCTCGGGAAGCTGTTAAAGGGACTTAGCGCCTGAGAATCAACTTTCTCGAAAGGCGTGCCTAAACGGACATTTTTGCATTGGCGGGCTAGCAGGCGCCAAAGATGGACCGTTCTACCATCTAGAGGACTTAGGGTCTCATCTCGGTCGATAGGTTTAAAGGGACTTACCGTTCTGAAGAGATTTTCTTGGAAAAACGTGTCGGATTGGATAGAATTTCTGTCTCGAGAAATCAACTATCTCGAGAGAGGGATTGGAATTGGAATTGGAAAGGGGACTAATCGTCTTTGGAAAGACGTGCCTGATTCGGAATTGGAAAAGGGACTTACCATGTCCAGAAAGATGTGCCTAATTTGGAATTGGAAAGGAGACTTACTGTCTTTGGAAAGATGTGCCTGTTGGAACTAGACCAAACAATGCCCCTAGGGGCATTTTGGTCATTTTGCCTCTGTTTGGGCTTAGTGGGCCTGCGAAGCGATGGATAGACAAGATTAGGACTAGAATTCTAGAATATGTTCATATTGACTTGAAAACAAGTCTGGATGAACTGTAAACTGCCAAGCGGTCAAAAATGGGGTGCTTACAGCTGCCTCTCTTTTTCTGTCTTTGCTTGTCAAAGACAAAAAACGATAAAGTAAGGCTCCCTTGTTGACCGCGAGGCAGTCGGAGCGACGGACTTTGAAAATTTTTTGACAACTGGGGTTCGAAAATGGATATTGGGCCCAAAAGGCCTTTGAAAATGAGTTTTAGCTGGAAAAAGGGCAAAACTGCCTGGAAGTTGGAAACTGGCGCCACTGGGAGTGGCGCCTTTGGTAGAAAAGGCTTAACGCCTCTGCTAGTGGCGCCAGGCTTGGGAACAAAACTAGAAAATTTTCTAGTTCGAACACTTGCGGTATTTTGAAAGATTTTCGCAAATTCGAGAGACATTGCAAGAAAACCAACTTGGACATTGAAGGGGCACCTCTTGGAGACCACAGGTGATTGCCGAAAGGAGACCACGTCGCCGGAAAAGTCGCCGGAAGAGAAGATTTTGCCCGAGAACTCCAAAAAGTGAGTTTTTGAATTTTTGTTAATTTTGATGTGTAGAATTTCGTTTGAATTGTGTGAATAGTGAAAATTAATGTTTTAATATGTTTTGAACATTATGGTGGTTGTTTGATTGAATTTGAGTGATTTTACGTGATTATGCGAAGAGGGTTTTCAGCAGGAATTAGGGGTTCATTCCTGCAGGCTTGGATATTGGGTTTTTTGGCTAGATTTTTGTGCAATGTGCTTTAGAAAAATGTGTTTAACAACCGTGTGAAGTTTCATAATTTTTTGAAAACTTGGTGAATTTTTGATTTTTTTAAAAAATAGAAAAATATTTAGAAAATTAAAAAAATTAAGAAAACTTGAGAGATTGATAAAATTTTTAGAGTTTGAAATTTGAAAAAACATTGGAATATTTTAGAAAACATTTGAGGTGATTTTGAGAAATTTTAGGACAACTTGGAAAACTATTGATTTATTTGAAAAATAAAACATGTTTTGAAAATTTTGAAAAATTGAAGAGTGTGCGCGAGTGCTGATGTTGTGTGATCGTAACATTGTGAAGTGCACGTTTTGTGTTTTGCATTGATTTCATAGGTGTTGTAGGTACCATTTTTAAGTGAGACTCTGCCGAAATTTTTAGAAATTACGGAAAGTGTTAGAAAAGGTTTTAGAAATAAAATCTGTTTGAAGGAAAAAGACAGAAAACCTTTGAGATTTGATTTGAAGTTGGAAAAACAAAAGGTGTATGTAGGAAATTTGTTTTGACTTATCATTCGAAATCTTTTATTTATTTTGTGTTAGCTGTTTCTTTCACTTTACTTTATTATGTTATTATTTATCTGCATGTGCGGTACATTAACACCTCCTATCTTGGCTTACCTTTTCAGAATGGCAGACGTGATTTTAAGTCGACTGAGAGCTTGGCACGACAGTTACCCTCTAGATGAGCAGGATATCTTTCGCCTGTCCTTTAGTCGAATGGCTTCACTTTTATCAGTGCGGCTTATTCTCGGGCTCATAGAGGCAGTGATTCCCTTCTGGCAGCCTGACTTATCTCTTTGTCGCTTTAGGGAGTGCGAGCTTACCCCTACCCCTCATAAGTATAGGTTTCTTCGTGGTTTTCGAGATGTTTCTACCGACATTATGGGACCCCTCTTTCTGGACGGCTGCATTATAGTGGTCTTGTCCCAGCTCGGACTCAGACCCGCAGTTCTTTCATCTTCTTCTTTGCCCCAGTTTCCTTATGTCCCAGCAGAGTTCCTCTTTTCTTGCTTTGAGTTTCCCACGGGTATGCGAGTCCATTCAGGTGATTGGCACACTTCCCAAGATTGGGCTGTTTCTCGTATGGTTGCTTTGGCCTTGCTTCTGCTAAACTACTTGGTGTTCCTACGAGGAGATGATTTAGTGGACCGTCGATTATGTGCACTGTTGGCCCTGATCCGTAAGGGGCATTCCTATGCTCCCATGATTGTAGGGGAGACCTTTGTGAGTCTTACGAGATTCCAGCAGACCGTTGATGCTCGTTTCCAGGGATGTGCTACTCTCTTCCAGCTCTGGGCGATTGGGCACTTGTTTGTTACTCCTTTATTCCAGCATACATGGTATCCCGAGCTTGACCATACACATTCCCTGGTGAGATCACAAAGCGTCATGGCAGATGAGGGGAGATTTTCGCAGACCGTTGCATCCTGGGCTGACTATCTCCAAAGCATGAGGTTAGGCACGGTCAAGTGGTATTCAGGACTGGTTGGTAGGTATTGCTTGAGAGTTCGACCTTCCGGGAGGGCCTTCGTGCCCCTAGTAGGCCTGCGAGGCATTACACCTTTCTTCTGGATTCGGGTTCTGCGACAGCTTGGCAGGAGTCAAGATACCCCTTATTCGGCATCTGCAGCTGAGTTCACTCTTGTCTTTGAGGTGTCAATCCCGGGAGCATTGGTGGAGAGAGTTATGGATACATGGAGATCTTTGCTTTCTCACGTTGACGATGACGATCCATTCTTTGTCTTGCCCCTCGCGACTGAGGCCTATCACTATTGGCTTCGACGCTATGTGCTGGGTCCCAGTAGACTTGGGGATCTTCTCATTAAGACTCCTTTACCTTCCGTAGGGTATACCGACTTCTTGAAAACTATAATTGTTCAGGGGTGTCGTCACAGGCAAGAGAACCGCCGACTAATACAGATATTGCATAACCAATTGAGAATGAGAGACGCTGAGGTAGCTTCGCTAGAGATGCAGCTAGCAGTAGCCAGATCGACACATGATGACCCACCTTTGAGTGCTGCGAGGGGACGTCGGAGGCCACGAGGCGTTCTAGGCAGTTCTACCTCCCTAGAGGGTGATGTGATGGATAGTCAGTCCTTGCGGGAGACTGTGGAGTCCCTTACCCAAGAGAGGGACATGCTTCAGGCCAGATGTGCAGACTATGAGCGGGGCCGACCTGGGTCACTGACAGTGGGTTCTTCTTCGAGTGTTCCTCCTGTGGTTGGTAAGCCAATGGACTCCTGCATAGCTGATTCCTCCTCTGATGATGATGGGGAGCGATATATTTTTGCCCCTTGCCCCTGAGATGTATGTATGTTAGATAGCTTTATTTTGATAGATAGATATTATTTTTGTGTTTTTTTTATTTTTTATATATATTTAGATGCACGAATAGACAGAAACATTTATGATTGATTTTCCCTCCCCTTTTTTTTCAGCTAAATATATGATAAGATACATGTGTAGAAATGATGATGATGTATGTTTATCTCAGGGGTTGACATTAAAATGTGTTGGTGACTTTTGTTTCTATAGAGAGTTATACCCTATATGTGCAAACGAAATGACAAGGAGCACTGTCGAACTTGGTATCTTTGGAATAGTAACTTCTTCCTTTTCGGGGGTCTAGCCTCTCCTCTGGCTCAACCCTACTTTGGTTGGGTGATAGCACTTCGAACCTTTCTCAGCCTTTTGACCCTCTCCGATTCTCTGTTTCAGGGTTAGTGTATGGGGTTACTGGGCTGAAACTCTTGACTCTCGGGGTTTTAGCAACAACTTACCTGACCTTTAGTAGAGCGATAAGTGGCCAGTCCTTTCAATGTGAGGAGACTTTGTTTAGGACCGTAATGTAGGCTAAGTTATGGGGTTTTTGAAACAACAAGATATATAGGCTCAAATTCAATGTTGTTCTCAGCAGGGTTTAGATTTGTACCATCTTTGACCTTTTCAGTAGGGGTAGCATCCTTCTTGGCTTTGGCAGCGTGTTCAGCTCATTTAGATTAAGCAATCCGTTTTTCAATCAGAGGGGACTTTAATAAGGTTGAGGCCATGGTTTTAGGGTTTTGCAAGAAAGGATAAAGGCTTGAACCTATTATTTCTATTGGGTTTCTTTGTAACCTAGGATCACCTTTAAATTTCCTTCCTGCTTTTTAACATGACTTTCTTCTCTTTCGATCTTCTTATTATGCTTTTGAAGATAACTCAATCATGATTTTCTTCAAGCCTTTCCTTAAAGGATTTTTTTTTTTTTTGTCTCTTACCTCTTGGCAACTCCTTTCCTTCGCTTTGGCCTTTTATCCTTTTCCTTAATATGGAACGAGTAATTCTACCTTCTTTTTTTTCTTTAGACCTTTTCCTTAGAGGTCCAATCTAACCCAATGTGGGCAGTGATCCCTAGGTTGGGGTTTTGTTAAGAAAAGATAAATGGCTCAACGAGTTTGGCAATGGGTTGCTCTCGACTGAATGGGAAATGAAATGAGGGTCTCTTTTCATTTTAAATTAGATTGCTTGACCTATAGAGCTTTCACTGCTGTCCTAACATGATAGAAGATGGATACCATTTCTAGAGTTCTCAACTATTGTCTGCCCCAATGTGGGGAGGACAGTCTTGGATCGGGGTTGACAAGGAAGATTTTCGCTTTCTGCGAGGCACTAGGGGTTAAGCAAAGGGAATATAAGCACATTTGTTTATTTATTTAGTTATTTATTCTTTTATTTATATGTGGGGAAGTGAAAGATGGCTCCCCTTCGTTTTGATAAACTGACCACACATCGCTTAGCTTCAGTGTCTTGTAAGTGTCGCCTTTGGGTAGTATCCTCACTCATCCTTATCCTCTCTCTCTCTCTGGGAAGCTGATCATTTGTTGAGTGGTTAACTCATGCTATCATCCTTTCAAGTTGGACCATTCCATAAGACAGACCATGCCTTTTTGCATAAGAAGTAGCTATCATTCCCAAAAAATATATAAGGTAACAGCAAAGGATAAAAAGATTTAATCATTCTATAATATTAATAGAAAGCATATATTTCTTATTTTGAAAGAAAAAGAAATGCAGATATCAACTTAAGACAAAAAGGTAAACGGATAAAAAGAAAGTGGGTGAAAACACCCCTCTCTTGTATGCTTTTAAAGGGATTCTTGTATCAGTAGGGCCTTAGGACATTACCCACATCAGCATTCCATTCGTGCTTGGGATCTTCGACTAAGGTAGGATAGGTAGAAGTTTCTCCTGGAGTTCCAAATGAGTTGGTGGTGATGATGTAACTGTCAACTTTCTTAACCGTCTTGCCTTCATTTGTTTGCTTCGTGATTTCTCTAACAAACCAGTCGGGCGACTCGTTTTCTTCTAGCTTGATAGGTCGAGCCCGAGGTTTTCTGCTCTGGTGTCCAGCCGTGGCTCGGTGTTCCTCAGGTGTACACAATGGGGGATTCTTATTACTAAGTCTGGACAGCTCCTGGTCAATTTTCTTCACAGATTCATATGCGAGTTCATCTTCGGGGGCCAGCATTTTATTGGGGTTGCACCGTAACTGGGTATGACTCTGTTCCATATCTTCGCATTCCACTTCCTCCCCATCCTTGTAATATATCTCCTGGCATTTAGTGAACCAAACCTTGTTGTTACCAAATTTTGTAATCGGATTGACAGTGGGGTCTGGTGAAGGACTCGCTAATCGTAAGCCAATAGTCTTGTTATCTATCAGGTCCTAAATCTTATGTTTAAGGGTCCACCATTCTTCAGTATCATGTCCTTGGCCACCTGAATGGTACTCACAATACGCATTTGGGTTAAAATAGGGTGGTAGAGGGTTCGGTCGCGGTCGAGGGGGTATCGGTTTCAAATATCCTGCAATGAGAAGATCAAAGTTGTGGCTTGGGTGCAAGCTAGTTTAGTGAAAACTTGATACCCAGAGCCAGTTTGATACCCAAAGGTTGTCAATTTGATACCCAGAGCCGGTGTGGTAGGAAAAGGTGACCGGCACACTAGGGGCAAACGATCATTTTGCATTGGGTTTGCCGGAACTGACTTGAAATGATCTGGAAAGGTAATGGAAGGATGAGAATACTATAAGAAGCATTCTCGGGAAGTTACTAGTTTGATACTCAGGGTCGGTGTGGTTCCCGGGGCATTCGGATGCCTAAGGACAAAATGGTCATCTTGACCAAAAAGTCTCGGAATTGACCGAAATTGACTGGAGGGCACCTAATCATGCCGGATCATCTATGGGATAATCTAGAAAGGTGGACTTAACATTCTGAGGACTTAGGTGTGCTCTCGAGAAACGTGCTGAAAAATGGCCCTAGGGGCAGTTTGGTCATTTTTCACCGGAGTGGGCTAGTAGGCATTGGTGTTGACCTGGGTTTTGAGTGTTTCTGCCACTCTAACGGCGGTCGCATGATACAGGGGTTTGTTGGCAATTCCCTATATCGTCCTATTTGTGAGCATTTTCGCTACTTTGACGGTTGCGATGTTTGCGAGTATTTCCGATACTCTGACGGTTCGCGATCATTCCTGAGACTGCCTGATCTCAGAAAGCTGCTAAAGGGACTTAGCGTCTGATAATCAACTTTCTCGAAAGGCATGCCTAAATGAACATTTCTGCATTGGCAGGCTAGTAGGCACCAAAGGTGGACCGTTCTACCATCTAGGGGACTTGGGGTCTTGTCCCGGTCGACAGGTTTGAAGGGACTTACCGTCTCGAAGAGATTTTCTTTGAAAAATGTGCTAGATTGGATAGAATTGCCGTCTCAAGGAATTAACTGTCTTGAGAGAGGGATTGGAATTGGAATTGGAATTGAAAAGGGGACTTATCGTCTTCAGAAAGACGTACCTGATTCAGAATTGGAAAGGAGGCTTATCGTCTCTAGAAAGACGTGCCTGATTTGGAATTAGAAAGGGGACTTACTGCCTTCGGAAAGATGTGCCTATTGGAACTGGACCGAATAATGCCCCTAGGGGCATTTTGGTCATTTTGCCTCTGTTTGGGCTTGGTGGGCCCACAAAGCGATGGATAGACTGGATTAGGACTAGAATTCTAGAATATGTCCATATTGACTTGAAAACAAGTCTGGACAAACTGTAGACTACCGAGTGGTCAAAAATGGAGTTCTTACAGATAGCATTTGCACCATTCTTAAGAGATCTTAACCTTTTGGTTCGCCATCTACTATCCTATCCCTACTTTCTACAAAGTTGTTGTTTGGGATTTTTCTAACCTCACTTGATTTTCTCTCTTAGATTTTCAAAATGGCACAGTGGCTTGAGCGACAACTCGCATGCCCTTTGCAGAGTAATAAACAGCTTGGCCCTTAATCTGAGAAGACTTCTTTTAGGATTGTAATGCAGGCCAAGTTTAGGGGTTGTAAGAAACGAAGGGATATTTAGGCTCAAGGATTTTCTTTTAGTGGGTTGTTTAAACCAAAACCATCTGAGCACACTTTAGAGCATGAAATTGCCCCTACATTCCTCCCCAGCTTTCCTTTCTCATCTTATTTGTCTTAGTATTGTTCAGACTTATTTGGACTAAGCAATTTCCTTTGATTAGAGGACTTTGATATGGACCGTAACGTAGGCTAGGTTAAGGAGTTTATGGATGAAATGGTATAAAGGCTCAAACATTATCACTTGTGGGATTTTGAAAGACCAAAGATCACCTTCAGTAATTTAACTTTCATTCCTTTCTTTTTTTTTTCTTTCCAACTCCTTTTGTTCTTCTAGACCGCTCTCTGGCCTTTGATTAGGATTTTCTCATCAAGAACTCTAATCTTAAGTCGACTTTTAGAAATGTCAACTTTTTCATTTATATTTTTGGATGACAGTATCTTCTTTTGAAGATCACCACAAGCACAGTATCTTCTTTATTAAAGACGCTTTGAACACCATATCTTCTTCGAAATCATTATTTTCATTGTTGCTTATTAGTTCCTACTCATAACCTTTGCCTTAGCCTAGTATGGGTAGTGATCATCTAGTCAGTTTTCTTGAGGAAAGTAATTGGCTCAAGTGGGCTTTGCAAAGGGATTTTTCTGTGTATAGTAGAAGAATTGAGGGCCTTTCATCATTTCAAATTGAATTGCTTAGTCCATAAAGCCTTTGTACAAAATTTAGACAATATTCTTAGAGATGGTGTGTTTCTGCCAATAAACCCCTACATATTCTATCAAATCAACTACTTTGTGCTTACCCCAATGTGAGGGATGGTTCTTAGTTTGGGAATATCTGGATGGAAATCACTTACAACTCTAGTGGACTGAGCAAAGGATAATGTTTATTTCTTATTGGATAAATAGAACAATGGTTTCTCATCATTTTGAGGACTCACTTGTGTAAGCACTCCATTTTTGCCCGCTCAGCAATCTCCGAGCTGACCAAGCTCTCTTTCACACATCACATGCATATTTAGACTCTAAGCCCGCCTTTTTAACTTGAATTTAGTCCACCAGTCGCTTCTCGGGACCGTATGGCCCACTTGAGGCTAAATGACCGTTTTGTCCCTGGGCATTCAAACGCCCCGGGAACCACATCGGCTCTGGGTATCAAATCGGTAACTTCTTGAGAATACTATTTATAGTGTTCTAAACCTTTTTTTATCTTTCCGGATCATTCCGAGTCAGTTCCAGCAAACCCGGTACAAAATGACCATTTTGCCCCTAGTGGGCCGGTCTCCTTTTCCGACCACGCTGGCTCTGGGAATCAAACCGGCAACCTCTGGAAACATTCTGAATAATGTTTCCAAATCCCAAGTCTTCTTCCGGGACAGTCCGAGTCCATCCCGGCAGCTTTCCAATCCGATTGACCGTTTTGCCCCAAAAGGCCCGGTTAACCCTTCCGACACATCTTATACTCACTTTTCAAGTCAAATACCTCCAAGACACTATTTTAAGTGTTCTTGCACTTTTCTAGCCTTCCGAATCATTCCCGGCTTCTTTAAATCATTCCTGGACTTTTCGGAGTCACTCCTAGAGAAGCCAGGCTAAAAATTGCATGGTAGTCACTAGTACAAGCGCCCAAATCTAGTCAAAGATACGTTGCTTGCCGACCTTAAATGTTTCCTAAATGGTTGGAGCCACTCCTAGTGGCGCTAGTGTAAATTTTGACTTGGCGCCACTGCAACAGGCGCCAGTGTTGTCCAACCTCTATAAATACAGAGCCTCATTCAAAGTGAAAAGGATCCGCAAACTCAAACCAAAAATCATATATTTCGATATACAGAGCTCGTGCACCTTAAAAACCCTAGCTTTCTTAGGTTTTCCAAACCCTAGCCACTATACACTAAACCCTAGCCTCCTATACACTTCTATACACCCCCATACACTCATACCCTAGCCTTCAACCCTCCTTTGAAGACTTAAAGAGCTGCAATCTAAAGTTTGAAGACAACTCTTCAAGATTGAAGACGTAGATCAAGACGAAGACCGAAGACCGAAGACAAGCAAGGCGCGCAAATAAACGAGATACAAGGTAGGTTCTCCATTTAAATTTCCGCACTTCCCCCCTCTCTCTTCTCTCCCCTAACCCACTTGGGTTTTCTCTATTTTAATTCCCCATCTCTTTCCCCCCCTTTCTTTGCATACTTAAAACAAGGGGATTCCCGGTCCATGTGTAGGATTGGGCTATTGGAGAGTCACCGTGTCGGGGGCTTTCTTCTAGTCTAACCAGAGACCACATGGGTCCGACCCCCTTGGTTATGTGGTGAAGCCTTAACCTTGTATGTTCACGACCCCAAAATTGCAATGTGCACATCATGATCTTGCATCTTCTAAAAACCGTTTTCAAAGTTATTTTTCAAATCGTTTTTAAACTTGTTTTTAAAATTGCATCAAAATCCCTTTTTCAAAATCACAATCCTAGGGTGATTCTAGCTTTTCCATGGCTAGGGTTGCTTTAGGAAAGTGTTACATTAAAAGCGACTAATATGGTTCATATTTTCAAATCTTGTTGTTTTCAAAATCGCTTTCCTAAAGTGGTTCTAGCCCTCTTATGGTTAGAATTGCTTTAGGAAAGTGCGATGTTTTTACACCTTCTAAAAACTTTCTTTTTAAAAATCTCTTCCTAAAAATCTTCTTTTTCAACATACTTCCCAAAAACTCTTCTTTCTAAAAGTTGTTTTCAAAAACTCCCTCCAAAATCTATTTTTCAAATCTTCCTTTTTCAACTCCTTTCCAAAAACTCTTTCTCCTCAAAATTCACTTTCTAAAAACATTCCCTAAATTCACTTTCCCAAAAACTCTCTTCAACAATCTTCAACCAAAAACCTTCCTAGAAAAACTCTCTCCAAAAATCTTTCAAAAAACTCTCTTTCCAAAATTTTCCTTCTAGAAACTCTCCTCTAGGATTTTCCTTCCAAAATCTTCGTTTCTAAAAACGCACTTTCCAAAAACTCCTCTTCTTTAAAATCTCTTTCCAAAAGCTCTCTTCAAATTTACTTTCCAAAAACTCTTCCCTCTAGAAACTCCTCCCTAGGATTCCCTTCTAGAAAACCTTTATTTCCATAAACGCATTTTCCAAAAATCCTCTTTCCTTAGAGCCCAAGTCAAGCCCAAGAACCCACAATTAGGAAACCCTAATTTTCTTTCCAAAAATATGATTTTCAAACTTTGCCCCAAATCTAGGATTCCAAAACCTTTTGTTTTTACGTCCAAACTATACATGTTTCCAAAATCTATTTTCTACGTTAAAATTTTACATTTTCCAAATCTAGGGTTTCTAGAATCTCCCTTTCCAAATCCTTGCCAAATCGAATCTTCCCTTTAGGAAACTAAATCAAAATTTTCCATTTAGGAGACCAAATCCAATCCTCCATTTTTGGAAACAAAATTAAACCTTTGCTTTTAGAAACCAAATCCAATCCCTTACTAATCCAAACCATTCTTAATTCAACTCCTTCCTAATTTCCTACCTTCTTAAACCATAAGTTTCTTAAACCTAAACTTTAAATCTTTCCTTAAATTTCAAAATCTAAATATTTCCTAAGTCGAATCTTTCTTAATCTTCTCACTTCCCTAAACCTTAAGCTTTCAAAACTTGAATATAAAAATCTTTCCTAAATTTTAAAAATCAACTTTCAAATCTTTCCTAATTCAACCATTTCCTAATTCTACCATCTTCTCAAATCTTAACTTTCCAAACCTAAGCTTTCAATTCTTTCCTAAACTCAAACCTCTCCTAGTCTCAAGATCTTCCAAAACTCTAAAACTTTCTAAATCCCAAACTTTCCAAATTTCAAATCCTTCCAAATTTCAAAACTTTTTAAACT
Organism: Euryodendron excelsum; assembly: GCA_033060915.1. Classification (NCBI taxonomy): domain Eukaryota; kingdom Viridiplantae; phylum Streptophyta; class Magnoliopsida; order Ericales; family Pentaphylacaceae; genus Euryodendron; species Euryodendron excelsum. The sequence continues at coordinate 21,153,310 of CM065391.1, forward strand.
CAAAGCTTTCTTATTTTCAAAACTTCCTTTCCAACTTTCAAGACTTTCTTAATTTAAAAACTTTCCTAAGTTGAAATTTTCTTAATTCAAACATTTTCTAAATCTTTCCTAATTTAAAATCTTCCTAAAATTCTAAGCTTTCTAAATTCAAAACTTTCTTAAATTGAAACTTTCCAAATTCTAAACCTTTCTTAAACTAAACTTTTCCTAATTCAAAACATTTCTAAATTCAATACTTTCCTATTTCAAAACCTTCCTAAAGTGAAAACTTTCCTAAACCTAAAAACTTTTCTAAATCCAAAACTTTCTTAATTTGAAACTTTCCAAAAATAAAACTTTCCTAATTCAAAGCTTTCCCAATTTGGAACTTTCCTAATTTGAACATTTCCTAAATCCAATTCTTCCTGATTTGCTAAACCTACCGAGTCGAGTCAAATCTTTCCTAAGTCTCTTCTCTTTCCTAAGTCTAAATCTCTCTCTTCCAAGTTCGATCTTTTCAAATCAAAATTCAATCTTTTCAATTTCGAAATTCCAAATTTCAATTTTCAATCCTCTATTCAAAGTTCAATCTCTCAATCTTTCAAATTCAATTTCCAATTCAATCAACTCTTTTATTTTCAATCGGACTCCGGTCCGAACTACGACTGACCTGATTCTCCCAAAGGGATATGTAGGCAACCTTCATAGGTGCGATCACAACACTTTTCAAACTTTCAATTCCACCCTCATGGGTGCGGTTTCCACATTTTTCAAATCCCAAATTCCAATCTATTTTCAAAATTTCAATTTCAAAATTTCAATTTTCAAATTTCTATTTCCAAATTTTCAAACTTTCCAATTTCAATTCTATCTCTTCAAATCTATTTTCAAATCAAATCAATTTCAAATCAGTCTCTTTTCAAATCTATTTTTCAATTCTCTTAACTTGCACTTGCATATCATGCATCATGTTAGTTTCTTTTCAAGCATTGTTTTTCAAAGTGGATAGGATTGGCCAATAGTTAGTTGAAGACTTTCATAGGTGAATTTAGGGTAGATTGACATGTAGGTACCGAAAGGGCAAGGTAGGGCGATGGCTTAGTGCGTCTTCCCTACACGTAACCAACCTCCGAACCTAGATCACTGATTTCAAAGACCAAACAGGAGTTATTTTTCAAAAAGGGTTAAATGTTTTCCAAAGGTTGCCAAACAACCTATTTTTCGTAAAAACCCTCTCTTGAGAAGATCTTTTCAAAACCCTTTTCCAAAAACCCTAAGTGTAGTCTTCGGATTATTCTTAGTTTTTAGGTGACCTGACTCACCTTAATTAAGTTAGGTGGCGACTCCAAATCTTTTTTCAAAAGCCCTTTATTCAAACCCGATTTTCAATTCAAACCTAATCACACTCATTCTTCTAGGAGGGTGAGTTCTAACGAGAGAGTACAACATTTTTCCCGCTTGTGTGAGTGTTTCTCGGGTGCGACAGCTGGCGACTCCACTGGGGAGACTTAGAGGGTTAGGCCGTAGTCATGTCTCTTTACCCTTCACCCATGTAGAATCTTCAATTAACTTGCTCAATCCCATTCACTTTAAATTTTTAAAATTGTTTTAAAAAAACATACATTCACTCATATTATCTTGTATTATGTTTGTCATCCACATACTAACACTTGCATCTTTGTTTTGTAGGTACACATTTTGTTTAAATTTTACTAACTGCTATGCATGAATGTGATGTACAGGATGAATGGGAGTTGTTGGGCTCTTTCCTCCACTTTTAAAAATCACACACACACTGCATGTGCACTTGCATTCTGCTTACTTGCATACCCTGATATATCCTTTCTAGTTAGAAAGGGGGAACAGTATATTGGTTGTGGGCAAGATGCTGTGTCAGTTTCTTCGCCTACGGCCTCTTGATGGTTCCCCAGCTCGGATCACCAACCGATCATGGCACTATCTCGGGGAGTGGGCCTAGGTTTGAAGATCCGGGGACCAAGCATTTTTAGGACGCATTAGTCAACCCTCAACCTCATACTCGTATAGACACCATGCATAGCCGAACCTCTGCTAGATTTAAGACACGAGCGCTGTTTTCAAAATCACGGAGGAAAAGGCGACTGCTCTTACTTTCATTTATACCTGCTGTTATAATGCTTGTATTTATACTGTTATAACGCTTGTCTAACTGTTCATGCATACATGTTTACTTCAGCTGTACTTTCTCTCTTTACACTCTTTGCATACCCATGTTCATGCATTCCATATTCCATATCAAGACAAGAGTTCCAAGTAACTCAAGTCATTGCATTCTCATGCATATGATCAACCTGTTGAGAGTGACACCAAGGTCACTCTCCCTTACATTAAACCTACCTAAACCCTAAGGGTTCTCACGTAACCCTAAGGACTCATTGCATGCATCTCAATTCATTCCATAAGAGGGGCCCCAATCCCTCTATGCTCACAGAGATAGGGTTGCCAAGAAGACAAGGGGCAACCAATCAACAAGGTCTCTCAGCGACCTCCTCGACATCAAATCCAAAGAAGGCCAATTCAAAGACTCAAGAGTAGTTTAGGGTCTCCCTTTGTAAAAGTAGATTGGTGGAAGTCCAAAGGAAAATGTTCCCCCTCCCCCTTTTAAAATGTATTTCAATTCTTTTGTATCTCAAACCCAAAATTTAATGTACTTCTTTATTTTTATGAATGAATACATGGATGATTGAAGGTTCCTACCTGACGGTAAGGTGTCTGCATACAGGGGCAAATCCCCTATCTCCAAAAATGAGACAATACATCATGACTAGTTTCCCTCCTAAAAAGGGGCACCCTAGGACATGCATTGCATAAAGCTTTCTAAAAACCAAAAACTGACTTGGGACTTGTGTTTTTGTCTTTTTCTTTCTTCCTCTTCTATTTCTATTTACAGAAGTCATCTTGCACTGAGTCAACATTGCTCCCAAGAAAGGGCAACATCCACCTAGGGATCCCATTATTACCCGACTAAGAGCATCACTGATGGCCGCTAACCCTGAAGAATCCTCTCAAGTCTCTCGAGAGGAGGTCAACAAAATGAGGACTAAGATGGATGAGATGCCCAAACTCATACAGACTATGGTCATGAAGGATGCTACTGCAGTCCCGTCATCATCTATGACTTCATCCAAGGACCCTGAACCCGCCAATCCAAGGGTCATGCTTCAGTCCGACAACGCAAGGAGGATTAAGAAAGATGCCAAAGGGATCAACACCAAAGAACAGGGCATTATGTTGCTTTCACATGCCGTACAGAAGACTTCCCAAGATCTTCTCAGTTTGAAAATCCAAGGTCTAGAGGATTCACTGCGAAGTCTCCACGGCCATGACAGTTATAGGTCTACTTCCCACGATGAGCTCTGCGTCTTTCCAAATCACCCGAGACCTGCTAAGTTCAAAATGCCCGACTTCCAGAGGTATGATGGCACTGGTGACCCTATCGCTCATCTTTGCCTGTATGCCGGGGCACTGAGTGGTTATGGCAACGATCCGAAGCTCCTCATGCAACTGTTCCAACATAGTCTCACTGGGTTTGCTTTGCAGTGGTTTGCCCGTCTAGACCTAAGGAGGATTACCACCTGGATTGAGCTGGTCAATGCATTTAAAGCCCAATATCTCCACAACATAGACCTCATTACTAACCGTTGGTCCTTGATGGCAACGAGTAAGGGAGAGAAAGAAAGTTTCAAAAGCTATGCCCTTAGATGGAGAGAAGCAGCAGCACGAGTCAATCCCCCTTTAGAAGATGAGGAATATGTTCAACTGTTCGTACACACCTTCTCGGGCATATATTACGAAAAGCTTTGCATGTGTGTTAGGAGAAACTTTTCTGAGCTTATCATGCAAGGGGAGATGATAGAAAATGACCTAAAAACTGGAAGGATCGTTGACCCCTATGTTAAACAAGTTTCGGCAAGCTTAGCAAGGAAGGCGCCCACAGCATCGGAAATGGGTCGAAAGGAGGGAGAAGTGTCTGCCATCTTGCTCGGTCAACAACCGCAATGTCACCCCCAACACCAATCCCAAACCCCCGTGGCTACTCAAGCATCTACTTCTAGGCCCATCACAGCCCAACAACATCTCAACCCCAATAAGAAGGCCCGCCGACGTCGCGTCTTCTCCCCTCTAACTTACAACCAAACAAAGGCTTATCATGACCTCTTACAGGCCAACCTTTTGACCCCCATACCTACTCCACCGTTGCCAAACCCTTTACCCCCTACTTTCGACCCAACCCTTGTTTGTGAGTACCATTCTGGAAGACAGGGGCATGACACTGAGCATTGTCTCTTCCTGAAACACAAGATACAAAATTTGATCGACGCTGGAATCATCATCACCTAGGGGAGGAACCACGCGATGAAGCATAGAAGAAATTGGTGTGATTCTAGGACCTCTCTGAAGGGCTTTTTCCAAAGTGCAATAAAAAGGGAAGTTTTCATAAAATTCGTTTGTTTTCTTTTCATCTCTCTATTTCTCGCATATCTTCTTTAAATAAACATTGCATGCCATGTAATCATATTTCTACATGAAAAGGTGTAGTTAGGGATTCTTTCCCATTTTGTTAAATGACTTGATTTAAAGGATAGGATAGCATGGGCAACCCATTTAAAAGGGGTGAAAACCTTTGAGAGGGTGAGAGAGAGAGTGAGAGATAGGAGGAAGGCAATCTCAACAAAGAAGTGTGAATTCTATTAAAAAGGCAACATTTGCATGATATCCTGGCTAGGCGATGGGTAGCCGAGTCCCCAAAATGATGAGAAACTATTGTTTTATTTATCCTAAATAAACACTACCCCTTGCTCAGCCCACTAGAGCCGTAACTGATTTTTATTCAGATATCCCTAAACCAATAACCATCCCCCACACCGGGGTAAGCACAGAGTAGTTGATTTGATAGAATATGTAGGGATTCACTGGCCGAAACACATCATCCCTAGAAATATTGTCTAAATTTTGTACAAAGGCTTTATGGACTAAGCAATTCAATTTGAAATGATTAGAGGCCCTCAATTCTATTACCATACACAAAAATATTCCCTTTGCTTAAACCACTAGTGCCTCGCAAGAAGCGGAAGTTTTCTTTTTGTCAACCCCAATCCGAAACTATCCCCCCACACTGGGGCAGCCAGGAAGTAGAAGATCTGGCAGATAACGTCATCAACCATCAAGCTGAAATAACGTGAAGGCTCTATGGATCAAGCAATCTTGTTCAAAATGAAGAAGGCCCTCATTTCATTTCCCATACAGTTAAAAGCAACCCTTGTCAAACCTATTGAGCTGGTTACCTTTCCTTTCATAAAACACCCCAACCTAAGGATCACCGTCCACAATGGGTTAAATTGAAATACTAAGGAAAGGATCTGAGAGAAAGAAGTTGTAGAAATATTTGTCTCGTCAAAAGTAATAAGAAAGGAAAAAAAAAAAAAAAAAAAAGAAGCATATTAGAGGAAAGACTGAAAAAGAACCATGTTGTGCTATAAAGCTGGAAGTCAAGAGAAAAGAAAAAAAAAAGGGGCAAGTGTCAGACTTAAAAGGTCAAAAGTTACAAGAAAGTCCAACTCCTTTTGTAAAAGAGGAAGTTCAAAGGTGATCTTAGGTAATAAAACCACCAAGTAGAAGTAATAGGTTTGAGCATTTACCCTTTCTTGTAAAAACCCGAAACCGTGGCCTGCATTACGACCCTGTTAAAGTCCTCTCTGATTGAAAAGGATTGCTTGATCTAAATGAGTCGTGTTACTGAAACTAGAGGAGGATATTAGGGGACGAAACCCCGCTGGAAGACCGACTAAAGATGGTGTGGATCTAAACCTTACAAGAAACAACATCGAATTTGAGCCTGCACATCCTTTTCATTCATAAACCTCTTAACCTAGCCTACGTTACAGTCCAAATTAAAGTCCTCTCTGATTAGAGAAAATTGCTTAGTCCAAATAAGCCTGAACAATACCAAGACAAGTAGGGTGAGAAAGGAGAATTGGAAGGAAATGCAAAGGGCAATCTCATGCTCCAAGATGTGCTCAGATGGTTTTGGTTTAAACAACCCACTAAAAGAAGATCTTTGAGCTTGAATATCCCTTTATTTCTTACAACCCCTAAACCCAGCCTACATTACGGTCCTAAAAGAAGTCTTCTCAGATTGAGGGCTTAGCTGTTTATCGCTCTACAAAGGGCATACGAGTTGTCGCTCGAGCCATGGTGGCAGTTTGGAGATCTGAGAGAGAAAACCAAGTGAGATCAGAAAAACCCTAAACAGCAACCCTGTAGAAAGTAGGGATAAGATAGCAAACAAAAAGGTCAAGATCCCTGGAGAATGGTGCAAATGCTATCACACCCCGATATGAATGGGACAAAACTGAATGGGGCAGAATCCTAGAAAGGAACAGAGTCCTGAGAGTATGGGCCTAAGGGGCAATCCTGGGGCTTTCTTGGTAAATAGTTTATACCCATGTAATACTGATACATCCATGACATGTATAACCTGTACATCCATTTGGATTCTTGTGTAGTGTGTATCTATTCATGCATTCAACTGCATTCTTGTATGAAACTGTTCATTTGTAAGGAAGTAGGTCATACATTTAATTCAATTCTTGCATAAATCCGTGCATTTATCAAAAAAAAAAAAGGAAAAAAGAAGGAAAAAGAAAAAAAGAGGGGACATTGCATTCAATTCCATTCCTATATGTGCATGCATTCAGTTCCACTTCTGCGTGAACCTGTGCAGTTATAAAAAGTAGGACACGCATTCAATTATATTCTTATCTAAACTATGCGCATTCATAAAAATAGATCATGCATTTAATCTCATGCGTAGTCATGAAAAATATATATATATATATATATATGACATGCGTTCACCCTTTACCATGTCATTTTTAAATTATTTTTGTACAAAACTCACCCTATATCTTTCTTTCTCTCCCAAATAGGAAATAAGGAACAAGGTAAAGTACAAAATGGAACTAAAAAGCCATCCTGCGATCAAGTAACCTTAGACATCTCCAACATTGGCATACACGTCAGCAAGTTCAGACTTTCCTAGCCAACAAAATGCAAGGAATGGGGCAATGGCCCACTCTCGACCTCCCCAACCAACCTTGGACTTCCCCAGTGGAGCAGCGTTTTGCCAGACGGAGTGACGGTTTAAGAGGTATCAACAGTCAACCTTGGACTTCCCTAGTGGAGCAGCATTTCGCCAGACAGAGTGCCGGTTCAAGAGGTGTCAACAATCAACCTTGGACTTCCCCAGTGGAGCAGCGTTTTGCCAGACGGAGTTCCAGTTTAAGAAGTATCAAAAATCAGTCTTGGACTTCCCTAGAAGAGCAATGTTTTGCCAAACGAAGTGCTAGTTCAAGATGTGTCAATTCCCCCCAGAGGAGCATTGTTCTGCCAAATGGAGCGTCAGTTCAAGGAGCATTAATTCCCCAGAAAAGTGTCATTTTTACCAGATAAAACACCAAGCATCGACCAGCTACTCGAGGTAACGGTTCTTTGAATTCCTATTATTTTCAAGTCCCTCCGATCGCCTCGCGGTTAACATGGGGCTCTTACTTTATCGTTTTCTGTCTTTGACAACCAAAGACAAAAAAAGAGGGGCAGCTGTAAGCACCCCATGTTTGCCTGTTCGGCAATCTCCGAGATGACCAAGCTCACTTTCACACATTACATGCATATTTAGACTCTAAACCCGCCTTTTTAACTTGAATTTAGTCCACCAGTCGCTTTTCGGGCCCGTAGGGCCCACTTGAGGCTAAATGACCGTTTTGTCCTTGGGCATTCGAACGCCTTGGGAACCACACCGGCTTTGGGTATCAAACCGGTAACTTCCTGAGAATACTTTTTATAGTATTCTAAACCTTTCTTTACCTTTCCGGGTCATTCCAAGTCAGTTCCGGCAAACCCGATACAAAATGACTGTTTTGCCCTTGGTGGGCCGGTCTCCTTTTCCGACCACGCCGGCTCTGGAAATCAAACTGGCAACCTCTGGGAACATTCTGAATAATGTTTTCAAATCCCAAGTCTTCTTTCGGGACAGTCCGAGTTCGTCCTGGCAGCTTTCCAATCCGATTGACCGTTTTGCCCCTAAAGGCCCGGTCAACCCTTCCAACACATCCTATACTCACCTTTCAAGTCAAATACCTCCAGGACACTATTTTAAGTGTTCCTGCACTTTTCCAGCCTTCCGGATTATTCTCGGCTTCTTTAAATCATTCCCGAACTTTCCGGAGTCATTCCTAGTGAAGCCAGGCCAAAAATTGCATGGTAGTCACTAGTACAGGCGCCCAAATCTAGTCAAAGATACGTTGCTTGCCGACCTTAAATGTTTCCTAAATGGCTGGAGCCACTAGTAGTGGCGCCAAGCTAAAAAAATGGCCTGGCGCCACTGCAACAGGCGCCAGTGTTGTCCAACCTCTATAAATACAGAGCCTCATTCAAAGTGAAAAGGATCCGCAAACTCAAACCAAAAATCATATATTTCGATATACAGAGCTCGTGCACCCTAAAAACCCTAGCTTTCTTAGGTTTTCCAAACCCTAGCCACTATACACTAAACCCTAGCCTCCTATACACTTCTATACACCCTCATACACTCATACCCTAGCCTTCAACCCTCCTTTGAAGACTTGAAGAGCTGCAATCTAAAGTTTGAATACAACTCTTGAAGATTGAAGACGAAGATTAAGACAAAGACCGAAGACCGAAGACAAGCAAAGCGCGCAAATAAACGAGATACAAGGTAGGTTCGCCATTTAAATTTCCGCACTTCCCCCCTCTCTCTTCTCTCCCCTAACCCACTTGGGTTTTCTCTATTTTAATTCCCTATCTCTTTCCCCCCCTTTCTTTGCATACTTAAAACAAGGGGATTCCTGGTCCATATGTAGGATTGGGCTATTGGAGAGTCACCGTGCCGGGGGCTTTCTTCTAGTCTAACCAGAGACCACGTGGGCCCAGCCCCCTTGGTTATGTGGTGAAGCCTTAACCTCGTATGTTCACGACCCCAAAATTGCATTGTGCATATCATGATCTTGCACCTTCCAAAAACCGTTTTCAAAGTTGTTTTTCAAATCGTTTTTAAACTTGTTTTCAAAATTGCATCAAAATCCCTTTTTCAAAATCACAATCCTAGGGTGATTCTAGCTTTTCCATGGCTAGGGTTGCTTTAGGAAAGTGTTACATTAAAAGCGACCAATATGGTTCATATTTTCAAATCTTGTTGTTTTCAAAATTGCTTTCCTAAAGCAATTCTAGCCCTCTTATGGTTAGAATTGCTTTAGGAAAGTGAGATGTTTTTACACCTTCTAAAAATTTTCTTTTCAAAAATCTCTTCCTAAAAATCTTCTTTTTCAACATACTTCCCAAAAACTCTTCTTTCTAAAAGTTGTTTTCAAAAACTCCCTCCAAAATCTATTTTTCAAAGATTCCTTTTTCAACTCCTTTCCAAAAACTCTTTCTCCTCAAAATTCACTTTCCCAAAAACTCTCTTCAACAATCTTCAACCAAAAACCTTCCTAGAAAAACTCTCTCCAAAAATCTTTCAAAAAACTCTCTTTCCAAAATTTTCCTTCTAGAAACTCTCCTCTAGGATTTTCCTTCCAAAATCTTCGTTTCTAAAAACACACTTTCCAAAAACTCCTCTTCTTTAAAATCTCTTTCCAAAAACTCTCTTCAAATTTACTTTCCAAAAACTCTTCCCTCTAGAAACTCCTCCCTAGAATTCCCTTCTAGAAAACCTTCATTTTCATAAACGCACTTTCCAAAAATCCTCTTTCCTTAGAGCCCAAGTCAAGCCCTCGAACCCACAATTAGGAAACCCTAATTTTCTTTCCAAAAATATGATTTTCAAACTTTGCCCCAAATCTAGGTTTCCAAAACCTTTTGTTTTTACGTCTAAACTATACATGTTTCCAAAACCTCTTTTCTACGTTAAAATTTTACATTTTCCAAATCTAGGGTTTCTAGAATCTCCCTTTCCAAATCCTTGCCAAATCGAATCTTCCCTTTAGGAAACTAAATCAAATTTTTCCGTTCAGGAGACCAAATCCAATCCTCCGTTTTTGGAAACAAAATTAAACCTTTGCTTTTAGAAACCAAATCCAATCCCTTCCTAATCCAAACCTTTCTTAATTCAACTCCTTCCTAATTTCCTACCTTCTTAAACCATAAGTTTCTTAAACCTAAACTTTAAATCTTTCCTTAAATTTCAAAATCTAAATATTTCCTAAATCGAATCTTTCTTAATCTTCTCACTTCGCTAAACCTTAAGCTTTCAAAACTTGAATATAAAAATCTTTCCAAAATTTTAAAAATCAACTTTCAAATCTTTCCTAATTCAACCCTTTCCTAATTCTACCATCTTCTCAAATCTTAACTTTCCAAACCTAAGCTTTCAATTCTTTCCTAAACTCAAACCTCTCCTAATCTCAAGATCTTCCAAAACTCTAAAACTTTCTAAATCCCAAACTTTCCAAATTTCAAATCCTTTCAAATTTCAAAACTTTCTAAACTCAAAGCTTTCTTATTTTCAAAACTTCCTTTCCAACTTTCAAGACTTTCTTAATTTAAAAACTTTCCTAAGTTGAAATTTTCTTAATTCAAACATTTTCTAAATCTTTCCTAATTTAAAATCTTCCTAAAATTCTAAGCTTTCTAAATTCAAAACTTTCTTAAATTGAAACTTTCCAAATTCTAAACCTTTCTTAAACTAAACTTTTCCTAATTCAAAACATTTCTAAATTCAATACTTTCCTATTTCAAAACCTTCCTAAAGTGAAAACTTTCCTAAACCTAAAAAGTTTCCTAAATCCAAAACTTTCTTAATTTGAAACTTTCCAAAAATAAAACTTTCCTAATTCAAAGCTTTCCCAATTTGGAACTTTCCTAATTTGAACATTTCCTAAATCCAATTCTTCCTAAATTCCTAAACCTTCCAAGTCGAGTCAAATCTTTCCTAAGTCTCTTCTCTTTCCTAAGTCTAAATCTCTCTCTTCCAAGTTCGATCTTTTCAAATCAAAATTCAATCTTTTCAATTTCAAAATTCCAAATTTCAATTTTCAATCCTCTATTCAAAGTTCAATCTCTTAATCTTTCAAATTCAATTTCCAATTCAATCAACTCTTTTATTTTCAATCGAACTCCGGTCCAAACTACGACTGACCTGATTCCCCCAAAGGGATACGTAGGCAACCTTCATAGGTACGGTCACAACACTTTTCAAACTTTCAATTCCACCCTTATGGGTGCGGTTTCCACATTTTTCAAATCCCAAATTCCAATCTATTTTCAAAATTTCAATTTCAAAATTTCTATTTCCAAATTTTCAAACTTTCCAATTTCAATTCCATCTCTTCAAATCTATTTTCAAATCAATCTCTTTTTAAATCTATTTTTCAATTCTCTTAACTTGCACTTGCATATCATGCATCATATTAGTTTCTTTTCAAGCATTGTTTTTTAAAGTGTATAGGATTGGCCAATAGTTAGTTGAAGACTCTCATAGGTGAATCTAGGGTAGATTGACATGTAGGTACCGAAAGGGCAGGGTAGGGCGATGGCTTAGTGCGTCTTCCCTACACGTAACCAACCTCCGAACCTAGATCACTGATTTCAAAGACCAAAAAGGTGTTATTTTTCAAAAAGGGCTAAATGTTTTCCAAAGGTTGCCAAACAACCTGTTTTTCGTAAAAACCCTATCTTGAGGAGAGCTTTTCAAAACCTTTTTCCAAAAACCCTAAGTGTAGTCTTCGGATTATTCTTAGTTTTTAGGTGACCTAACTCACCTGAATCAAGTTAGGCGGCGACTCTAAATCTTTTTTCAAAAGCCCTTTATTCAAACCCGATTTTCAATTCAAACCTAGTCGCACTCATTCTTCTAGGAGGGTGAGTTCTAACGAAAGAGTACAGCATTTTTCCCACTTGTGTGAGTATTCCTCGGGCGCGACAAGCTGCCTATCATTTAGCCAGGATATCACTCAAATGTCGCCTCTTCAATAAAATCCACACCTCTTTGTTGAGACTGCCTTCCTCTTATCTCTCACTCTCTCTTTGTCTCTCAAAGGTTTTAACCCCCTTTTGAATGGGTTGCCCATGTTATCCCATCCTTCAAGTCGAGTCATTACTGAATGGGAAAGAATCCCTAAAAGCAATAATCATCCATAAGAGTATGAGACAAAGGGGATAAACTGAAAACTACCTACTTTTATTTAAAACCATGATTATATGGCATGTAATGTTTATTTAAAGAAGATATGCGAGAACTAGAAAGACGAAAAGAAAATAGACGAATTTTGTGGAAACCTCCCTTTTCTTATGGACCTCTTGGTGAGAACACCTAACAGGGTTTTGAAACTGTGTCAACTTCTTTGGTATTTCATTCTCCAGGGGTATCACCAAACGACGAAGGGTGGATTAACAGATCTTTTACGGTGTTTGGCATGCATTTGAAGCAATGCATTTGTAAACGGTGAAACCTTCTTCTACATGGACAGTGATTGTTATGGCATGGCGTGGAGGTAACGTCTTATAGATGGATAGTTAGTTCTTCTTACTCTTTGATGTAGGTTCGGCATCTTCCAACAACTAGACTTATCCTTCCATGAGTTTGAATCTGGTGGGGTGTTAAAGGGATTCCATAAATTCAGTTATGCTCTCTGACCTAGAAAAAGAAAAAGAAAAACAGAATGCAGTCAGCATGTGGAGTTGGAGGTTCTATGCAATGCATGTCCTATGGGGGTTCCTTCTTTTAAGGAATCTAGGTATGATGCTGAGTCTATATTGACGGGTGGGTGTTTTGCCCCTTATGTAATACAACACCCTTTCGGCAAGGGCCGATTAATGATTCTCTATTTGGGCAATCTCGCCTCCACAGATAGAGAGAGATTTGGGCCTCTCTTGAGATATGATTTTATGCATGTCATGAATCCTTAGGGTTGAGGAACCCTTAGGGGTTTTGGTAGGTTCCATTAACATGAGATTGGATCGCTCCTTTCTTTCTACAGTTGATTGAATGCATAAGGATGCAATGACTTGAGTTTCTTAGAACTCTTGTCTTAGAGTAAATATGGATGCATAAGTATAATGGAAGTAAACATGTGAGCATTATGATAATAATAAATGAATGATTTAGGAAACCCCCTTCTTGTCTTGCTTTTTCCTTCGATTCTCTTGGTACTTGGAGATAAGGAGGGGGAGGATACAAGACAAGAAACAAAAGGGAAGTTAGTGCCTTGATCTAAAATTTTTTATGCAATGCATGTCCTAGGGGTGCCTCTACTTGAGAGAGAAACTAAACATGATGTATTTGCTCACTTTTAGAGATAGGGAGTTCACTCCTGTATATAGATACCTTACCGTCGAGTAGGAACCTTCATCCATTCATACATTCATCCATCAATTCATTCGCAAAAAATAAAGAAGTACATTGAACTTTGGGTTTAAGATACAAAAGAATTGAAATACATTTTAATAGGGGGAGGGGGAATATTTTCCTTAAACTTCCACCTATCTACTTTTACATTAAAAATCCTAAACTACTCTCAAGTCTTTGGATTTGCCTTCTTCGAGTTTGACGTTGAGGAGGTCGTTGAGAGACCTTGTTGATTGATTGCCCCTTGTCTTCTTGGCAACCCTATCTCTGTAAGCATAGTGGGATTGGGGCCTCTCTTTATGGAATGAATTGATATGCATGCCATGAGTCCTTAAGGTTACATGAAAACCCTTAGAATTTTGGGTAGGTTTAATGCAAAGGAGGGTGAACTTGGTGTCATTCTCTTTGGGTTGATCATATGCATGAAGATGTAGTGACTTGAGTTACTTTGGAACTTTAAAAATAGTATGTGTGTCTTAAATCTAGCAGAGGTTTGGCTATGCATGGTATCTACATAAGCATGAGGTTGAGGTTTTACTAGTGCTTCCTAAGAAGGCTCGGTTCTTAGATTTTCAAACCTAGGCCCACTTCTCGAGGTGGTGCCATTATCGGTTGGTGATCCTAGCAGGGGAACCATCAAAAGGCCATAGGCGAAGAAACTGACACAGCATCTTACCCACAACCAATATACCATTCCCCCTTCTAACTAGAAAGGACATTTCAGGTAAAAAATGTAAGTATGCAAATCCTTGTGCACGTGTAGTTTGTGTGTGAAATTTTGAAAAGTGGAGGAAAGGGCTCAACAACACCCATCCATCCTGTTCATTCCATACATTCATAACATATATAGCAGTTAATATAACATGAAACAAAATGTGAACAAAGATCCACCTACAAAAATAAATATGCAAGAGTCAGTACTTGAATGACAAACTTAATGCAAGATTTGAATAATTAAATATGAATAGAATGTAAGCAATGACATATGTTTGAAAACAACTTGGAAACACTTGATTTTGAAAGTTTTTTTGAAGTGGATAGAAATGGACAAATTAATCAAAGACTCCAAATGGGTGAGGGTGAAGAGACACGATAACGGCCTAACCCTCTAAGCGTCCCCAGCAGAGTCACTAGCTGTTGCGCCCCGATTTTTCGCACTCGAGAAAAATACGCACAAGTGGGAAAAATGAAGTACTCTCTCATTAGAACTTATTCTCTGAGAAGAACGAGTGCGACTAGGTTTGAATTGAAAATTGATTTGATTAAGGGTTTTTGAAAAAGATTTTGGACTCGTCACCTAAAACTAAGTACAATCCCAATATTACACTTAGGATTTTTGAAAAAGATTTTGAAAACTTCCTCAAAAGAGGGTTTTTAAGAAAACAGGTTGTTTAGCAACTTTTGAAAATGTTTAAGCCCTTTTTGAAAATAACTCTATTTGGTCTTTGAAAACAGTGATTCTAGGTTCAAAAGTTGGTTACGTATAGAAAAGACACACTAAACCATCACCATATCCCGCCCTTGTGGTACCTACATGTCTATTCACCCTAGGTTTACTCAATTGGAACCTTTGATTAATAAATATCCAAAACTATCCACTTTAGAAAAGAATTTTGAAAAGATGTTTAACATGATGCATGATGTGGAAGTGCAAGAATTTGATTTTATTTTATTTTGAAAATAGATTTGAAAGGAAAGATTTGATTTTGAAAACGAATTTCAGAAGACTTGATTTGATTTTGAAAATAGATTTGAAAAGACTTGATTTAATTTTAAAAGAAGGTTTTAGAAATTGAAATTCGAGATTTGAAAATAGACTTTGGAATTTGAAACTTGAAATAGATTGAGAAATTAGAAACTTGAAGAAGGTTACGACAGCACCCATAAGGGTTCCCTACGTATCCTTTTTTGAGAATCAAGCCAGTCGTAGTTTGGACAAGAGTCCAATTTAAAATAGACACTTTTAGGTTTTGAAAAGTTTTATTTGAAAAGATATGGTTCGAAAAGAGTTTGATTGAAAAAAGAAGTTTGATTTGAAAAAGAAATTTGATTTGAACTTGGAATAGAAGATTTGAAATTGAATTTTGAGTTTGAATTAAACCTAGACTTAGGATTAGACTTGAAGAAGGGGTTTTGATCCTTGAAAGAAACTTGGACTTGACTGAGGAAAGAAGGAGTTGAGTTTTGAAAACATTTTGAAGTTTGAAATTAGAAAATCATCTTGGTTTCGAAAAAAGTTTAAAAAAAGGGTTGAAGCTTCCTAACTTTAAGGTTAGGGTTCAACTAGGGTTTAGAACTCCTAGGGTTTAGGTAACCTAAGATTGGAACATGTAGTTGAATTAGAAAAGATTTGATTTAGATTTAAAAAGTTTGATTTCAGAAATTTTTATTTAGGAAAGGTTCGAATTAGGAAATATTCGAATTAGGAAAGTTGGATTTAAGGAAGATTCGAAAAGAGATTGATGTGATTTGAAAACACTTGACTTGGACTAATTTGGAAAGTTAGAGTTTGAGAAAAGATTGAACTTGGGAAAGCTTTGAATTAGAAAAGTTTCAAAATAGAAAAGTTTCATTTTAAGAAAGTATTATTTTAAGAAGGTTTCAAATTTAAAAAGTTTCAACTTAGGAAAATTTTGAATTTAAAGAGCTTTAACTTGGAAAGTTTTGAATTTAGAAAGTTTTGAAATTGAAAGGATTGACTTAAGAAAGATTTGATTTCTATTTCCTAAAGTTGAAGATTTGATTTTACTTCCAAAAAAGAGATGATTTGATTTAGTTTCTAAAATTGGAGGATTTGATTTAGTTTCCTAATTTGAAAGATTTGATTTGACATGAAATTGAAAAGGCTGAGTTTTGAAAATCTAGAGTTTGGAAAGTTATGATTTTCTGTAGAAAGAGAGGTTCTAAGATTTGATGTAGAAAATAGTTTTTGGAAACTTTGATTTGAAGCAAAAGTGAAAGTCATGTTTTTGAAAAAGAAAATTAGGGTTTCCTAACCATGAAATCTAGGTCTCGACTTGGACTCTAAGGAAAAGAGTTTTTGGAAATAATATCTTTTGAAGAAAATTCTAAGAAGGAGACTTGAAGATAGTTTTTAGAAAGTGAATTTTTTTAGAAAAATAGATTTTTGAAATGAGTTTTGGGAAAGAGTTTTAAAAAGTGGATTTTTGAAAAGAGTTTTTAGAAAGCAATTTTGGAAAAGAGATTGGAGAGAGTTTTTAGAAATTATATTGGAAAAGAGGTTTTTGAAAGTGGATTTGAAAAGAGATTTTGGAGAGAATTTAAAGAGAGGTTTTGGAAAGTAAGTTTGAAAAGCAATTTGGAAAGGAATTTTAATGTAGACTTTTGCAGGCCTCTAAAAATATCTCACTTTCCTAAAACGATTCTAACTATAAGAAAATTAAAACCATTCTAGGATTGTGACTTTGAAAGCAACAAGGATTTGAAAATATGGATCATATTGGTCCCATTAAATATAATACTTTCTTAAAGCAATCCTAACCATGGAATGGCTAAAATCACCTTAGGATTGTGATTTTAACAAAAACAATTTTAGGGTTTACACCTAAAACTTAAGTTACACTTTTCTAAAATAATCCTAACCATAGAGTGGTTAGAATCATCTTAAGATTGTGATGTTGAAAACAAGTTTGAAAGAAGTAATTTTTAATGCAAGTTTTGAAAAAGATTTTGATGCAAGTTTTGAAAACAAGCTTAGAAAATGACTTTGAGGAGATGCATGAGTATGATATGCAAAATCCAAGTAGGGTCGTGAACATACAAAGTTTAGGCTTCACCATATAATCAAGGGGGTCAAATCCACATAGTCTAAGGTTGAATTAGAAGAAAGCCCCCGACACAGTAACTTTCAACCATTCTTCCTATACATGAATCAGGGATACCCTTGTTTTAAGCATGCGAGAAATGGGGGGAAGAAGATAGGGGACTAAAATAGAAGAAAACCCAAGTGGGTTACGAGAGAGAAGAGAGAAAGAGGGAATTACATAAACGTAAATAGAAAACCAACCTTGTGTCTTCTTTGATTTGTTTGCTTTATTTACTTTACTTTTTCTTTCATCTTCGAGAGCTTTGAGATTACAGTACCTTGAATCTTCAATGGTCGGGTTGGATGCTCGTATATGAGTGTATAGAGTGTATGTATGTTAGAGTTAGGGTGTATGGGGGCTAGGGTTTGAAAAGGCCTAGCGGAACTAAGGTTTGGAGAGAGTTCAAGGTCTGTATATCCAGAGACAAAGTTTCTAGAGTTAGATTCCTGACCTTTTTACATAAGGGAAAGGGTCTATATTTATAGGCAACTTAAACCGAACTAGCACCTGTTGCAACGGCACCAGTCTAAAAAATACACTAGCGCCACTAAGAGTGGCGCCAGGCCAAATATTGGCTTGGCTTTACTACTAGTGGTGCCAGCCACTTTGGGAACCTTTTAAGGCGGCAAGAAACGTATCTTTAACCCTTGGCATGGAAGGCAAGAGATTTGGGAGTCTGTACTAGTGACTACCATGCAATTTTTGGCTTGGCTCCACTAGGAGTGACTCCGAAAAGTCCGAGAATAATCCGGGAGGTCAGGAATGGGCTGAAAGGCCTGAAATAGGTAGAAACCCTTGGAATAGTATAACAAGCTTGAAAAAGAATGTTAGGATTGTTGAAGAGGTTGACCGGGCCACTAGGGGAAAAATGGTCGTTTAGACCGAAAAACCACTAGAACGATCTCGGAATGACCCGAGAGAAAGCTTGAAGCTTAGAAACACTATCGAGAGTGTTCCAAGAGATTTTCAATTTGATACCCAGAGCCAGTGTGGTTCGAAAAAACAACCAGCCCACTAGGGGCAAAATGGTCATTTTGCACTGGGCTTGCCGAAATTGACTCAGAATAATCCGAAAATGCATCGGAATGTCAGGAATACTATTAGAAGCAGCCCTAGGAGGTTGCCAGTTTGATACCTAGAGCTGGGGTGGTTCCCAGAGGCAATTGGATGCCTAGAGACAAAATAGTCATTTAGCTTCAAGTGGGCCCTATGGGCTTGGGAAGCGACCAGTGGACGAAATTGGAGTTTAGAAGGCGGGTTAGAGTCTGAATATGCATGTGAGGTGTGAAAGTGAGTCCGGTCGGACCAGAGATTGCCGAGCGGGCAAAAATAGGGTGCTTACAATAATCTCAAACATAAGACGGGCCACATCAACCGCAAGACCCATACCAATAGCATGCATGAGGTGAGCCCAAGCCTTAGGAATATCACTTACATGAGAGATGGAAATGAATGAATCACAGACAATATGATTGAGAACATGATAAACCGGAGACAGAGTGGAATGCTTCAGTACACATGGAGACCAAGCTCTAGTGTCAACTTTCAAAGTTTATGCTACAACATCTAAGGAGGGAGGATCAACATCATCCGAATAGGGAAATTGAGGAACGGCTGGATGAACAATTTGGTGGAACTCACAGATATCCGAAATGGAGAAGTCGAGATCGACCCCTTAGACATAAGATTTGAGAGTACTAGCATGTTTGTCAAACCTATAGATATTAGCATAGAATTCTTGAGCTAAAAAAAGAATGGCAGACTCGGTGCAAAAGACCAACATAGCCCAGCCCCACTTCACAAATTGAGTGTGGATTAGAGACCCAGAGAACTCATTGAGGGTGACCTCTCAAGACACAAAGACAGGACGATGCCTACACACATTGTTAAACCATTTCTCGGCAACAGATTTGGGAGGAAATAGGGGAGGCTCAACCACAGGAGGGTGTCGCGCCCCGTTTTTGGACCAGACCAAGCCCTCTT